>OY982586.1:6586122-6895333 GCA_963859945.1 Euplagia quadripunctaria
AGACATCGCTCAAATCAGCGGAGTCCAACGAAAGCAGCGGTACTCAGTGCGCCTCACCTCCGCGTACAAGGGCGCAACGCACCGCGCACTTGTTTGCAGGTAAGCCGCCCCTTACTAGAACAATGTCCACACCCGCCCTTGACAAGGTGCAGGGAATGGGCATTGACGCCCCCCGCACGACTACCCGCCGTTCACGCAGCCCAGAGCCGGAGCCTCTGCTCATCGTGGAGCACCTCCCGAACTGGACGGTGCACATGAAGGAGTTAAAGAGGATACTCGGCAGAGCTGCCAACGCCCGCCCATTCGGGAAAGGACTGCGCTTCACGCCAAAGGAGGACCAGGAGTACCGACTCGTCCAACGCTACCTCACAGCGCTGGAGAAGAACGAGGGTATCTCCTGGTTCACATACGCCCTCCCAGAGGAGCGGAGCCTCAAGGTGGCCATTAGGGGGCTGCCTTGCGTGGAGAACGAGCTTAGGGAGATGGGCTACGACCCCGAATACGTGCGAAACATTCGGGGCCGAGGCGACCGACCGGGGTGTCTAAAATCGGTATATTATGGTATGCTCTCTGCAAATCTATTCGGGAGAATATGCTCTTTCCTTGTAACAAGTAGGTACAGTCTTAAATACGGGGTATTGGGTACCGATCGGGTTTCGTGATTGCGTTGAGCTGTCTATAATCGCCGCAGGGTCGTATTTCACCGTTTTTCTTCATAACTACATGCAGAGGACTCGCCCAATTGCTTTTGGATGGTCTACATATCCCCATTTCTTGCATGCGTTGGAATTCAGCTTTGACTTTCATGTATTTATCAGGAGGCAATGGTCGTGGGCGAATATGTACCGCTGGTCCCGAAGTTTCGATGTAGTGTACCGTAGAATGACATGGAGTATTTTTAAAATTCATTGGTTTCGTTCCGTTAGGAAATTCTGCCAAAATATCGCTATAATCACTTTTGTAGTCGATTGTCCTTACTGTAGGCTCTTCTTGCATAACCACAGATGTGATAGTTTGTAGACTAGTCAGTGAATCTATGAGTTTTCTGTTTTTAACATCTACCAACAATGTGTAATGAGACAAGAAGTCAGCACCGAGTATAGGTTGCTTGACTTCTGCCACAACGAATGTTCAAGGATACGGTCTACGTAGTTTTAAATCTAAGTTCAATGTCTTTACACCATAAGTCTTTATTTCTGTTCCATTAGCTGCATAAAGTTTATAGTCGTCACATTTACCACTGTAGAACCGATTTTTAATAAATGGTAGTACCGATATATTTGCGCCTGTATCTACTAAAAATTTTAAACCACTATTTTTATCTGTAACACATAGGCGGTGTATAGGAGTGATGGTGCATATCTCCGCCTGCGAGTACACCACATTTAGTTTTCCGGATTTTGTGTTTTATTCCAGGCGCACGGGTCTATACATTTATTCGCTCTATGCCTAAATCTATAATGATAAGTGCAAAGCCAATCCGGGCTGCTCGGTGAACGCCGTGTCGTGTTACGTCCTCTTGATGTAGAGCGCGACCGCGAACGATATCGATTGAAATTACATTTATGATTCCGCTCCTGCTCCATTTCTCTTATTTTCAGGCTCAGCTTAGCTATTTCCGCTAAAATGAAACTATGATCGGCACTAGAACTGCCGGATGCGACCTGTATTTCTGCCACTTGTAATGGTTGCGTGGTCTCCATGACTTTATCCGCAATAGCCGACAAATGCTCTAAATCTTTCACTTCACTGACTGCCAACACACCTCGCACCGTAGAAGGCAGGTGTCCCTGCCACATAATGCGTAGAGTTTCATAGGGTATTTTGTCGCGTGCCAAGTCCCTCGTTCGACGCAAGAGTTGGGATGGCCTCTGGTCCCCCAGCTCCATTTCACCTAACAGCTTCTGAAATTGTCGCATTTCCGACTCTTCATAGATTTTTAATAAACGCTCTTTAAGCGTGTCAAACTTCTTTACCTCGGGCGGCTTGAGAAGAATGTCACTGACCTGTTGCACTACGTCTTTTCCTAATTTCGTCACAACTAAATTATATCTGGCCTCATCGCTGAGCTTTTGTGGTCCCAGTATGGCTTCACATTGCACATACCATAGGCGTGGTTGGTCGCACCAAAACTCGGGAAGACACGGTAACAACCGCTACCTCTCCTTCACTCGACGCCAACGTCGATGATGATTGTTGACCAGTTGTCATCTCGCCAAAAAATATATATGCACGAACTTTGTACCGAAATCGTCGCTGTATTCAATATCGGGGTCACCACTGTATCGTTGTATATATAGTAGTCTATATTTGGCGACGAGTATTGTACCCACCTATTTGCTATTCATCATAACATGTATTCTTGCCGCAATGCTTTATCTACTATGGAAGCGTTGCAAGGTCAGCTACGCTCGTTACATGAGACGAGAGCTCCAGGACCTGCCGATGGTCGACAGGCGCAGAGATGCTCAATGCGCAACCAAACATCCACCTCCATCACCGTCGCGAGTGATTATATAGTGTTGTGATATGTGTCGGAAGAATTGTGCCTTAGTGCAATAACAGCAATAATCGAAAAATTATTAAAGCGTTATCATAATGTAACCGCATATAATCTTATATCTAAATGTCTTTAAATTTGGTTTGTAACCATTTTTATTAGGGGGATGTACTGTGCCTACGGCACTTTAGTATTGTATGGAATATTACATTAAACAGACGTGTCAGCTTATATTTGAGTTTTAATTACAATACTCGTCGCCAAATATAGACTACTATATATACAACATATACAACGATATAGGTGCATTCTCCTCGCCATCCTCAAGAGGACGCCAAATATTACACCGGGGATATACGACATCGACGAGATGCTCGGAATCCCCGGTGTCAAGATTGAAGCCTGGCGCGGAAAGAAGAGGCCTGCGCAGTGCCACCGCTGCCAACTGTTCAGACACAGCAGCCACAACTGCCACCGCAAGATAGCTTGCGTCAAATGCGGCGGTGAGCACCCCGCGGCAAGCTGCCGGCGCCCGCTAGAGGAGCCTGCAACCTGCGCGAACTGCGGGGGGGAGCACCCCGCAAACAACACACACTGCCCCGCCTTCCAGAGGGAACTTAGGAACTGGAAGGCGGGCACGGTCGCCACCACCGGCGAGCCGCGCCAAGGGCCAGCACCGGTGAAATCAGCCCACAAGAGAGACACAGGGGGCGTCACTCATGGCGGAAGCGAACGCCCCCCCTCAACACGGTACGACCACCTCCTCCAAAAGAGGGCGGAGGAAGAGGGGCAAGAGGCCAGACCCTGCCCCGAAAATGGAAGCCACGAAAGCCGACCTTGCCGCGGAGAAGCCGTCTGCTAATCAGCCGGTCACCGCCCCAGTTGTCTCCGCTGAATCAACGGGAAGAAGGCGAAGGAAACAACAACACACACCACCACACAAGTGAGCACAACCATCCGTAACAGCAAGCAGACGGCTGCTCCGACAAAAGAGAAAAAGGAGAGTGATAAAACCATTCTCCTGGCCGCAATTAACATCTTGCAAAGGATAGCAACCGCTCTACAAGAGAGACACAGCAGCGACAGCGTTTTGGACCTTGTCCTCAAGGGTGTCGCTGAGCTAATCACACAGCTCAGCCATGGATAGGAGGCCCTTGAGGATCTTACACTGGAACGCCCGCGGCCTGACTCGCAAGGTCGCGCTCCTCCGCCTTCTACTGCAGGAACAGGACATCGACGTGGCGCTGATAAGCGAGGCGCTCATGGGACCTGCAGACAAAATCAAATTCCCGGGATACCTCGTTTATCGGAGGGACGAGATATCGCAGCAACACGGCCGCTACCGTGGTCTGGCAGTACTGATCAAACGGAGAGTCGTACACCAGCCACTACCGGAGGCCCACTTCAACACCGTGTACACGCTGGGTGTTGAGTTACACCTGGACGGCGCACAGCTACAACTGTACGCCGCCTACAAGCCGCTAAACTCACGACCGGATTTTACGGACGTGCACGCCCTCTTAGAGGCGCCGCACCCCGTCATCATAGCTGGAGACCTGAATGCCAAGCACCCAGCGTGGAACGCCACAAAAGCGAACGATGCTGGTGTACGACTACACAACGACGCCGAGGCCCGGGGGTACAGTGTCGCCGGTCCGGAGGTCCCTACTTATTACCCGGATCAGCGCGACCTCGCCCCTGACGTGCTGGACATCGTCGTCCATAACGGAAACGTCAGATGCCAGATCACACAGCAGGTGCTCGACGACGATGTACAATCGGACCATCAACCGGTACTCGTCGTCCTACAGGACTACCGACGCGGAGCGTCCCTCCCGCGCCACGTCACTTATACGACTGGAACACCTTCACAGGAACGCTGGAGACCGCCACACCATCTCGGCCAGTCAGCTCCGCAGCCGACGTAGAGAGACTGGCAGCCGAGCTCACGGACAGCATCAGAGGTGCCCTTGATTCGGCTAAGAAGACCATCTCGCAGACCCAGGGAAGTCTATCGCCCCTGCCGGCACACTTGAAGACGCTGATAGCCGACAAGCGGCGCCTCCGAAGACAGTGGCAGAGCTCGCGCTGCTCCACGATGAAAACTGAACTAAACCGGCTCGCGGAGAGAGTGAAAGCTGAGATGAGCGCTCACACTACCGAGAGCTGGGTGAGACATATCGAGGGCATCGAGCACGACTGGCCCTCGATACACCGCCTTTGCCGCCGCCTTACAAACACCCCATCTCCGGTGCGTCCCAACTGCTGAAGTGGAACACATCGCAGCAGTCGAACAACACCTTCGAGAGTACTTCGCCACGCCGATAGCTCCCGAAGAAGATCCAATTTTCTTTTCCCCGGCTATGGTCAGATCCGCCATCCGCCGAACCAAGCCCGGAAAGGCCCCGGGTGCGGACGGCATCACAAACACAGCGCTGCGCCGCCTGCCACACAAGACAGTGGCAGCGCTGGCGCGCCTGTTCAGTGGCATTCTGCGCACGGAGCATTTCCCAGACACGTGGAAGGAGGGACGCGTGATAATGCTACCTAAGCCGGGAAAGAACGTGCTGAAGCCGAGAGCTATCGGCCGACCACCCTGCTGCCCACAACCTCGAAGGTGTTCGAACAGCTCCTGTTGCGACACCTGACACCGCACATCACGCCCAGACCTGAGCAGTTCGGGTTCCGGTCTGAGCACAGCACGACCCTGCAGCTATCGAGGGTACTGCTGTCGACGTCACCGACGCCCCGGCGTATAGTGGAAGTGGTCTCCACGTTCCTGGAACACCGGACTTTCCGAGTGGTGGTGGAAGGGGAGCTGTCCTCTGTCCGCACCGTGGCAGTCGGAGTTCCCCAAGGAAGCTGCCTATCGCCTGTGTTGTACTCGCGGTACACCGACGACATCCCCGTTGCCGATGGGACGGAGCTAGCGCTGTAAGCAGACGACGCGGCGTACACCTCCGTCAGCATGAGCCTGCAACACGCCGCGTTGAAGATGCAGCGTTCCCTGGACCTCCTCCCTCATTGGTTGTCGCAGTGGCGACTCTCGGTGAACGTAGGTAAGACACAGGCGATACCCATAACCTCTGCAAAGAGGTTACCACCACCACTCCTACTCCACGGACAGGACATTCCGTGGAGGTCAACCGCAAAGTACCTGGGGGTCACGATTGACCGCCGCCTTACAATGAAGCCGCACGTCCGCAACACAGTCGCGCGAGTTAGGGCAACGCGCGCCCTGCTGCGTCCAGTGCTCTAATCCCGCCTCCCGCTCCGAGCCAAGCTGGGTGTGTACAAACTCTACGTGCGCACCCAGCTCACCTACGCCGCTCCCTCTTGGTACGTCCTCACCAGCGAGACGAGCCGCCGACAACTGCGCGCGCGGTAATCACTTGCGCTGCGCGATGTCGTGCAGGCCCCCCGCTACGTGAGAAACGACGTTATCGAGAGGGACCTGAAGATGGAGAGCCTGGACGCACACATACGTCGCCTCACCACCACACTCTTCGAGCGTGCCGATGCCTCTACCTGGGGTCACATCCGGGGCTTGGCACCGTGGCACGCTCGACCACCCGACAAAAAGAAGCTACCGCGCGACTTGGTTGCGGATCAAGAAGTTGCGAGACAGGAAGGCGGCCCCCCGGGTACAAGTAGGCGCACCGTGCGCGGGCGACCACCGCAACAAGAACCTTAAAACCTCCACAGACTGGCGCTGCGGTGTGGAGGTCACCGGATTTGACACCAGGGGGTCGCACGTAAGTTGCCGCCTGTGTCACTGGTCGTCCGGAGCTGGACCTCCCCAGGTATCGCCTGGGGTCTCATCTGGCTCGGGCTGACCGCCTAGGCGGCGTGAAGACCGTGACCCCCCCGCACAACAAAAAAGACCTAGACTACGTCAACACCAGGACCTGCCCCTATTCAGGGGCAGCGGAATAGACACCGCTGGCAGGGGGCCATCGCCCCGACCCAGCCTCCACACGCCCTATACAGGGTGTTGTGACGACTACAATGGCGTGGATTCGGCTCCCTGAAGCCATCGAGTTCGGACGTCTAGCTCTGCGCTGTCCAACCGCCAACGCCAGTCGTCGAGATCGGACGCTTCACCCCGCGTCATCCGCCGTGCGCTACACTAAGAGTAAACACGGAAGACGGCCTTAAGGAAGATATAAACAGATAAGTCTAAAACCGCTGTTTTCACAGCGAGGAAAAGAAAAGAAAAGTCAAAACCGCTGCTTTCACAGCGTCAAAGAAAAGTCTAAACCGCTGTTTTCACAGCGTCAAAGAAAAGTCTAAACCGCTGTTTTCACAGCGAAAACAGGAAAGTCAAAAACTGCTGTTTTCACAGCGAAACAGATAAGTCAAAAACAGGTGCGCTCCATTGCGAACACTATTACACACCTAGTGTGTAACGTTCGCAAAGGAGCGAGCCGTACTTCACATAGGCCCTGTTCGGGCGTCTTCGTCACGCATCGGCAGCTGGCCGTCGGGTGCGTGGGAGTTCAGCCATCGCCCGCGCGACGACCACTCCCATACCGAACACGACACACGGTACACGCTTACATAGTTTTCTATTGTCGTTCCGAATTAACTGTATTTAGTTGTTAGCCAATATATACCAGTTTGTTATACAGTCCACTGCATATTATTTACGGCTGACCTATCAACATTTTGGTCCAATCGAGCCACTTCATAAGCCGCGTTTTGGAAGATTCGTCGGCAGTTGGCAGTTCAAAATTCGAACACAGTTCGAGAACGATCGTGAATGTACGAGTGCAAGTCATCGTTGTAACGGTGTTTTCTTGGAGTCACCGTTATTTTCTTAAGAAGATAGAACTACGTGTGTTGCCTTGAAGTCTTGAAGACGACATTTGTGTATAATCGATCAGCTGTCGGTCTAATTACCCGAGTCATCGCTTCGAGGAAAATCATAAGGACGGTTTTGTGAGTTTGTTCCAATTAATTCCCTTCTATTTCCTTTTTAAACATTTTTACGATTAACGTGTACAAATTCTTATATTTTTCCGTAGTGTCACTTTGAGCCAACAGTAATATTTTTTCTTAATTGCTATATATCTAAAAATCGCATTTCTATTGCGATTATGCACTGCTTGTCGCTAGCCGTTGCCTATAATATTAGATAAAGTTTGAATCAGCTGCGCACGCTGTGACCTACTTTTAACAGCTGGCTACGTCACGAGTTTGTTCATATATTTTTTCTGTTGTGCAGCTGTTTTGCATATTAGTCATTCCCTATCTTTTGTTTACAATTAATAAAAAGTATTTCTTCACTGCTTATTACTGTTCTCTGTATCTTTATTCAATATGACCAGTGAATCAGAATTGCAACTATTAGTGAGAAAACGTAGTGCCTTAAAAGCAAAGTTAACGCATTTTAGCAGTTTTATGAATGTGCTTCTTAGCTGTGATTCAGTTTCTAATTTGCAACGCATTGAGTTGGAGGGTCGTTTGACTAAATTCGAAGCCATTTACGATGAATTTGATGTTTTACAGTTGCAAATCGAAGTGCTTTCGGACAAACCAGACGAGGCACATATGGAGCGAGCCAAGTTTGAGGACCGCTTCCATCAATTAGCAGCGCAAGGACGCAGTGTTCTGGCCAGCGCAAGTGCCGCCGACGACGTTAGGTCTGTGGCGGGCTCGGAGTGCAAACAATCAGGTGATTCGTTCCAACGTGGTTTTATACGCTTACCTAAAATAGACTTGCCGAATTTTGATGGTGGCTATCAGTACTGGCTTGAGTATAGAGAAACGTATTTGTCACTAATACATAGTAGTAGTAGCATTGATGACAAAAGCAAATTCCACTACCTTCGTGCTTCGCTTAAGGGCGATGCATTAGAAGTCTTAAAAAGTATTGATTTTAAAAGTGAGCATTACCAGATGGCGTGGAGGTTGCTGTGTGATCGTTATGATAACAGTAGGCTTTTAGTTAATAATCATGTGGCGTTATTCAATGTTGAAAAACTCTCAAAAGAATCTTGTTTTAGTTTGAGACGTTTGGTTGACGTCATAAATAAAAATATTAGAGCCTTAAAAACGTTGAATGAGCCTACAGAATACTGGAATACATTGATTGTGTTTATGATGTCCATTAAATTAGATTCTATTACCAGTAGAGATTGGGAAGAACACCGTAGCACTTTAGATAAATCTCCTACTCTTTCACAGTTTTGTTTCTTTATTAGTAAAAAGGCTGATTTGTTAGAAACCCTAGATTACAATAAAACATCAATTAGAGATTGCAGCAGTAAATTTATAGATATTAAACCTAAGACATTCGTAGTTAAAACTAATCAAAGCGATAATCTAACTCGAACAAAAAATCATGACTCAAATATAAAATGCCCTTTGTGTAGCAATGAACACCTACTATTTACATGTCAGGAATTTCGTAATTTACCTGTTGAAACGCGTATCAGTAAAACTAAAGAATTTCAACTGTGCTTTAATTGTTTACGACCGGGGCATTCAACTAAGCGCTGTAAATTGTCTCGCTGTAAATATTGTAAGGGTAGACATAATACTTTTTTACATATTGATAATTCAAAACCCAACCACTTTAGAGATCCCTTGCCTAGTAGTGTTACCCTATCCACTGACATTTCTGAAAGTGCCTCGCCTTCTTTACTTCCTAGCACTGCAGAAAATGTCACCTTATCTAGTGACACTTCTCGCGACCGTACTACTGCTTCGCATATTTTACTTTCCACAGCGTTGGTGAAAGTCGTGGACAACCGAGGCAACAAGGTAGACGCCAGGATCCTCCTCGATAATGGTAGCACAGCCAATTTTATTACTCAAAGGCTATGTGATAAGCTGGGATTGCCGCGACGTAACACGAGTTCCATGGTGACAGGTATTTGCAATCAGACTACTTTTAGTAGACAATCTTGCGACTTAACATTAGAGTCACGCAGCAGTGATTATAAGCTAAACATAAATTGTTTTGTATTGCCACAAATTGCAAAGGTGCCGTCTGTTTCAATAGATATTCGTAGCATTCCTCTACCCTCACACATACAACTAGCTGACCCTACATTCTACATTTCATCAGCAGTTGACATACTGGTAGGTGCTGAGGTATTTTGGAACATTCTAGGCTCTGCACATATCAATCTAGGTAAAAATAAACCTACCATACGAGACACTAAGTTAGGATGGATTGTCTCAGGCTCTATAAGTTTCTCAGGGCATTCACCTACAAATACGCCGTCACGCTTGTGAGGACAGCATTCACTTACACACAACCCGGGATGAAAATGGTCGATTTGTGGTTACTATGCCTCTGAAGGAGGATCCTAGTGTGTTAGGCGAATCTTACGAAAGAGCTAAACTTCGTTTTTTGTCACTAGAGCGACGGTTCCGCCGGGATCCTGTCTTCAAAGAGAGATATATTTCTTTCATGCAGGAATATGAGCGTTTGGGGCATATGACGGAGACTCCTACACCAAGGAAACCTCACTCAGGTGGTACTATTGAATATTTTTTACCACATCATGGAGTGATCAAGGAATCGAGCGTCAGTACTAAGCTACGAGTAGTGTTTGATGCTTCAGCTGCAACCACGTCTGGGGTATCCCTAAACGATATACAGATGGTGGGCCCCACTGTCCAAGATGATCTATTTTCGATCTTGGTACGTTTTAGGCAGCATAAATTTGTCATTTCTGGAGACGTGGAGAAGATGTACAGATCGGTTTTCTTGGCACCATCGCAGCGTCCGTTAACACAGATACTGTTCAGAATTAATCCCAAGCTACCTCTAAAGATTTATCGTCTAAATACTATCACGTACGGGACATCGCGGGTCCTTATTTAGCGACAAAGTGCTTGGTCAGTCTCGCTTCTGAAACTTCAAACGAGTGTGTTAAAGCATCGATCCAGCGTGATTTTTACGTGGACGATTACCTCAGTGGCGGAAATTTGGTCTCAGAGGTGGTAGAGATGACTAAAGAGGTGAATTCCGTGCTAGGCTCAGCAGGCTTTCATTTGCGAAAGTGGCAGTCTAATAGCCCAGATATTCTTGATGAATTAGCTGTTGACACAGGACGTTTAAGTAGCCTAAATTTATCTGAGAACAGTAACGTGTCTGCGAAAACATTGGGACTGCATTGGGTGTGTGTCTGATACTCTATCATTTTCGATAAACACAAACACAAACAGACAAACAGACAAACACACAAAATCACAAAACGTCACATTCTTTCCGTGATTATTCAAATATTTGACCCCTTCGGCCTTATCGGCCCCTGTGTAGTAGAGGCAAAATTGATTATGCAGAAGCTGTGGAGAGAACACAGTAGCTGGGATGAGCAAATTCCTAATGACATACAACTTCTCTGGGTAACTTTTACTAACACTCTTCCGTGCCTCAACTCATTAAAGGTACCACGATGGGTTTTGTGTGACAACTCGATAGCACACGAACTTCATGTTTTTACGGATGCATCGGAGAGAACGTACGGCGCGTGTATATATGTTCGATCCGTGAACATACAGGGGTCATGTAGAGTACAGCTATTAGTCTCTAAGAATCGCGTTGCACCTATCAAACCGACCACTATTCCAAAGCTCGAACTATGCGAGCTCTGCTAGGAACAAGACTGTGTACTGACTGAGGTACTGAAAGCTCTTACTTTACCTATTAATACATGCCAGTTTTGGTGCGATTCAACAATAGTGTTGAGTTGGTTATCAATGTCACCAAATTTACTTAAGCCTTTTGTACGTAATCGCGTCGATGAAATCCAAGAGAGCACTACGGGTTACACATGGAACTACGTGCCGTCTAAGTATAATCCGGCGGATTTTGTTTCTCGGGGGCTGCAAGCTGACCTTATCAGCGAGAGCTCCTTGTGGTGGTCAGGACCTCAATTTTTGCCAAAAGACCAAAAATACTGGCCAAAAATGCCCAATGAAAACATGAAACAGGATCTACCTGAAATCGCATCATCTCATTTCATTGATAATCATTCATTCATTCACGATCAACTATATAATAACCATAATTTAATGTCACATAATCAGCCATTTGTTATTTCATTAATAAATTCATTTTCAGATTTTTACAAATTACAAAGATTACTAGCTTATTGGTTCAGATATTTTCGTAATTTAAGAAATAAGCACGACAAGCAAGTTGGTTCCGTTTCCAGTAAAGAACTTAATATTTCACTTAATTTTATTATACGTCATGCTCAAAGTGATATGTTTCCCAAAGAGTACAGTATTCTTCAATCAGGGAAGTCATTGCCTCGAAAAAGTAGACTCATTTCTTTGAGCCCGTTCCTAGACGAGGATGGCCTCCTTCGTGTGGGGGGGAGACTTGACAACTCTCCCTATGACTACAATGTCAAGCATCCTTTATTAATATGTGGTAAACACCAAGTTACAAAAATTATATTTAAAAAATATCACACTGATTTATTACACGTCGGCCCTCAGCTGTTATTAGCGAATATTAGACAGATGTACTGGCCTCTTGGTGGCAGGAATCTCGCGAAGACGATGGTTAAAAAATGCATAAAATGTTTTAAACATAAGTGTGACACCATTCAACCCATAATGGGCCAATTGCCCTCTTCTAGGACACACTTGGAATTTCCATTTTTTAATTGCAGTGTTGACTATGCTGGGCCAGTATTGATAGCGGATCGAAGGGGGCGAGGGTATAAGCTTATAAAAGCTTATCTATGCATATTTGTGGCTCGTCGTGGCAAGCCCAAATCCATTCTGTCAGATAATGGCACGAATTTCGTAGGCACATGTAACGAACTGAAAAAATTCTTACAGGAGTCCAATCTAGACTTTGCGGTCGGTCAGCAACGCATCGAGTTTTCTTTTGCACCTCCTTACTCTCCCCATTTTAATGGTATCACTGAGGCTGCTGTTCGTTCTACCAAGCACCACTTACGAAGACTCTTAGGCCTAACGCACTTCACCTACGAGGAAATGGTTACCTGTTTGGCTCAAATAGAGGCAGTGTTAAATTCTCGTCCTCTAACTCCTATATCCTCTGACCCATTAGACCTTACAGCCCTAACTCCTTCACATTTCTTGATTGGCAGGCCACTTACGTCCGTTCCGCATCCACAGGTGACTGACAGCATCATTGAGCGGCTGGATCGCTACCATAGAATGGAGCACATACGTCAACATTTCTGGAGACGATTTCATTTAGAATATGTTTCTCTGCTGCAGCAAAAAACTCAATGGACAACCTCAACAAGGCAGTTATCTGTGGGAACACTCGTTTTTGTGAAGGAAAGAGGACAGCCTCCACTGGTGTGGCCACTGGGACGAGTAACCAAGGTTTTCCCGGGCACCGATGCGACTGCACGCGTTGTCGAGCTGAAGACCAGGAAGGGGACTCTGCTGCAGGCATATAATAATGTCTGCCCGCTACCACTTTGAATGCTTCAACCCGGGGAGGATGTTCGGGCGTCTTCGTCACGCATCGGCAGCTGGCCGTCGGGTGCGTGGGAGTTCGGCCATCGCCCGCGCGACGACCACTCCCCTACCGAACACGACACACGGTACACGCTTACATAGTTTTCTATTGTCGTTCCGAATTAACTGTATTTAGTTGTTAGCCAATATATACCAGTTTGTTATACAGTCCACTGCATATTATTTACGGCTGACCTATCAACAGGCCCCTTCAGGGCAGCCAATTCTGGCCCCCGGCTGAAACCTAACGGTGACAACTAAACCGGGACAGGCGAGGACCCAACTCGCCTGCTTTGCCCCTTCAGGGCAAAGCAAAAGTCGGCTGGGACTGGACCACTCGGCCTTGGGGGGACTCCTAGTCGAGCCCAGTCATTTCCCGCCCACCCTACCCCTACCTCATCCCGCAATCACACTCCGCCGCGAGCCGGCAGCCCATCCCCTAGCTCCTCGCATGCCCGACGAGCTCCCAGCCGGGAAGTCTCCCGCTCGCCCACGCGATTCCGCAGCCCCCTTCCCCGCTCCCACTCTCGAGTCCCCTCCCACTGCCCCCTCCGAGGACGAAGTAGAGGGATTTGAACTGGTGACGGGCAAAAAGCGGAAGCTGAAAACCCCTCCGCCTGCACCCGCCAAGACAACCTGCCGCATCCCGTCCCCCAGGCACACACCTCTGCCAATGTCGCCCGCCCCCCCCCCCCCCCCCGCCGAGGACACCAAAGTCCCTACCCCCCAGCCAGTCTACGTCCACGATAAAGAAAAGTGGACGCAAATATCAACATGGTGCAATGAGCACGTATAACGTATTCATTACACCTCCGCCCGCACTACTCCCCAGGGGATTAAAATCACAGTCTCCACCTCGAGCGACCACCGATCACTCACAAAAAACCTAAAGGAGAGAGGAATCCAATTCCACTCCTACACTCTCCAGGAGGACCGCCTGCTCCGCGTTGTCATACGCGGAGTGCCCAAGGAAGTCACCATTGAGGAGATCACGTCCTCCCTCAAAAAGGATAACCTCCCCATACACAACGTCCATCGTATGGTTCGTGGTAGAACGCATGAGCCCTATGACATGGTCCTGGTCACCCCTGACCACTCGGAGGCAGGAAAAGAAATTTTCCATCTCAAAACTGTATGCCACCTGCACGCCCCATTATTATTATATTATATACATTCCCCCTTCAGCACATCCCCAAACTCAGCCCCGCCCAAAAACGGCCACCCCTGCCCCGGCACCTACTGCAGACCCGGCACTCCGAGCACTGGCCCGCTTCACCAGTATTGTAAACTTCGCGGAGATGCGCACAATAGGGGAAAAAATCCTCGCAAACCTAGGCGACCCTATGGCACTAACCATGGTAGGCATAGAACACATGGCCTACTTCGAGTCCCTCGCAAACCTCCGCATCAACTAAGATGGATTTACACCCAGCAGGCAGAGTCAAACCTAAATCCCTACGCATAGGCTATTTCAATGCAAACGGCATTAGACCCCAGCGCGACGAGATCGCCACCTTTCTCCGCGACCACGACATAGACTTATTTCTTGTGCAAGAAACATTCCTCAAACCCTCTCATAGGGACCTCAAAATTGCGAACTACACAATAGTCCGCAACGACAGGGTCAGAACCGCCCGAGGAGGAGGCACACTCATTTACAACAAACGCTCCTTGCACTGCGTCCCCATGGACCCTCCCCCTCTCGCAAACATTGAGGTATCGATCTGTCGGATAGGCATGACCGGACATCAGCCAATAATCATAGCATCAGCCTACCTAGCTCCCGGTCAAGCAACCGGTACCAGAGTGGCACTCGATAGTGACACTAAAGCCATCTTCGACCTAGGCGGCGCCGTCATCCTGGCTGGCGACCTAAATGCCAAGAACAGTCTCTGGGGCTGTCGCACGACCACGCCGAGAGGCAGAGAGTTAGATAGAATATCACAGACCGTAGGTTTCGACATTATCGCTCCTCTAGAGCACACGCACTACCCAAATGATCTCCGTCATCAACCTACTGAACTGGCACTCCTAAAGAACATAAACCTACGTCTGTGTTCTGTAGAAGTGTTCAAAGAATTAAACTCGGATCACAGGCCAGTAGTATTAGATTTCTCACCCCGCACAGGTCCCCGTATCCCAGGCCAACCCCCCCCCGACTAGGGAGATTACAGAATGGAGCCGGCACGAGGAGAAACTCAAGTCGACGACATCTGTACACCTCAACCGTATCCCAGACGAGATCACACTCACACGAGAAACTGTGGCGGCAATCGACTCCCTTAATAGCCACGTGCAGTCGCTAATTAGCGAATGTACCCGGAGAGTGCCATTAGAGGATGACCTCAGATGGCGCATCCCCGAGGATATACGTGCGTTGCTAAGGGAAAAGAACGCAGCCATCAGATCATACGACCGACATCCGTCCGAAGCAAATAGGGTTAGGATGCGCTCTCTACAACGTGACGTTAGAGCACGCATAGACGAGCTACGACAAGCCCGATGGGACAGCCACCTGAATGCACTTGAGCCATCTCATACTGCGTTCTGGCAGCTGTCGAGAGCCTTACTGAAGGACACCATCGCCCCTATGCCCCCCCTCAATAGGCCAAACCTCCCTCCAGCCTTTGACGACAATGAAAAGACAGAATGCCTCGCAGACAGTCTCGAGCTTCAATGCACTCCCAGCTCACTCCCAGTCGACCAAAACCACCTAATAGAGGTGGATGCAGAAGTGGAACGGAGAGCATCACTCCCGATACCCGCTATCCCAGACGGGAAAGAAGACCCCGTCCCCCCAGTTACACCCGAAGAGGTGTGCGGAGTCATCAAGAAACTCAAACCCAAGAAAGCCCCTGGGTCGGATAAAATCACCAACAGAGTCATAAAACTCTTCCCTCCCATACTAATTTCTCTTTGAACTTTTTCAAATGTGACTATGAACAAGCCTTAATTAATGCTGCCCAAGAAGTCTTCCCACAAGTTGAAAGTTAGTGGATGCTACTTTCACTTCAAACGGGCAATAATGAGAAAAGGAAAGGAACTTGGTATGCTAGATGACAAGAAACTAAAGAAAACTTGTAATTTGGCTTTAATACCATCTAATTTTATACCGGAGGGATGGTTGGCTATAAATGAAAAATTACCAGATTGCCCAATTGCGATAAAATTTGCAGAATACTTTACTATTCAATGGGTACACCAGATTACAGCCAACGTATGGTGTTGTGCCTACGAGAGACACAGAACTACAAATTCATTAGAAGCATGGCATAACAGGCTATAACTAAAGGTTGAAGATAATGAAAATTTATTTTTATTTATCAAAACTCTGAAAAAGGAAGCAAAGTTTTACGAACAAAAAGTTAAGACTGAACAAAATAAGAAACGCCCAAAGGAAGTTATGATTAAAGATCATAAAATCGAAGAAGAAATAAATAATCTATTGTTAGGAAAAACTAACGTCGCTAAGTGTTTGGCTAATTTATCTTGATAGAAGAATTTTATAGTCATTTTTTTTTTCTTGACAGTACATAGTGGTTTAGTCGTATAACTAATTTGACGAACGAAAGACTTGACGAAAAGAGAATTTGCCATAAAATGTAATTTGACCGTAAGAGAACTTGTCATAAGGTTAATTTGACCATAAGAGAACTTGACAGTGCAATGACTAGACGAATTGTGATTTTGACGTGTGGAATTTGACCCAACAAAACTTATGCAAATGGTTAGCAAATTTGGAAATGTGCTTCAAGCAAAAGTAATAAATGCGTTGGTTCAGTTACATTGCAGGTAAAAGCTTACTAATATTATAGACGGGGAAGGGTTGCAGATGATGTTTTGATGTTTGAATTCTTTGAAGCACGGATGGAATTTGGTACGTAGATAGATAGATAGATATGGGCTTCTTTTCTGACCGACTTAAAAAAAGGAGGTTCTCTGTTTTACCCGTCTGTCTGTATATTTGTCCGCGACTATCTCGCGTTTGGCTGAACCGATTTTGATGCAGTTTTCAGAAAATATTGATATATGATAAAATTTGTTACATTTAGGAGGTTTTGGTACTTATTTTAGTTCAAAATTCTATTTTGTTCGAAACTAAAAAGAATCAAATAAGAAACGTTTTAAAAAATACTGTATTATTTTGTATTGCTGTATTTCTGACGCTAAAATAATTTTATGAAAATGATTTTAAAGGTCAATTGACCTTTAAAATCATTTTATATGTAATAACTGTAGTCCAAATTTTGCCAAAAATTACATAGATTTAAAAATACATCAATGTAAAGAAAAGGTTGCTAAACAACCTGAGGAATCAATACCAACTATTTACAAACAAACTTCAGTAGATATCAAAGACTCGGCACCTTATTCAACAAAAGGAACAATGCTGTTGGTATGCAAAGAACATGTTTCAAAAATGTTGGGGATGTCATTGTTCCTCCTCGGGATCAGTCATTTCTACTGGGAGATTACTGCTGCGATGATGTCCGTATTTTAGTATTTTGTACAGATGAGACCAGACAACTCTTGAAAAATGTAAAACATGTTCTTAGCGATGGAACGTTTCGAGCGTGTCCTGAACCTTTTAAGCAAAGGAGAATGGGTAATGTTGGGCCCACCTCTCAATGGAAGTGAAATACTCATGAATGATATTGTATGTGTGTATGAGTATTTTTGTGCGGAATAAAACTTAGTATTACATCTAAGGTTAAAAGTCAGTACTTTCGGAGTTATACTGCCATAAAAGTCAGTAATTAAGTAATCGAAGTAATTAAGTATCGTAGTTTACTTCATTAAAGTATAAACATTACCCAGACTCGAACCGTATTGTGTATAATCATTGCTTATCTCTCTACCTGCTGCCCCCTCTACTCACCGCGCCATCGGCCCGGGCGCATTGCAAATGGCGGACACCGGCCTGCGCGGCGCCGCCGCCGGCGGCCAGTGATACGCTAGCGTTAATCGTCGCCAGAGTGTTTTGCGTTTTGTTTCGAACGATCGTTTTCTGTTTTGACCCGGCTATTCCTTGGACACTGACTGTTGTTGTTTTAATCATTGACCCTGGTTTTGTTTAATGGACTACTGAACTGCATCGCGAGTGATTTTGTGGAAAATGGAACAACATCGTAACTGTGTTTTGTGTAGACGCGAGTTATATCATAATAGATATCAGTGTCATATTTTGACTGAAGATCTTCCACAAACACGGCCGGATTTTGCAAGACTCATACAACAAAATGCGATATTAGAGGTTAGTAACAAAAGAAATTCAATTGATGTCTTTAGCTGCTAAAATACACACGTGTTTTTAGATAATTAAACGTGTTCTAACGTTTCAAGGTCAGTGCTGAATCCCGTGACTCGGCACTGACGTCAGCGCTAGAACATAGGGTACAAACCCTAGCGCTAACGCCAGTACTGTTTGGAAGCCGGTTTTTAGCAGCCGAAGTGTAGTAGTATAGTGAAGTATCTACAGCACAAAATAAGTAATACTAGTACCACATAGTTCGTTTCAATCAAACAAAATACAAGTCAAAAGCATCTCGTAAAATGAACACGATCGATGCAGAAAAATACAGGTAGCTTTTTCTATTTTCAGTTTGAATTCAACAATACGCGAGCTGTATGTCATCGATGCTGGCAGAGAATCCATGTTGAGCTTGCTGCTCAGCCAGCTCCTGCCGTTCATCCGGATCCTGCCGTTCAGCCGGATCCTGCCGTTCATCCGGATCCTGCCGTTCAGCCGGATCCTGCCGTTCATCCGGATCCTGCCGTAGAGCCAGACTCTCCAGACTCTGTCATTCATATGCTTCAATATTTTAGAGCACCAAATACTGCTAGACATTGTTTATTTAACAATTGTCAAAATGAAGACCGTCATCGTATTCCGGAGATGATAAAAACATTTTTGCTTTGCGAGTATAAATTGTATAAATGTACCTGAACATGCCCGTATTTGCCAACATCATCTTCGAGGAAATGATTGGGATACATTACTACATTTCTGTAATGTTTCCCACGATTTTAATGCAGATCAAATGACAAATCTTTGTGGCATGTTAAACAGAGCTGATGCGACGAACACTCGAAAAATTATTGAAGATTGCACGGGAATGTCTTACAAACGAGTATATTCCTCAGCACCTAGGCTTAAATCACATCACTAGAAATGAAGTGATACAGAAAAACCTATTGCTTCCAAATGGAATGTTCGGCAATGATCAAAATACTCAGGCTATCCTTATATGTGATGGAACATATATATATACATTCAGAAGAGTTCCAACTTTCTCTTTCAAAGACAATCATATAGTCTACATAAATTCAGAAATCCTGTAAAGCCATTCATAATTGTATGCACAGATGGGTACATTTTGGATGTTTGGGGACCGTTTGCAACAACCGAATCGGACGCTACAATTATGAGCAATTTTGTCAGAGTGGATCATCCGTGACATTGGTTTTTAGAAGAGAATAATGTCTTCATATTAGACAGAGGTTTTCGGGACTGTATAGAAGATCTACAATCATGTGGTTATGAAGCGCATATGCCACCATCCAAAGATCGACGAGCAACTCAATTAACCAACGAGCAGGTTAATAAATCGCGATTAGTGACTATATGCCATTAGCCGGTAGAAATGGTGAATGGGCGCTTTAAGCGCAATTTCAAGCTTCTGCGCCAAAGCTTTTTTAATATAATCGTCCATAACATGATTACCGATTTTAAAATAGCATCTTTTTTTTTATTTTTTTTTTATTGTTATTGCACGTCAGAATGACCTCATACCGCCTGATTGAAAGCTAGAGTGAGGTCCAAAGACTGAGGACCACCATTATAGATACGGATGATACTAAAATGGTCGCCCTCAGCTTGACGGCCTCGAGAGATGCTTTTTCACGCCCCGCTTAAAGGACCCGGGATTATATGACGAAGGGAACACGTGTGCTAGTAATGCATTCCACATTTTAATGGTGCGGCAAAGAAAGGAGGTGCTGAACCGTTTGGTTCTAGTTGGGATTGTTTGCACTGTAAGAGAGTGACACCTCAGTCCGCTACGTGTTGTTCTGGATAGGAAAGGAGAGGGTGGGATCAGTTGGAAGAGCTCTTCGGAACACTCGCCATGGTAGAGGCGGTAGATTACTGCCAAAGAGGCCACGTTTCTGCGCAACTGCAAGGGTTCAAGGGTGTTGGTGACCTCAGGACTCCCAATCATTTTCATATACCTATAGACGACCACAGAGAAGCAGATGTTTTCCTGAGTTTGATTAACGAAAGGCTCGAAGTCGACAACCTCTTATTTAACTATGTGGAAGGTAATCATATGAATAGACGCAGAGTGAACTTCGAACGAATGGATGCAACACAAGCTCAGGATTTTCCTCAAATAACTGAAGACGACATCGTGTTTCTTGCTTTGGGTTCCTATCATATGAAGTTAGCGAAGTCATATTGTGCTGAACATCTTCGGGACGGTTTATACATAATAGAAACCTACAGAGAAAACGAATTGCACGACCTAATAGAATACAATATAACCGCAGAAAATGTGTCTTTGCTGCGTGGAAGGATATAGTCACGCCACGTAAGAGCAAAAACATATTATTGCTATATATTAATAGATCGAATCCTAGTTGGAAGAAACGCGATAACGCAATATTATTGCAGTTGCTTGAGCAAACGGCGAACTGTAGGATCTTGCGCTCATATCATATCTATAATTTGGTACCTAGGAGTTGGTAGATATCAACCATTCTTTGCCCCCGCGGCTTTTTTAAATGATGTAATTGTAATTGATGTACAGGACGACGAATAAATCTTGTTTAAAGTGAAATACGTGTATTATTGCAATTGTACCTTATAAAAATCCATAAATAATATCTATAGTTGTATTAATAAATAATGTTCCGCTTAAAAAACCCTATGAAATGGTATATCACATGTTACTATTGAGGGGTGGGCCCTTTACACTTTGCATGGTGATATTGGTAGTTCATCGACGAATACAAATATAACTCCCATGATCTACGCTCTGATGTCGGAAAGAACACAAAAAGCATATGGGCGTTGTTTGAAATTATTACATCTCAAATTCCGGAGTGGTCACCTACAAAATTCACTAGCGATTTTGAGCAACCGTCGTTCAATGCTATGTTGGCAATATTTCCGGAAATCACAACTAAAGGCTGTTACTATCATTTTAGAAATAGTATTTGGAGAAAGTGTAAAAGTTTGCAGCTTGTAAAGAATAAATGAACTCGACGGACTGTTGCATTGTGTGCAGTTTTACCCTTACTTCCAAGGGACAAAATAAAGTCAGGGTGGAGTTAATTTCAAGAATTTATTAACTTAAATGACAAAAATGTGTTTACTGGTATCATACATGAATACGTTTTGTATGAAAGATAGTAATTTTATCGATTCCTGGTGTGTTTTTGGTGAAACGCACCGCACAAACAACTTTATAGAAGGTTGGCATGTGAAAATTAACAATGAATGTAGAAGGAAGAAGGCCACTTTATTGAAAATATTAAAAGTTTTTAAAGATGATGCCGCTTTGTATAGTGTTTTGAGAAAACAAGTTGAAAATTGCGTGGCCCCATTTAAAAGCAGAACAAGAGAGAGCATCCTGAGGGATCAACATATTCAAAACATCCAAATGATGCTTATAAATGGTGACATATCTGTAGGATATTGTTTAGAAATTTCCTTTAGGGCCATCTCGTCCACTCTATCAGAATGTCCACTGTATTAAGTCGTCCACTGTATCAAAATGCCCACCGTACCATAATGTCTACTATATCAGAATGTCCACCATATCAAAATGTCTAATGTATCAAATCGTCCACCGGGCACCGTATCCGAAGGAATGTGTAAATAAGACACTTCAATTTGTAGATTAAAACCTCACAATTATAGTACTGGCCACTTCATTATATTTAAAGAGCTAGTTTGTCTTACCGATACATGTCAACTACCTACCACATGTAAAAGGATTGATTTTATCAATATTTTCTCGTGGTTCTAGTTCTTTTTTCATTAATTAATTGCAATGTATGGCTTCGATATTACAGTCAATCAAAAGGGAAGAAAAACTGTCCTACGTGGTGGTTATCGGTACAACCTGCATAAAATAAATCAAAATAAATCTACTAAAGTAGGGACAAGATAATAGGTCACTTTTGACATTTCATCAAAATTCAACAACGTAACCTTGTAACGGCGGGCATAACATAAGAACTGCACAATTGCTTAACTTTTTTCAATTACGTTTACATATTTATTGTAATAATGACCGATACGAGTAATTTTACGATTTGCTTTCACTAATAAACCATTCTAAACATAATAAACAATTTCTGATCTAAAGAACTGAACGTCGTTACAATGTTGCGTCAGTCAACCCTTTTCTTTTTAAACACTAGGGATGTTACTCTAAAAATCGAAAGCTGATAGGATTGTAAGTTGAATCGAATGCAATGATTACTTGTGAAGAAAAATCACCATAAATTTATAACCACGTTGTGATTATAATAAAACCTAATTATACATATTTATTATTCTTTTAACTAACTATAAAAATACAAAAAAATAACTAAATAGAAAGGTCATTGATGTTGGGTGCAATTTAGGTGGATGTTGCTGGCAACACCAGTGCCTGTCGATGACGCATGTCATGTCGCCATAACATGATGATGACGCAGTCTTTTGTTGTTGTGCGAAGTGACTGTGCGTTTTTGGTGTGCTCTCTGTTATTTTCTTCTGATCCGGCTTTTTCATTGAACTGACCTTACTGACTACGTTTACCTGGCTATAAATTGGACTCCTATTGCTTAACGATTATTAAACAAGAAAAACATTACAGTCTTACTATGTCGAAACGGGGGAAAACTCTAAACAGTCAATCTCGCGAACTAGTGCTGAAATTGTACAATTATTTTGGACGTGAATCAGTTAACGATGGGCCTCTTTTACCATTGAAACCACCGAGAGAACGCGTTGCCGAAGCATTGGGAATAGGGAAGAAGACAGTAACTCAAATTTTGAAAGAGAAATACGGACCATCAGGCTCAGAAGATAATACTTTACGTACACCGAAAAAACGAAAGAGGGAGAAGAAAATTGTTGACGTTGATAATTTTGATGCTGCTGCAATTCGCAACCACATTTATGGATATTACTCGAGAAAAGAATATCCTACACGGGAAAAGCTATTGAGTTCGTTAAAAGGCGCAGGCTTATTTTTTGGAGGCAAATCGTCTCTATCAAAGGTTTTGAAATCGATTGGCTTTAGATTTAAAAAATCCGACAAGCGGAAAATCCTGCTAGAACGCTACGATATTATTTTGAAGAGAATAACATTCTTACGTCAGGTAAATAAAATTACGGATTGGGACAATGTCGTGTTTATTGACGAAACATGGTTGAATGCGAACCATACGGTTGCGCGGACATGGACCGATGATACAGCGGCCTCCACCTCAAAAGTTCCATCGGGAAAAGGAGCCCGACTTATTATATGTCACGCGGGATCAGCTTCTCAAGGTTTTATTCCAGACTGCCTCCTCGCATTCGCCTCTAAAACTACAACAGATTACCATGAGGAAACGAACTTTGATGTTTTTAAAAAGTGGTTTGAGAAGCTGCTAGTCAGCTTAGAAAACCCATCGAAAATTATAATGGACAATGCTCCGTATCATTCTGTACAAGTTGATAAACCACCAACTCAAGCAAATAAAAAGCAAGAAATTGTCTCGTGGCTGGTAAGAAATGGTGTGGAGGCAAGTCCAACTTTATTAAAAGTTGAGTTGTTAAATCTGGTAAAAGCAACTAAGCCGTCCAAGCTCCGCTATGTAATCGATGAACTAGCCCTAGAGCATGGACACGAAGTTATTCGATTGCCTCCCTACCATTGCCAGTATAACGCCATCGAGCTTATTTGGGCACAAATAAAGGGTCATGCAGCGCGGAACAATACTGAACCACCCTTCAGTACTGCTAAAATGATGACTCTGCTACAAACTGCATGTGCAGAAGTCACTACAGAAGACTGGCGAAAAGTCGTGGAGAAGACAAAGAAAATAATTTTACAAGATTTTGAACGAGATGTGAGAATAGACAATATTATTGAAAATGAATTAATAATATCTCTGAGTGCTGACAGCAGTGATGAAGATAGCAGTACCGATAGTTCAAGTGAATAAAAGCAATTTTTTTGTTAAATTACGTAGTTACTTGTCTTATTTTGCTCCTTTAATTTATGAAAGAAAAAATAATAATGGGACAGGGATTCGCATGATCATTTTTAAAATTCACATATGTTTCAAGTCTGTATCGATTCATTCGATTCATTCATTTAATCGATGTTTTTAAGCAGGTCACCTCACTATGAATATAAAACTGACATCTGTCAAAAGTGACCTATTACCTTGTCCCTACTTTATATGGAGATGCGTAAATCGAAATGATTGTTCAGCCACTATTACTTTGAATGCAAATGAAACTAAAGTGCTTCGGGAAAATATGCATGGATGTCGTTCAGAAGTAGTAAAAAACGAAGTATTGCAAGTGTTGGCATCAGTTAAAAAGATGCCAGATCACACAGCAGGTGCTCGACGACGAAGTACAATCGGACCATCAACCGGTACTCGTCGTCCTACAGGAGCTACCGACGCGGAGCGTCCCTCCCGCGCCACGTCACTTATATGATTGGAATATCTTTACAGGAACGCTGGAGACCGCCACACCATCTCAGCCAGTCAGCTCCGCAGCCGACGTAGAGAGACTGGCAGCCGAGCTCACAGACAGCATCAGAGGTGCCCTTGATTCGGCTAAGAAGACCACCCCGCAGACCCAGGGACGTTTGCCGCCCCTGCCGGCACATCTCAAAACGCTAATAGCCGACAAGCGGCGCCTCCGAAGACAGTGGAAGAGCTCGCGCTGCCCCACGATGAAAACCGAACTAAACCGGCTCGCGGAGAGAGTGAAAGCTGAGATGAGCGCTCACACCACCGAGAGCTGGGTGAGACATATCGAGGACATCGACCACGACTGGCCCTCGATACACCGCCTTTGCCGCCGTTTTACCAACACCCCAGCTCCGGTGCGTCCACTACTGCACGCAGACGGGGCACCTAGGTATCGAGCAGCAGACCGCGCCGAGATCTTCGCCGAACACCTCGAATGCCAGTTCAGACCGAACCCAACTGCTGAAGTGGAACACACCGCAGCAGTCGAGCAACACCTTCGAGAGTACTTCGCCACGCCGATAGCTCCCGAAGAAGACCCAATTTTCTTTTCCCCGGCTATGGTCACAATGAAGCCGCACGTCCGCAACACAGTCGCGCGAGTCAGGGCAACGCGCGCCCTGCTGCGTCCAGTGCTCGAATCCCGCCTCTCGCTCCGAGCCAAGCTGGGTGTGTACAAACTCTACGTGCGCACCCAGCTCACCTACGCCGCTCCCTCTTGGTACGTCCTCACCAGCGAGACGAGCCGCCGACAACTGCGCGCGCAGCAATCCCTTGCGCTGCGCGATGTCGTGCAGGCCCCTCGCTACGTGAGGAATGACGTTATCGAGAGGGACCTGAAGATGGAGAGCCTGGACGCACACATACGTCGTCTCGCCACCACACTCTTCGAGCGTGCCGATGCCTCTACCTGGGGTCACATCCGGGGCTTGGCACCGTGGCACGCTCGACCACCCGATACGAAGAAGTTACCGCGCGACTTGGTTGCGGATCAAGAAGTTGCGAGACAGGAAGGCGGCCCCCCGGGTACTGCAATCCTACCCCATTCAGCCTCTTAGGCTCCGCTTCGCCGCAGAGGCAGCCCTAACAGGCGGCCCGAGCGGCGTCGCGGAGCGTCTCTTTCTAACTGACTTTTATGTTCCCAGTTCCTGTTGCTGCGGCCCCCCTCTGCCTGCGAGCACCTATGCCTACTTAGCCCAAGTAGGCGCACCGTGCGCGGGCGCGGGCGACCGCCGCAACAAGAACCTCAAACCTCCACAGATGTCGGAGAGAGTAGTTTTAGAGGCTTTTGGGGGAACTAAAATATATCCACTTGGTAAAACAAATTTAAAAGTAATTAATGAAGAATACATGTATGACACTGAGTTTATAATAATAAAAGAAAATGTCAGACCTATTCTAGGTTTAAACTCATTAAGAGAACTTAAAATTTTAAAAAGTATAGAGGGTGTTAATAACATAGATAAAAATATAATTATGAATAAATATGGTGAACTTTTTCAGGGTGTTGGACAATTTGAAGTGCCACTGGAACTACACACTCAGCCAGAGGCGAGGCCAGTGGTAAAACCTCCTCGCAGAGTTCCACATGCATTAATGGACAGACTGGCTGCCAAATTGAAGAACCTGGAAGATCAACAAATCATTGAGAAAGTTGAACATCCTGAAAGTTTTGTGAGTAATATGGTTATCATTGAGAAAGTTGATAACAATTTAAGAATATGTCTTGATCCTCAGGAACTTAATAAAGTATTAATAAGATATTATCATTTAATTCCGACTCTAGAAGAAATAATAACTAAACTTAGTAATAAGTCGGTATTTTCTGTTTTAGATTTATCTGACGGATTTTACAATATTAAATTGACTGACAAATCAACAAAGTTATGTGCATTTGGTACTCCTTTTGGATGTTACAAATTTTTAAGATTACCATTTGGCCTTTCAATAGCACCGGAAATTTTTCAAAAATATAGTGAAAAAACATTTGGAGACATACCCGGTGTAGTAGTTTACTGCGATGACTTGTTGATTTGTGCAGACAATGTCGAAGAACATGATAAAATATTGACAAGTATTTGAACGTGCTAAAAAATGCAATGTAAGATTTAATAAGAGGAAGTTTCAATATAAATTAAAAGAAGTAAAATATTTTGGACATATCTTTTCTAAAAAAGGCATGATGATAGATCCAGATAGAATAAAAGCTATTATTGAACTAAAAAGTCCTAAAAATAAAAAAGAATTACAAATTGTATTAGGAATGATAAATTATCTAAGGAGATTTGTTGCTGGCCTGGCAGACATGGCAACTCCACTTCAGTCATTGTTAAAAAAAGATGTTGAATGGTTATGGACACCTGTACATGAAAATGCTTTTGTCAAAATTAAAAACTGCATTAGTCAAGCACCAGTTTTACGAAATTTTAACAGTAACTTATCAGTAACAATCCAATGTGATGCGTCCAAAAATGGTCTAGGGTGTTGTCTGATGCAGGACGGCAAACCAGTAAGTTATGCATCTCGGAGTTTAAGTTCAGCAGAAAGAAATTTTTCACAAATAGAAAAAGAACTACTAAGTGTGGTCTGGGCAACACATAAGTTCCACTATTACATTTATGGTAGAAAATGTACTGTTTTAAACGATCATAAACCCTTGGAAACTTTACTAAAAAAGGGAATTCATGATATTCCATCAACGCGTTTACAAAGATTAAAATTAAAGTTATTAAAATATGACATTGAATTCAAATACCTAAAAGGAAAATTGATGCATGTTGCTGATTTGCTGTCACGCTCCTTTCCTAATGAAAGTGATTATGATGATACTTATATGTATGAGGTAGTGCACTGCATTGGTCTTTCATCATATTTACAATGTTCTCAAGAACAAAAACAAGAATTAATAACAGAAACACTAAAAGATGAGGAACTGTTGAAATTAATAGATTATAATAAGAATGTTTGGCCAGAAAAAGTTAGTAATGTTCTAGAATCTGTTAAATATTATTATAAATTTCAAACAGATATTACAGTTGATAACAATCTAGTATTTATAAAAGATAGACTTGTAATACCAAAAAGTTTAAGACTAAATATTTTAAAGTACATGAAGGGCATTTAGGAACAACAAAAATGAAACAAACCTTAAGAAAGCTGTACTATTGGCCAAAATGTGAGGATCATATAGAAAATTTTGTAAGAAAATGTTTTGTTTGTCAAACCTATCAGAAAAACAATGTAAAAGAACCACTTTTATCACATGATGTGCCAAAACTTCCATTTTCAAAAATAGGTGTTGATATTATGGACTTTAAGAAAAAGTATTACCTAGTAATATATGACTATACCACAAAATGGTTAGATATAAAAATGTTACCAAGCAAGTCTGCTAGTAGTATAATACATCGTTTAACAGAAATTTTTTCTCTATTTGGTATACCAAATGAAGTAGTATCAGATCATGTACCATTTGATTCAAGAGAATGTCATCAGTTTGCAACAGAATGGGGTTTTAAATTTAACTTTTCAAGTCCTCGATATCCACAATCAAATGGCATGGCGGAAAGGGGTGTGCAGATTGCAAAGAAAATTTTAACCAAATTTAATGAGATAAGACAGATTATAGGGCAGCATTGTTACAATATAGGGCTTGCCCAGTTTCAGGAACTAATTTTTCACCAGCACAGTTAATGATGAATAGGAACTTAAAAACTAAATTACCAGTATTGTACGAGGGGCGATCAAAAAGTAATGATAATGAGTATAATAAAACAACGATTCTAGTTTAAATTTAATTTATTTTTCTACATAGTCTCCTAACAAGTCGATACATTTAGTCCAACGTTTCTCTAAGCCTAAAATACCCTTTAAAAAAAAATCTTTATCTTGGCTCTCCCAAAATGCCTCTACAGCAGCCATAACCTCGCTATCATCCTCAAATTTCTTGCCCCTGAGGTGTTCCTTGAGCCGAGGAAACAAATAAAAGTCGCTGGGGGCTAAATCTGGAGAATAGGGTGGGTGTTCGACCAGTTCGAAGCCTGCTTCTCGAATGGCAGCCGTCGCAACTTCGGCTTTGTGTGCAGGTGCGTTGTCCTGATGAAACAGGACTTTCGCTCGGAGTTTGCCCCGTCTTTTTTCCTTTATGGCTTCTCGCAGTCGTCTTATTTGATCAGCGTAGTAGGAGCCCGTTATAGTAGCTCCCTTTTCCAGGTAATCAACCATTATGATTCCCTCAGCATCCCAAAAAACGGACGCCATAACCTTGCCCGCCGAGCTCGAGACTTTGAACTTCTTCGGCGTCGGTGAGGATGGCCTTTTCCAAGTCATCGATTGTTGTTTGGTCTCAGGATCAAAATGATGGATCCATGTTTCGTCCATGGTCACAAATCGAGACAAAAAATTTTCTTGGTCAGCCTGGAACTTTGCAAGATTGGCTCTTGAAATGTCAACTCGCTTTTTCTTTTGTTCGTCCGTTAACATTCTCGGTACCCAACGCGCGGAGACCTTCTTCATATTCATTTTGCCGGTCAAAATGCTTTGGATGCTGCCATATGAGATCCCTGTGACCTCAGCTAAATGTCTGATGGTTACTCTTCGGTCTGCTAATACGATATCTTCGACTTTTTTCACGATTTCCTCAGTGAGGGACGAGGTTGGGCGTCCCTCGCGATGTTCATCTTCTGTGGATGTTCTACCCAGCTTAAACTCTTTGCACCACCGTGCCACCGTAGAATATGGAGGAGCAGAGTCCCCCAGTGTCTCCACCAAATCAGCGTGTATCTCTTTGGTAGACATTTTTTTCAAACAGAGGTACTTGATGACGCATCTCACTTCGTGTTTCTCCATTTTCGTGTTGTCGCTCCGACTGCTGGTATTCAAATGAATGTAGCTCCTCCAAATGATGTCCTATTTATACAATTTTTTAGGTGGGAAGTAGTGCAGGACCGAAGAAGTGAAAACAATTTTTTTTTGATTTTTATCTTTATTAGAAATACCCGTTTATCATTACTTTTTGATCACCCCTCGTATCACTATCTAGAGCCAAAAATAAATATTAATGTTAAGAAAGAATTTCAAAATGTCAAAAATAGAAATGAACAAAATTATAATAAGCAAGCTAGACCTAAGCAAAGTTTTGTAATAGGACAAGACGTTTGGTTTAAAAAAGATCCAAATAGTATTAAGTGGTTAAAAGGAAAAATTGTAACAAATAATAATCATAGATCCTATGATGTAAAAGATGAGACAGGGTGTACTTACACAAGAACTTCATATCATATTCGACCTCAATGATTTGTTGGAACTACAGGTTCAGCGCTGAGTGTGCAGGTTCAGGAGAGCTCAACACTCTTTTAATTATAAGTTAATGTTTATAAATATTTCTTAAGTTAGTACAGTCGATAAACAGTATTGTGTTTAAGGCTGATAAAATATCATTAGCATTTAACGTCAGTGAGAAAGATCTCTTGTTACTGATGTTTTATGAAAATGTACCTTTGTTTTTTACATATATCTTTGTGTTTGTTTAACAAATCATCTGTCTGTAGTATCTGTATTAGTACAATTACAGTTAAGAATAGTTCCCTTTAGTATTTTTAAGTAATGTAGAGGTAGTCAATTAGTCAGTATTCGAGCCAAGAAGTTTAGAAATGTTCCAGTTTGTTTCATTATGAAAAAGGGGAAGATGTATTAGAGGCTGAATGTGGTGCAACACTATTGCACCTCTGTTATCTATGGTTCACACAAGCCTAAACGTCATAAATATTTAAGAGAATCGTGTCCTAACATTGTAATTATAAATACAGAAATATTTCAAATAAACCTTGTGAGTTCCCCCTAAAAACGTTGTTTACTTTAACAATACATTTTGTTGGATTCGATAGCTGGTTCAAGGGGTGAAATAACGAAAGTATGGGATTGGTAACAATTGTATAATAAATTACTAGATACAATAATTAATGTGTATCGAGCACACGACCCGAGATGACAAGTGAGGAACGATTGATTGAATCGGCGACCGGTGAATGGGGACGAGCGCCCCCGCGCCCCGCATTGAAGGTGAAGCGAAGCCGCAACACATTTTATATTTGCGAAAATGGTACTTATAAAAAAATATTAATATTCTCTTCTGTCTGCAGTCGAAAATTATTCATAACAATAAAACTAATTCATTCTATGGAGATGGCACTTTTAAAGAATGCCCCAAGCCATTTTACCAATTATTTTCAATTCATTTAGACGTTAAATCTACAGAAATATCTATTAACATCTTTCCGGTTATTTTTGCATTACTATCCGATAAAACGGAAGAAACCTACACCCGTTTATTCACCATCATTAAAGAAAAACTAAACGTTCGCATGGTTAAATATAAGTGCGACTATGAAAATGCACAAACGCTGTTCGCCATGTATTTCCAAATGTACACATTTCGGGATGTTTCCATCATTACAACGAAGCAATTATTAAGAAAAGCAATGATTTGGGATTACAAAATTGTAAAGAAGGACGAACCGTCCCTTCTTCCTCGTCGTTCCACCAACTTGTTCCACCAGTGGCACGAGAAGGAATTGTCATTCCTCATCGTACCCCTGAATGCAGATACATGCAGGGATGGTAGCTCTACTTAATTTCCCTTTAGAAATTACTCAATAAATAGTTGTCTTTAACACAATTTTCCTGTAACTGCAACTTTAGTATTATGTACCTACTCGTACTTTGTTGTTTAAACTCTGGTGCCAGAAATAATTTATTTGCAAATGCAATTCGTAATTTTTTTCCTGATATTAAAATAAGATGTTATTATCACATGACTAACAGTCTATGGAGGAAGTCCAAATCTCTGGGGCTAAAACAAAATATTGAAAAACGAGTCGTAGGCCTTTGTAGTACGTTACCTATATTGCCGCGAGAGATGATTACGGATGGTTGGAAATATTTACAAGATGAATGTCCGGACCTATCAAAAGTAAATAAATTTATGAACTATGTGCAAAAATATTGGATGAAAAATGAAAAATTTATTGACGAATGGTGCATATAGTCGGAACGCCACCGTACTAATAACATGGTAGAGGCCTGGAATAGTAAAATCAACAGGGCTATTAATAAAAATAATGTGTCATTGACCAGGCCGTTAAATGCATTGTTAAATGATGCTGCCTGTTCAAATTTCAAAAAAAATGCAGTTTGGACTAAATATTTCTACTGGCAGACTTGCACTGCACCAAAAAAAAGATGAATTTGTTTTACAGACGCAAATGGAATTAGTAAACCACGTAATTAGTATCGGTCATTTTTTGGAAAAATATGATAACTTTATTTTGGTTTTGTTAATGTAGAAGTTGTGATTTTGTTCTTTGTTATAGTATGTAGGACCGGGATTGATTAAAAGTAAATTTATGTTTTTAGATTTATGTGATAATTGTACTTGGGTTAAAATGCTCCATCGCCAAAATGTACAATAGTCAAATAGTTCATTCATGAGCAATTGTTAGGAAAAGCATATGACAAATTACAAACGTGTCAAATTCTGAAAGGTGCAAAACGTATATAAGCGATAATGTGCATGCGACAAAATGTGCAATCGATTAGTTTATTTATATGAAGTTTTTATTATGAGTAAGTACTCTTTGTTGATATAAGAACTCCTTGAAATACCACTAGGCAGAATACTTCTCATCGACAAAATGTAGTTATTGACTTTTCTTGTCATTTCCTTTAACAATTCAAATCGCTATTATAGTATTATTATATTATGGCGTATTATATTGAAATGGAAAATAAAATATTACTTTACAGCAAAAATCAAAAAGGAAAATCTACTGTCCTGTATGGATTGCATCGATTCAACTGGAGGCACAAAAATAAAAATGGTACGTCGTTGTGGCAATGTGTGAATCGTGAGTCTTGTGCAGCGTCTCTTACTATAAGTCAAAATGAGTTGGAAGTATTACGAGAGGAGCACCACACTTGTTTACCGTCCAAATCCAATACTAAGAATTATTTGGCTTATCAAAAATGCATAAACCAAGTTTGTGTAAGCTATGCCCCAATAAAAGAAATATTCGAAGACTGTTTTGAAAATGAAATGGATACAGATGATGATTCTGACTGGTCAGATATAGAACCAACTTTTAGTATGAAAAAAAGATCATTGCAAAGAGCAAGAAAACAACTCTTGGAGGTCAAGACCACAAAATATAAAACAGTAGAAGTAGTACGGCCCCAGTTATTAAAATTATTACGGTTATTTACCATTCACTTAGATTACTACAGCACAAGTGAATAGACAAACATAGTTCCTGTAATATATGCCTTACTTCCCAACAAAACTACAAATACATATTAACGACTATTTAATTTTCTTCGAGAAGGACTAAAATTTACTATTGTAACTTATATGTGTGATTTTGATCGAGCGCAACAAAAGGCTGTCAATTCTCCGTGGTCCGGTGAACCGGACTACGGAAGATAGTTTAAGGTTTTATGTCGACGTTTTAATCTTTTTAAGTGCCACTTGTATTGAAGTTTAGATTATTAACATTGTCTTTAGTCTATCTGTCTAACCACATCCTAGTTGGCAAATTTATAAATAACTAAAAAGGAAAAATATAAATGTCTGTGCCAATGGAATCTGTGTTTATTCCAAGGAAGGGTGGGACTGTGCTCTTGTATAATGGTCACCCATATTATAAAAATACCACCTTTAAAAAACTTAAATGCAAAGGATATTTAACAATACAAGTAAGAATGAGATAAGAATATTATTTAACCATTTGTAATATTATTTAACCATTATTTAATTTGTAATATCTCTGACCTAAAGGAAATAATAGTATTTTATTTTTAAGATTAAGGTCGCTGTAGTAAAATTTACACTTATAATATGATGATGATATTAAATTGACGATAACTTTTAAATTAATCATAAAAACTATTTCAGAATAAAAAAGTTATTAAAGTCATATCTCATGAATGCGCCCATGTAAACAAGACAAAAATTATGTAGATATACCTATGGCTACTTTAAAAGAAAATGTTGTAAAAATAGACGGAGCTATACCAAATCTCTACAAGGAGGCCGTTGGAAAATTAATCGACGTCGGATTGCATTTGGTAACAGATGTACCAAAGTTTCGGAACGTTCAGCATGGATTGTATAACGCTCGAAATAAAAACTTAGGTGTAAAAAAAATTATATGTACAGCATCGGAAGAAATCGAAGTGCCATCAAAATTTTCAGATTTTATTTTAGCGGATTATTGCTATGAAGGAAACAGAATTATTATGTTTTGCTCTCAAGAAACAAGAGGATTAATTCGCAACATAACAGAGATTTTTTTTTTATGCAACGTATAAAAGTTGTCCTAAATCGTTTCATCAATTATTCACAGTGCATGGTGAAGTTGGTAGTTCCGCGGAAACGACTAATGTGATGCCCTTAATATTTATTCTTATGAGTAACAAAACGCAAGCTAGTTATTGTGTATTATTAAGTCTGTTAAAAAAAGAACTGGCATGGAGTCCTCTGACAATTCATTGTGATTACGAAATAGCCGCAATTAATGCTTTTACAAAAATATTCCCGAAAGTAAAAATAATAGGTTGTTACTATCACTGGTCCCGATGTGTGTGGCGAAAAGCGAAATTGTTAGGAAACACAAAATCGGCAGTAGAGAGACGTTTAATAGCATTATGTGCTAAATTACCACTTTTACCATATGAAACAATCTTCGAAGCATGGCAGTATATTAAATTCGAAGCGTTGACCAATAATATGAATAAGTTTTTTGCAATATTTTGAAAAGTTTGGATAAGCAGTACACTCTGTAAATATACCAGTGTCTTTGGGCAAAGGCACCGCACCAATAATAGCGTAGAAAGCTGGAACTCCAAAATTAATCGGGCACTTAATAAAAATCCTGTAAACATATTACGTCTCTTAAACTATTTAGAATAATCTTAGCATCAGCCTACCTAGCTCCCGGACAAGCAACCGGCTGGCGACCTAAATGCCAAGAACAGTCTCTGGGGCTGTCGCACGACCACGCCGAGAGGCAGAGAGCTAGATAGAGTATCACCCCCACACTAAGGAGATTACAGAATGGAGCCGTCAACGACATCTGTACACCTCAACCGTATCCCAGACGAGATCAAGACAGCAGACGAAACTGTGGCAGCAATCGATTCCCTTAACAGCTATGTGCAGTCGCTAATCAGCAAATGCACCCGGAGAGTGCCATTAGAGGATGACCTCAGATGGCGCATCCCCGAGGACATACGTGCGTTGCTAAGGGAAAAGAACGCAGCCATCAGATCATACGACCGACATCCGTCCGAACCAAATAGGGTTAGGATGCGCTCTCTACAACGTGACGTTAGAGCACGCATAGACGAGCTACGACAAGCACGATGGGACAGCCACCTGAGTGCACTTGAGCCCTCTCATACTGCGTTGTGGCAGCTGTCGAGAGCCTTACTCAAGGACACCATTGCCCCATGCCCCCCCTCAATAGGCCAAACCTCCCTCCCGCCTTTGACGACAACCGCCATGACCGCCATCTTCAATGCAGCCATGTCCAACAATCTCTTTCCACCACAGTGGAAAGAAGCCACAGTTACTGGCATCGAATATAAGTCTGCTCAAAGGCAGGGGCAAAATTTATGAATGACTTATATTTAGTCGCCTCGAAGCACACGCCGATGCTAACATGATAATCCCGTACGAGTAGTTCGGTTTTCGAACCCAACACTCAAGTGTTTAACAAGTCCACCGTATTGTGGAACACGTCGCCTCGCGCTTTCAGACAAAACTGTCAACAGGCCGCGCTCTTCTTCGACGTCACGAAAGCATTCGACAAAGTATGGCACAACGGCTTCTTATACAAGCTATTTAAAATGGAAGTGCCTCACAGACTCGTGCTCATCATACGAGACTACCTGTCGGACCTCCACTTTAGCTACAGACTAGAAGGGACGCTATCATCTCCCCGCCCCATTCTTGCCGGAGTCCCTCAGGGATCAGTATTCTCCCCCATCCTCTTCTCGCTGTACACTAGCGACATGCCTAAGCATCGAAAAGCGCAACTAGACCTGTTGGCGGACAATACCGCCTTATATCACTCAGGCAGGCTACCTCGGTGCATCGTCAAGGTCCTTCAATCTGCAGCCAACTCACTAGGTGAGTGGTTTCGGAAATGGAGGATCGAAGTGAACCCCGAAAAAAGCCAAGCAGTCATCTTCCGCAGCTGGAAGTACAGCAGATATGCTCCTCCCGCGCCACCCCCGATCACCCTATTCGGAAAACCCATTCCTTGTACAAACAAAGCCAAGTACCTAGGAGTTATACTTGATGACACCCTTCGGTTGTCATCAAGTAAATGTAACTCCGGAAGTATAACGGTTCGAACTCGCGCTAGCAGGGCACTAAGTCGACTCCACGATCTCCTAAACCGTAGTTACAAACTATCTCTAAAAAACAAAGTACGTCTATACACCACTTGTATCCGCCCAATAATGACATACGCCTCAGTCGTATTCGGACACGCTTCCCAAAGGAGTATTCACCGACTTCAAGCGGTACAACACCGCTTCACGCGCAGAGCCACGGGTGCCCCGTGGTACATGCGAAACGAAAGCCTCCATATAGACCTCGGTCTGCCTACCTACCTACCTACTATAAGGCAATTCATTAAAAACTGCTTCCAAACCTTCTTTGACTCCGCCGAATCCCACCCTAACCCACTCGTGGTATCCGCGGCGAACTACATCCCGTCAGCCATCTTTCGTAAGCGCCGACCGAGACACGTCCTCGGGGAGCCTGACGACGATTTAACCAAGGCACAAGACGCCGCGTATGCCATGCTCCATCAACACAATACACGCACAAACACACCATACCGCAGTCTCCGTTTCTGCCCCCGACGGAGGATTAGAACCAGACACTCGCGCCCCAACAGATAAGTCATAGGTAGAGTTTGATCCTTGTGTTTGTTTCGGCGTTTCTTCTCAAGGTTAGTCATAGGAAACGCCAGCAGCATCTAGCTCTTCGTCTCGAGCAACAACCTAAGCCGAGGTCCTAACCCCCCTCAGGAGTGCCCTTAGGCCGTTGCCGCAAAAGTAGTATACGGTTGGGAGCACTAGGCTCACCGTCAAGCCCGCGTGAAATTGTATAGAGCCACACGGCTTACAACTAAACCAAAACTACAGCCGGCAGCCAATTCAAAAAAAAAAAAACTTCCGTACAAGATTAATGATCAGACGTACTCTCTTGTTAATAAGTAGCTATATGTAACTTAGACAAGATTTTAGTACAAGATTTAACTAGTGTACTCACTTGTTATTAAAAGACATGGTTTTCGTAGATAAGACTTATAGTACTCAATAAAAATACAGTGCAGTATTGACTTGTTATTAAGTAAACTTGATTGTAACCTTGGACAAGAAATAAAAAGTACTTTGTGGATCATAACAGATCTTTTATGTTATACAGTCCATCACAAGTTTTAACCCTAGTAAGCTAACGTTCGTCAAATTGACGAACATGCAATAAATATATCTGTCTCTCTCTCTCTCTAATCCGTTTAGCTACTCCACGCATTAGCGATTTCGTGCCAACTTAGTGAACGCTGGACTGCGTCGCGTGGTGGTCGCGTATTTTTATTTTATATTTGAGATACTTACTACCTACTCGTAATTTTGACGAATGGTTAGCTTATGTGTAACTTATACATATAGGTATTATGTTGATTTATGCTTTGGTTTGTGATGAATTTTGCTTTGTTTTGTTTTAGTTATTACATTATTGATTAAAGATGGCTGCGAAATCGTTGAAGTTTATTGAATGACGACGTGGAGATCGATTATCATGACGAGCCCTCGGACACTGAAGAAATATAAGGAAGCCCATATGTAGCTGATGTAGAGGAACAAGGAAGTTCTTCTGCTCCTTCGGGCTGTGAGTTACAACTCGAATATCCTTCGTCAACTTGTATTATCAATTTGACTCAAAATAAGATACGTAGCAAAAGTCGTAATGCATGGGCGAGGCTATAGATAGGGACATAGCTATTCCCGAACTGCGGCAATAAATATTATTCGCACAGCTATAGGACCAGGCCGTTCAGTCAAAAAATATAACGGATCCTCTCGTTTTATTTATTTACGATGGCCCATTAACTCCTCTATCATTTAAACCAAAACCAAGGAAAATGGTGCATTTGTTGTCTTCATGTGATGTAGGGGGAACTGTAAACCCTGTATCAAAGAAGTCCAATATGATCGAATTTTATAATTCCACTAAAAGTGAGGTAGATACGTTCGATCAGGTGTGCTCAAATATGTCGTACAATCGCAAAATCATGTGCATATTTTATGATATGCTGAATATATCTGGCATTAACTCTTAAATTATATATTGTCATAATGTATTGGTATCTGGCGGTAAACCACTCTCACGAAGAAGCTTTACGATGAAATTGCATGAATAGCTTGTTGAACCATGGCTAAAACATGGACTCGAGACACCAACAATGTCTCGAACAATAAAAAAATATAATAAGAGATGTGTTGGGCTTAAGCCGCGAGGACCGTGCAGCAAGTCAAGGTTAAATTATTGTGACATTTCATTCTGAAAATACTCTGGCACCTGAAAATATTTCAACAAAGAAAAGAAAAAGCTGCAGTTTGTGTTCATACAAGAAACGGCGTATGACAAAGAACTATTCTCATAGTTGTAATATTTCCATTTGTGGCCGAACAGCGTTGATTTTTGACTAATGTGCGCTCAAAAAATCTAATTTGTAAGATAACTCCCGTTATTTCAGATGTTTTTCTTTATAATATCATATAAAAAACACATTTTTCTAAATAAAAGTTCCTAATATAGTAATTGTAAGTTAAAGTGCCTAATTGATATCAAAGAAACATGTGCCAATTAATATGTAAGTGGGATTTATTACCTAAAAGTTAAATATTTCTTTTTAATAATTGTCTATTTCATTTATATCCTAAGTTGTGTAAAAATATAATAAACTTCATTAAAATATATTATATATGTATAAAAAATGCAATTATAAAAAGTTCGTCATAAAGTCTAATGGTTAGCTTTTTATGATTAGTTCGGAACGTTACCTATCCAGGGTTAAGCAATTTCTTTACTTATTAGTTCTCGATTAAACCTAGATAGCATAACTTTACATAATAATAAAATAATTAGTTTTTACTGATTTTGTTCCTTTTTTGTTTTTGAATTTATGTAAAATATTGTTATTCCTATGTATAGAATAAACCTTAACGCATAATTTGATGTACATATTGTAAGGCTAGCTTGGCTTGAGAGGATTTGGGGTCGTAATGTTAAGTGTAAGGAGAGCGATTGATAGTCGACAAGAAAACTGAAAGATAATATATTAACAACTGATCCATCTACGTTAACAAGATAACTTTATAGTGGCTTCATAGAAGTGGCCCCGCAACTTGACAGCCGTCCACTCTGACTGCGGCGATTCTCTCATTTGTTCTAAAAACTATACATTTTAAATAATTCGAATAGAATTAAGGACTTCTCACTCACCAGTACTAACGTATATTACAGATGTGTGACATACTACAATATCATATCAGTTTGTAAAAGGATTATGACGGGACGAAAAGGGTTAAATTTTACGTGGTCCTCGATATGGGCGGACTGGTTCGCTGCCGGTCGATTTCGAACCGACTAAAGCCGCACGTTGTTCCGTCACGGAGTCTATTACTAGGGGCCCTCATGTCTACCCTCAAAAGAAAGTCCCTGTGAACTGTGAACCCCGTATGTTGAACAACCCCCCTGTTGAACAACAGACGACCCCACTTTGCTCTCTGTAATCGAGAGAGGCACGCGCGACAAAACGAGCGCTCATGGAGGCCAGAGATCATTTTGTGTAGGATTAGTGCGGAAGAGTACTAGTTCTCTCCCGTCCTCTTTCCACCGCTTTCTAGGCAACACCTTTAATTCGCGGCGAGAGACTCTGACCTAGAAAGGGTCACATTCAACGAATATAAAGATGTAAGAAGATAAGGTTAGTATATTTACTTGTTTCTATTCTTTTCATACGTTTTGTGGAGTAAAACGCATAGTTAAAATGCTTAATCAAATTGAGGTTATATGTCTGTTTTCTGTAGCTTTTGTCTTAATTTGTCAATCCCTCATAATACTTAAAAGTGAGGGAATGACGACTGTGCGAGGCAATGATTTATGGAGTGTTCATCATTATAATTATGTTTTTGGACATCTTTATTGGTTTTTCTTGTATTGCATGGTTTTCAGTTTAACACATGTGAAAAATTTCACGACAAAAAAAGTTGACTGACGAAGGAAATAACAAAAAAAAGAGTACGATAGGAAAGGGCGAGAAAAAATTCAAAATAATGCGGAATCCTTGGAAATACTGAAAAGGAAAAATTAAAATATTTAAAAAAAAAAGGTCAGGTAAAATGAATTAATACTGTGAGTGCCAGGGAATCGAGACAAAACGTAAACAATGAAAAAAAAAAATTAATAATATGATAATAATAACTCCACACATTTCACCCATGTCTGATCCGAAACTAGACAGAGCCTGTACTATGGTAACCAGACTGCTGGTAAACATACTTATATATTTCTAAATACATACATATTTATAGATAAATTACCCCCAATACCCAATAATAAAGAGTATAATGACCAAAACACGTATACAACACCAAAATTTATAAAGAATTCTTGATGAAACACCTCCACAAAATCCAACATCATCTTCGCGACAAAGAACAGTCTTTATTTAGTCGTAATCGACGTTGTAATTGAGGTGACATACATAGTTGTGTAACGAGAACTAATAATAATGTGCTGACAAAATTTCCCCTTTTGAAAAATGTAAATTATATAAAAGTATAACATATATAACAGTTGTAAAGGACGCAGAGCCACACGTATTGAAACATGATCGATCTCGCAAAGGCTACATACAGGTCGTCTAAACCTATCAGAGGCGAGGAAACACTAGTTCTAGAAAATTCTACGTTCCGAATAATAAATATCACCTGTGATTGGTTTAAACTAACAAGCAAAGGAATGTAAAGTGTTTAAAAAGCAGGGTGCAGGAAAGAACGTCAGTAACCCGCCGCCTCGCGTCTACGATGTTCGAGCACGCACAGAGGGCGGCCTCCGGATGCGAAGAAGCTCCCGCGCGACCCGACGACCTAGGAACGAAGGCGGTCACTTGGGTACTGCAGTCCTACAAATGAAACAGTCTCTTAGGCTCTGCTTTGGCGTAGAGGCAGCCTTAACAGGCGGCCCGAGCGGCGTCGTGGAGAATCTCTTTTTAATCACTTCTATGTTGCGAGCACCTACGCCTACTTGGCCCAAGTAGGCGCATCGTGTGGGCACGGCAACCACCGCAACAAAAACCTCAAAGCCTCCACAGACCGGCCCAGCGGTGTGGAGGCCACCGGATTTGACAACAGGGGGTCGCACGTAAGTCGCCGCCTTTGTCGCTGGTCGCCCGGAGCTGGACCTCCCCAGGTGGCACCTGGGGTCTCATCTGGCTCGGGCTGACCGCCTAGGTAGCGTGAAGACTGAAGCGGCCCCTAATCAACAAGATGAAGCCCAAGATAAATCAACACCATGACCTACCCTCTTTAGGAGCAGCGGTAGATACCGCTGGCATGGGGCCATCGCCCCGACCCAGACTCCACACGCCCTATACGGGGTGTTGAGAGGACCACGACGAGAACGTCAGTAAGGATTCGCCACGCGTTTGCCCAGTATTGTTAATCGCTCTCAAGTGTTTTTAGTACTACCGCGGCACGGATAGCTGACGTCAGGTAGTGCTAGTGTTGACTGCACCGTGCACGGACCACTCTACGGCGCGAAGTGACAAGTTGGCCGCCCGGCTTCTAGCCGTAAGATTGCGGCTGGCGCGTGTTTCCAGCGGGGACGCTAAACCCCGTTCAATACCCTAAAACCGTGTTCAACACCACTGCCGCGCCAAACACCGCCAACACGAACACTGCCACCGCCACCAAGCGCCGCTACCCGCCACTGATCGTGAAACACCTCCCGAACTGGGCGGCGCATATCAAAGAAATAAAGAAGAAGCTCGGCAGAGCTGCTAACGCCCGCCCAGTCGGGAAGGGCCTCCGCTTCACGCCGAAAGAAGACCAGGAGAACCGCCTCATTCAGAGGCAGCTTAAACAACAACTCGAACATAATAACAACTCGAACGTAAAGAAGGGATCTCCTGGTTTACGTACACCCCCTGTCAGAGGAGCAGAGCTTTAAGGTGGCCATAGGGGGCCTCCCGAGCAACGCGACACCGGAAGAGGTGGAACAGAAAATAAGGGTTATTTATTTCAAAACCGGTATTTTCGGTACTGAAATCAGATAAATTCCTCGCCGTGGAAGAAGAGTCATGTCTGGCCCTAACCGCACAGAGACTGGCCTGCCGTCATCTCGCCAGGCGCCGCGAGACGACACCCACGGGCAGTGGGCCCGTGCAAGACGCAGAGTTGTAGGACTAGCAGCGCCGTAAATACCAGGGCGACCTGGGCATTTACAACTCCCTTCTTGGGGTTGCAACAGTACCGCAGGGACTGCAGGTCTGGTTGTAGGCCTACTTCCGGGTGATGGAAGTCCAACTGGGCGACAGGACGAGGGAAGACGTCGTCGCGGGCGATCTAACTATCCTGAAGGCAGTAGAGAGGACGCTTCAGGCTCCGTCCTCCGGCCCTACACCAACAACAGACCCGCTACCTCCGGCCAAAAGGTCCTGTGAGGACGACGCTGAGGTGAGCCCCAACCCAGGCAAAAGAACTGACCTGGAGGGGTTTCTGACCTCCTCAGAAGGAGGGGATCCCCCTCCGATCAGTCACTCCACGCCCGAACACGGGGAAGACATGAATCTGCAGGAGGACTCCTCCTCTTCCTACAGATCCCTCCCACCCCTGCCGCAACGTGTGCCCAAAAAGGCACAGACTCCAGCACAACGACCACCAACAGCTCCGGCTCCGGCACCAGTGCCAGCACCCACACCCGAGCCAGCACCTACACCCGCACCTAAAACGGCAGCTGCCGTCCTAGCTGCACCACCGCCTCCCAAGGCACCACTGGTACCCCTCTCGCCCACTACACTTGCGGCAGCAATGTTACCTCCAACCCGCAAGCAGCCAATCCTGGTAGTAGACCATTTAGCCAATTGGACGGCTACTTTCAAGGAGCTGGCTGCCAAAATAGGCCACCCTCCTAACGTCCGTCCCTTTAGAATTGGTTTCAAATTCACCCCCATAGGAGACGACGAATTCCGGGTGATTCAGGCCTACCTCGACGACCTCGGGCAGGAGCAGGCGCCTTATTACGCCATAGCCCCGCCGCACCAAAGACCACTCAAAATGGCCATTCGTGGCCTACCTGCCGACACCCCCCTAGAAGAAATCGTAGAAGACCTGACAAGCAAGGGCGTGCCGGTCAAGTACGCCGAACACGTCCGGGCCACAGGCCCCTAGCCTGTGTCCGCTGCAGTGCCTCCGCCCCAAAGACCAACCGCCAACTGGTGCAAATCGCAAGGGGCCACACCCCGCAAGCAGTGTAACATGCCCCATCTTCAAGCGAGAGGCCCGCCCTAACTGATCTCCACGCCCAACACTGTTGGGGCCTCAGCACCAGCCACGATAATGGCTGTGGCCAACCCGGCAGCAAACGCTACAACCAAGCGGAAGCGTCGAAGGAAGAAGACGACACCCAAAGAGCCACCCCCACCTGCGGTGGAAGCAAGAGGGGAGAAGACTGATGTCCCGGAAAGGGACCAGCTCGCCGCCCTACTCACGCTGTTCGCACAGCGTGTGAGCGCCGGCGAAATCGACACCACCGGCATCCTACAATCTCTCCCCATCAATGGCTAAGTCGCTGAGGGATGCATGAGGGGGCATTGGAACTCGGAGATGAAAGGCAAGTTAGGCCTCATGCGCCTTCCTCAAGAAATAGCAAGTCGACATCATGTTGATTAGCGAGACCCATCTCAAAGCCAACATCCCAACCAAAATCGTCCAGGTCGGCAAAGGGAAGATGCGCCTCTACGCGGCCTACCGCGCACCCTCCTAAGCACTCCGAGTCGACGAGATCCGGAATCTCCTTCTTCATTCGACTCCAACCGTCATCGCGGGCGACCTTAATGCCAAACACCCGGCTTGGCACTGCACCAACAGCAACCGAGCAGGACAGCTGCTCGTCCAGGATGCCAGAGCGTACGACTACCAGATCGTCGGTCCCCGGGAGCCTACTAGGCTAGACTAACCCACTCGTGGTATCCGCGGCAAACTACACCCCGTCAAGCCATCTCTGGTAAGCGCCGACCGAGACACGTCCTCGGGGAGCCTGACGACGATATAACCAAGGCACAAGACGCCGCGCATGCCACGCTCCATCAACACAACGAAAAGCATTCGAAGATCTAGGAAGCAAGCAAAAGAAGAGAAGATCTAGGAAGCAAGCAAAAGAAGAGAAGATCTGAAAGTTATAATGACGGTGATCCAAATGAATTGGCATATTCAGCTGCATTACTTCTAAAAGAAGATGTTCGTGAAGATGTCACATCTGTTATCGAATATGTAAAGAACACGAAGGTACAAACACGTTGAAACATGTTTTAGCTTGCAAAACAGCAGCGTTCTCTCACACATAGATATAGTTTAGTGTGTAAGATATGTGTAAGATATGTGTAAGATATGTGTAAGATATGTGTAAGATAAAACTGTCAACAGGCCGCGCTCTTCTTCGACGTCACGAAAGCATTCGACAAAGTATGGCACAACGGCTTCTTATACAAGCTATTTAAAATGGAAGTGCCTCACAGACTCGTGCTCATCATACGAGACTACCTGTCGGACCTCCACTTTAGCTACAGACTAGAAGGGACGCTATCATCTCCCCGCCCCATTCTTGCCGGAGTCCCTCAGGGATCAGTATTCTCCCCCATCCTCTTCTCGCTGTACACTAGCGACATGCCTAAGCATCGAAAAGCGCAACTAGACCTGTTGGCGGACAATACCGCCTTATATCACTCAGGCAGGCTACCTCGGTGCATCGTCAAGGTCCTTCAATCTGCAGCCAACTCACTAGGTGAGTGGTTTCGGAAATGGAGGATCGAAGTGAACCCCGAAAAAAGCCAAGCAGTCATCTTCCGCAGCTGGAAGTACAGCAGATATGCTCCTCCCGCGCCACCCCCGATCACCCTATTCGGAAAACCCATTCCTTGTACAAACAAAGCCAAGTACCTAGGAGTTATACTTGATGACACCCTTCGGTTGTCATCAAGTAAATGTAACTCCGGAAGTATAACGGTTCGAACTCGCGCTAGCAGGGCACTAAGTCGACTCCACGATCTCCTAAACCGTAGTTACAAACTATCTCTAAAAAACAAAGTACGTCTATACACCACTTGTATCCGCCCAATAATGACATACGCCTCAGTCGTATTCGGACACGCTTCCCAAAGGAGTATTCACCGACTTCAAGCGGTACAACACCGCTTCACGCGCAGAGCCACGGGTGCCCCGTGGTACATGCGAAACGAAAGCCTCCATATAGACCTCGGTCTGCCTACCTACCTACCTACTATAAGGCAATTCATTAAAAACTGCTTCCAAACCTTCTTTGACTCCGCCGAATCCCACCCTAACCCACTCGTGGTATCCGCGGCGAACTACATCCCGTCAGCCATCTTTCGTAAGCGCCGACCGAGACACGTCCTCGGGGAGCCTGACGACGATTTAACCAAGGCACAAGACGCCGCGTATGCCATGCTCCATCAACACAATACACGCACAAACACACCATACCGCAGTCTCCGTTTCTGCCCCCGACGGAGGATTAGAACCAGACACTCGCGCCCCAACAGATAAGTCATAGGTAGAGTTTGATCCTTGTGTTTGTTTCGGCGTTTCTTCTCAAGGTTAGTCATAGGAAACGCCAGCAGCATCTAGCTCTTCGTCTCGAGCAACAACCTAAGCCGAGGTCCTAACCCCCCTCAGGAGTGCCCTTAGGCCGTTGCCGCAAAAGTAGTATACGGTTGGGAGCACTAGGCTCACCGTCAAGCCCGCGTGAAATTGTATAGAGCCACACGGCTTACAACTAAACCAAAACTACAGCCGGCAGCCAATTCAAAAAAAAAAAAACTTCCGTACAAGATTAATGATCAGACGTACTCTCTTGTTAATAAGTAGCTATATGTAACTTAGACAAGATTTTAGTACAAGATTTAACTAGTGTACTCACTTGTTATTAAAAGACATGGTTTTCGTAGATAAGACTTATAGTACTCAATAAAAATACAGTGCAGTATTGACTTGTTATTAAGTAAACTTGATTGTAACCTTGGACAAGAAATAAAAAGTACTTTGTGGATCATAACAGATCTTTTATGTTATACAGTCCATCACAAGTTTTAACCCTAGTAAGCTAACGTTCGTCAAATTGACGAACATGCAATAAATATATCTGTCTCTCTCTCTCTCTAATCCGTTTAGCTACTCCACGCATTAGCGATTTCGTGCCAACTTAGTGAACGCTGGACTGCGTCGCGTGGTGGTCGCGTATTTTTATTTTATATTTGAGATACTTACTACCTACTCGTAATTTTGACGAATGGTTAGCTTATGTGTAACTTATACATATAGGTATTATGTTGATTTATGCTTTGGTTTGTGATGAATTTTGCTTTGTTTTGTTTTAGTTATTACATTATTGATTAAAGATGGCTGCGAAATCGTTGAAGTTTATTGAATGACGACGTGGAGATCGATTATCATGACGAGCCCTCGGACACTGAAGAAATATAAGGAAGCCCATATGTAGCTGATGTAGAGGAACAAGGAAGTTCTTCTGCTCCTTCGGGCTGTGAGTTACAACTCGAATATCCTTCGTCAACTTGTATTATCAATTTGACTCAAAATAAGATACGTAGCAAAAGTCGTAATGCATGGGCGAGGCTATAGATAGGGACATAGCTATTCCCGAACTGCGGCAATAAATATTATTCGCACAGCTATAGGACCAGGCCGTTCAGTCAAAAAATATAACGGATCCTCTCGTTTTATTTATTTACGATGGCCCATTAACTCCTCTATCATTTAAACCAAAACCAAGGAAAATGGTGCATTTGTTGTCTTCATGTGATGTAGGGGGAACTGTAAACCCTGTATCAAAGAAGTCCAATATGATCGAATTTTATAATTCCACTAAAAGTGAGGTAGATACGTTCGATCAGGTGTGCTCAAATATGTCGTACAATCGCAAAATCATGTGCATATTTTATGATATGCTGAATATATCTGGCATTAACTCTTAAATTATATATTGTCATAATGTATTGGTATCTGGCGGTAAACCACTCTCACGAAGAAGCTTTACGATGAAATTGCATGAATAGCTTGTTGAACCATGGCTAAAACATGGACTCGAGACACCAACAATGTCTCGAACAATAAAAAAATATAATAAGAGATGTGTTGGGCTTAAGCCGCGAGGACCGTGCAGCAAGTCAAGGTTAAATTATTGTGACATTTCATTCTGAAAATACTCTGGCACCTGAAAATATTTCAACAAAGAAAAGAAAAAGCTGCAGTTTGTGTTCATACAAGAAACGGCGTATGACAAAGAACTATTCTCATAGTTGTAATATTTCCATTTGTGGCCGAACAGCGTTGATTTTTGACTAATGTGCGCTCAAAAAATCTAATTTGTAAGATAACTCCCGTTATTTCAGATGTTTTTCTTTATAATATCATATAAAAAACACATTTTTCTAAATAAAAGTTCCTAATATAGTGTTGGTGCATAAGTTATTGCTGGTTGGTTCACAGCGGAAGGTAACCTAGGGCACCATCTAGCGTATGTCTAAACCCAGTGATATCAAGCAGGAACAAACGAACAGCTTCAGAAACGGGAAAAGGTTGGGAGAACTCACCAGTTGGAAGCACTTCCACGAACCCGGTTCATCAGAGCTAGTTTGGCAGGTCCAGACAAGAGTCCCACACAGCACAGACAGGGGATCACACTCCACACCAAATGTGCACGGTTTTTCACTACAGAGATCAGTCTATTTCCAATGATTTTTAATAGTTTTCACGAGCGACAACGTGAGCGCGCAACGCGGCCATTAGAGGGGTTTGTTATTGAGTGTCAGCGCACTAGATGGCGCTGATTGGAATTCGCTTCATGTGCATAAGGATAAGGGAAGTGGGGATTTAGGTATTGATATTTGGATAGGAAATTAATAAGGACTGTTCCCAAGCCGCAACATCTCCCCCCACTTGAAATCACCCAAGGATTTCATAAGACAACACTGTCCGACAACCTCTAGGAACTCCGTTGCTCAGACAGTAATAAGATAAAAATATAAAAGAAAACCAAAAAAATAGTAGTGTTTGGAATGTGCATCCAAATGAGAACTAGGTAAATTAAGACAAGTTTGCTTAACTTAAAACATAATATTCGTAAATAACTAAAAAACTAGGCTTACTACTAATTAAAATTAAAATAAAAGTTAATTAGCTATCGGTAAAGGACAAATCTTGACCACTGGTCGTTTAAGTAAACCCTTTTGGGTTTTTACCGTCACAACACGAATAACATTATCAATTCCGGGATGAACGTCAACGATACGTCCTAATCGCCACTCATTTGGAGGTAAGTTAGGTTCCTGGATTGAAACAAGTTGTCCAATCGCAGGACGACGATGGTCATCCTTAAACCATTTGACCCTTTGTTGCAGGGTATGCAGATAGTCGTTCTGCCAAACACGCCAGAAACTTTGCGTAAGTTTCTGAAGAAGTTGCCAACGAGTTCGAGGATGTATTTCTTCTGAACGCGGTTCCGGAAGAGTAACCAAAGGGCGTCCAACAATAAAGTGTCCAGCAGTGAGTACATCTACTTCACTAGGATCAGAAGATAATTGACACAATGGTCTAGAATTGAGCATGGCCTCGACTTTTGTTAAAACCGTGGCTAGTTCTTCGAAAGTTAAAACTTGAGAACCAATGACTCTTTTGAGATGGTATTTGGTGGACTTAATACCACTTTCGAAAATGCCGCCAAAGTGGGGCGCGGAAGGAGGATTCAATTTCCAAGAAATTCCACGAGACCCTAATTGAGATGATACCTCCTCTTTATTATCAAGCATGACTTTGTACATATCTTCGAGATAGCGTTTAGCCCCCACAAAGTTTGTGCCGCAATCCGTCACAATACTGCGACATATTCCTCGTCGCGACACAAATCTATCTAGCGCAGCTAGAAACGCTTCTGTAGACAGTTCCGAAACTAGCTCGAGATGAACTGCCTTGACAGAGAGGCAGACAATCAAACACACGTAAGCTTTATTGACACGAGCATTACGTCTCCGACTCTCTTTAACCAAAAAAGGTCCACCAAAGTCAATACCTACATTTTGAAAGCAAAAACCCTTTTTAGATCGACAAGGTGGCAAACTTCCCATCACAGGTTGATAAGGGATCGGTTTGACTTTAAAACATGTTACACATTTAGATAAGTGTGAGCGAATCAGATTTCTTATTCCAAGAATCCAGAATTTTCTTTGAATTAGCGACTGCAAAGTGCGAGGTCCACAATGCAAATAAAATTTATGATAATAAGTAATTATGAGAGAAGCCAAAACAGAATTTTTTGGAATTAGGTATGGATGTATAGACTGGTCAGGTAAGTTGAAGTTTTGAAGACGTCCCCCCACTCGGACTAGACCCGAGCGGTCAAGAAAAGGAGACAATTTTTGCAAATGTTTTGGTAGACATATTTTAGAAATAAGTTTAGAAATTTCATCACTAAAATGGGACTGTTGAACAGATTTTATAAGTGCAAGTAACGACTGCTCTAACTCATCAGAAGTGAGAGCACGATGATGGCGTTCGCTAGGCTTTTGCCGTAAGTTTGAAATGAAGCGAAAGATCCAAGCTACGATTCGCTGTAAATGAGTGAGCGAAGAAGAACGTTCTAATAGCTCTGGCAAGACGTCATCAATAGGCTCTTGGGTTTGGACTACATGAGAACAAGATTTCATTTCAGGCACTTCCCCCAGATGTTCAGAACGAAATGAAGCTGGCCAGGAATTGAGACCTCTGAGCAGCCACTCTGGTCCCGACCACCATTTATTGCATTTCACTAGCTCTTCGCAAGAGAGGCCTCTGCTGGAGTAGTCAGCAGGGTTGTCATGAGTAGACACATGACGCCAGATGGAGGGTTCAAAAGTATCAGTAATCTGAACCACCCGATGTGCGACAAAAGGTTTTAATCTATGAGGTTCTGTGTGGAGCCAAGCTAACACAGTTGAGCTGTCCGTAAATGCAAAAATTTGAGATAATTTAATTTTAGAACAAAGCAAGGATTGAATGTGCTGAAGAGTGCGCGATAACAAGGTGGCACCGCACAACTCTAATCGATTAACCGTAAGAGGTTTAATCGGGGCTACTTTAGACTTAGCAATAAGTAAGAAGACTTCAACACGATTACCAAAAACTGACCGAAGATAAATACAACATCCGTAACCTTTAGATGAACCATCGCAAAACCCTACAAGTTGATGATTGGCTTCCAAATGACTAACAATTTTGCGAGGGATTTTAACAAACTTTAAATTAGATAATCCAGAAACAAACTTAGCCCATTCAGAAGACAGTTCTTCGGGAATAAGATCATCCCAAGATAAGTGAAGACGCCATAGGCTTTGAAGGAGCAATTTTGCTTGTAAAATATAAGGTGCAAGCCAACCCAAAGGATCATAAATTCGAGCGACGTTCGATAAGATAGAACGCTTGGTAAATACAACATCCACAGGTGTGACGGAGTATGTAAAATAATCACCAGTTGGGTCCCACTGGACTCCTAAAACCTTTAGGGTCATCGACCCATCATCGCTAAATGACTTTGGAATTTGACAATGTTCCACTGGTAGTCCATTCAAGAACGTAGGACTATTGCTGCTCCATTTCCGTAACTCCAACTTAGCACAACTAAGGAGGTTGATCAGCTCGTCCTTGATTTGACAAGCTGCCTCGATAGAAAACGCGCCGGTAGTGACGTCATCCATGTACGTATGATTCCGGAGAGCATCAGCAGCGTGAGGATATTGATCGCCATGGTCTGCAGCCAGTTGATGCAGAGTGCGAATGGCAAGGTAAGGTGAGCTCTTAACACCATACGTTAAGGTACGTAATTCAAACTCTTGAACAGGTGAGGACGGTGAATCACGCCAAAGGACGTGTTGCCACACTCGATCCTCAGGCCTAATCAAGATTTGCCTATACATTTTAGAGATGTCACAAGTGAACACGACATTATGAACTCGAAAACCAGTAATGATGTCCACAATATCCGATTGCAGTTTAGGTCCAGTGTAAACAATGTCATTTAAAGATAAGCCATTAGTCGTCTTATGACTAGCATTAAAGACAACGCGAAGTTTCGTCGTTGAACTCTCCGGACGAATCACGCAATGGTGCGGTATAAAGTAGCGACCACTGGGGATGCTGGTCGCTGTTGCTTGCATATGACCCAATTGTTCATATTCCCGCATAAATTCACAATAGTCCGAGTTCAGTAGGTCTTGCCGACTAAGACGCTTCTCCAGGTTAATAAACTGCGACAATGAACTAAAATAAGAATCTCCTACATTAGAGTCAGGAGTTTTTAATAAAATAGGTACTACATAACGGCCGTCGTATTCTCTATAAGTAAGACTGGAATACAGGCGTTCAACTTCATCATCTTCTGGAACGGAAATAGGTTTATGGGGAGGTTCCTCCACTTCCCAGAATCGCTTGACCATCTCATCAAGTTTACAAGTGGAAGCTATCAAAGAAGTGACACCCGAGGTCGGTGGACTGGCAACACTTGTTGGACCAGAGAGGACCCATCCAAACACACTATGCAAAGCAGCAGGATAGCCTGGTTCCGGCTTCAAAACCTGTCCGTCATAGATGTGATGGAACCACTCAGCGCCGAGCAACAGGTCGACATCAGCAGGTTTGTCGAAGTCACGATCAGCTAAAATTAAATGTTTATATTTGTTACGAACCGCTTCGGGAATAACCGAGGTCGGCATTGCCGATGTGATGCTGTCGATAACAATAGTAGAGATATGAAACTGCGGATCACTAGAATCAGACGGGCGAATGGAGCATTGAGTCATACCGCGCACTTGACACACAGCATGTTGTCCTAGTCCAGCTACATTAATATTACAACGACTCAACTGAAAACCTAGCTTCCTTGCACACTTCACAGTCAGGAAGCAGTCCTGAGCGCCACTATCGATGAGCGCTCGAATCGGTTGCAACGTGCCAAAAGCGTCTAGCACGCGCACCATGCACGTACCGAGCAGTACCACGCACGAGTCGCGAGCCCGTCCCTGGAACGCACTACAATTGGCGTGTGTGCTCGGACCGGTGGCTGCCGCGGTCGCTAATGAAGGCGGGTTGTCAACGTGGACTAACGTGTGATGATTACGACCACAGATAAAACAGCTCATCTTAGATACACACTTATCGACAGGATGCTTACGCAAACAATTAACACATAAGTTCTTTTGTTGTATAAGGTTCAACCTAGCTTGTGAACCTAACGATTGAAATGTGGGGCACTTGTAGATACTGTGCGCTGCACCACAGTGATAACATTCTAATGATATCAAGCTTCTAGAATGCCCAGATTGAGTAGTGAGCGCGGATCGTTTCTGCACCCGCGGTGAAACATTTTTGATCTGTTTCCCGTTTCCTCCATAAGGTGGCGCGGACCGCGTAGTGACACTAACAGGCTCAATCACGCTTGTCGTATGGTAAGTAGTTTCTAAAACTCTAACATAGCCTTGAAGAAACTCCATAAGCTCGTGAAAAGTAGGAATCTCCGATTTATTTTGACACTCGAAGCGCTGTCGCGTATTGTTATCAAGCGCACGAAACGCGGAGTTAAACAAAATAAAATCACTAAGATCATCTAGCTTTAAGGCCTTGAGGGCATTGACCGACTCACAAAGTACATTAGTATACGACTGTAGTTCACTGAAATTAGGGTTTTTTAAACAAGGATATTTATTTATTTGATCTAAATACGTCACTGCTAAAATTCTTTTATTGTGATAACGCTTCACTAATTCGTTAAAAACTATTTCATAATTGTCCGATGTAAGCTTGACCTGTTTAGCGATCCCAAGGGCGGATCCCGATAAACAAGAAATTAAATAATGAAATTTAGTAATCGGAACAATCGATGAATTATTATGAATTAAACTTACAAATGTATCATAAAAAGTTTGCCAATTTTCTATTTTACCATCAAACTTCGGGAGGTCAATTCGCGGCAACCTAGCATGTGTCTCGCGGCTCGTGTCGGAAGTAGGTACCGAGTCGGGCGCTCTGCCGGCAGGCGACTCAGGCGGCGCCGATTCGGACGCGATAAACTCGGCCGCGGTACTCAGTACTTCGTAGTACATGTCATCGAACGCGGTCATCGCTTGCATATTGACGGACTCCGTAGGTTTTAAAGTTAATTTTAAACTGTTTATTTTCTCAGTTAATAGAATATATTCTTCGCGTACACTCTCTAATTTCGAATATCTAGCACGAAACTCTTTAACTTTAGACGCATCTCGTTTCTCGCGTAATAAATTTGATAAATCTAGCATAATCTGTAACGAGCGAAAAACATATTCGCGTTGTGACGTATAAAGTTTAATTGCATTTTCCTCTTTAACAGACATTGTCAGCAATAAAATAAGATAAACTTCAAGTTAATATCTCTTACCAATCGTGAACTAATAATTTTAATAAGTACCTGTTCACAAACAGGTAGGTAGCGGGACAATGTCAGATAAGGACAAGTTTTGTTCTTTAAATCAAAACTAATACAATATCTAGCCAACGTAAGTATTTACCTAATTTCAATTTAGTTGAATAACTTTCAGATATTTCTATAAATTTAATAAGATTCTTAACAGAAATTAAGTTTTAATTTCTACCCCCAAGTAACCAAATTATAAAATTAACTAAGTTCAAACGCTGAATGCACATTCCATCCGAAGTATAATCCGAACAAATAAGATAGGTAACACTGTCTGAGCAATATGAACCAATCAACAACTTTAGAATTTAGTCGAACTACATTTAAAATAAATGAGTTACTTTGAAATGCAATGAAATAAGTATGATTAACTAATTTTGTTACACTATTTATGATGATAATTATTAATAATAGACAAAAACTAGTAAGCGGACTGTATTTAGTAACTTATTTTAACCAATCGCAACAATCGCGGCTCGATTGGACCACTTTAATATATGTTGGTGCATAAGTTATTGCTGGTTGGTTCACAGCGGAAGGTAACCTAGGGCACCATCTAGCGTATGTCTAAACCCAGTGATATCAAGCAGGAACAAACGAACAGCTTCAGAAACGGGAAAAGGTTGGGAGAACTCACCAGTTGGAAGCACTTCCACGAACCCGGTTCATCAGAGCTAGTTTGGCAGGTCCAGACAAGAGTCCCACACAGCACAGACAGGGGATCACACTCCACACCAAATGTGCACGGTTTTTCACTACAGAGATCAGTCTATTTCCAATGATTTTTAATAGTTTTCACGAGCGACAACGTGAGCGCGCAACGCGGCCATTAGAGGGGTTTGTTATTGAGTGTCAGCGCACTAGATGGCGCTGATTGGAATTCGCTTCATGTGCATAAGGATAAGGGAAGTGGGGATTTAGGTATTGATATTTGGATAGGAAATTAATAAGGACTGTTCCCAAGCCGCAACATATAGTAATTGTAAGTTAAAGTGCCTAATTGATATCAAAGAAACATGTGCCAATTAATATGTAAGTGGGATTTATTACCTAAAAGTTAAATATTTCTTTTTAATAATTGTCTATTTCATTTATATCCTAAGTTGTGTAAAAATATAATAAACTTCATTAAAATATATTATATATGTATAAAAAATGCAATTATAAAAAGTTCGTCATAAAGTCTAATGGTTAGCTTTTTATGATTAGTTCGGAACGTTACCTATCCAGGGTTAAGCAATTTCTTTACTTATTAGTTCTCGATTAAACCTAGATAGCATAACTTTACATAATAATAAAATAATTAGTTTTTACTGATTTTGTTCCTTTTTTGTTTTTGAATTTATGTAAAATATTGTTATTCCTATGTATAGAATAAACCTTAACGCATAATTTGATGTACATATTGTAAGGCTAGCTTGGCTTGAGAGGATTTGGGGTCGTAATGTTAAGTGTAAGGAGAGCGATTGATAGTCGACAAGAAAACTGAAAGATAATATATTAACAACTGATCCATCTACGTTAACAAGATAACTTTATAGTGGCTTCATAGAAGTGGCCCCGCAACTTGACAGCCGTCCACTCTGACTGCGGCGATTCTCTCATTTGTTCTAAAAACTATACATTTTAAATAATTCGAATAGAATTAAGGACTTCTCACTCACCAGTACTAACGTATATTACAGATGTGTGACATACTACAATATCATATCAGTTTGTAAAAGGATTATGACGGGACGAAAAGGGTTAAATTTTACGTGGTCCTCGATATGGGCGGACTGGTTCGCTGCCGGTCGATTTCGAACCGACTAAAGCCGCACGTTGTTCCGTCACGGAGTCTATTACTAGGGGCCCTCATGTCTACCCTCAAAAGAAAGTCCCTGTGAACTGTGAACCCCGTATGTTGAACAACCCCCCTGTTGAACAACAGACGACCCCACTTTGCTCTCTGTAATCGAGAGAGGCACGCGCGACAAAACGAGCGCTCATGGAGGCCAGAGATCATTTTGTGTAGGATTAGTGCGGAAGAGTACTAGTTCTCTCCCGTCCTCTTTCCACCGCTTTCTAGGCAACACCTTTAATTCGCGGCGAGAGACTCTGACCTAGAAAGGGTCACATTCAACGAATATAAAGATGTAAGAAGATAAGGTTAGTATATTTACTTGTTTCTATTCTTTTCATACGTTTTGTGGAGTAAAACGCATAGTTAAAATGCTTAATCAAATTGAGGTTATATGTCTGTTTTCTGTAGCTTTTGTCTTAATTTGTCAATCCCTCATAATACTTAAAAGTGAGGGAATGACGACTGTGCGAGGCAATGATTTATGGAGTGTTCATCATTATAATTATGTTTTTGGACATCTTTATTGGTTTTTCTTGTATTGCATGGTTTTCAGTTTAACACATGTGAAAAATTTCACGACAAAAAAAGTTGACTGACGAAGGAAATAACAAAAAAAAGAGTACGATAGGAAAGGGCGAGAAAAAATTCAAAATAATGCGGAATCCTTGGAAATACTGAAAAGGAAAAATTAAAATATTTAAAAAAAAAAGGTCAGGTAAAATGAATTAATACTGTGAGTGCCAGGGAATCGAGACAAAACGTAAACAATGAAAAAAAAAAATTAATAATATGATAATAATAACTCCACACATTTCACCCATGTCTGATCCGAAACTAGACAGAGCCTGTACTATGGTAACCAGACTGCTGGTAAACATACTTATATATTTCTAAATACATACATATTTATAGATAAATTACCCCCAATACCCAATAATAAAGAGTATAATGACCAAAACACGTATACAACACCAAAATTTATAAAGAATTCTTGATGAAACACCTCCACAAAATCCAACATCATCTTCGCGACAAAGAACAGTCTTTATTTAGTCGTAATCGACGTTGTAATTGAGGTGACATACATAGTTGTGTAACGAGAACTAATAATAATGTGCTGACAAAATTTCCCCTTTTGAAAAATGTAAATTATATAAAAGTATAACATATATAACAGTTGTAAAGGACGCAGAGCCACACGTATTGAAACATGATCGATCTCGCAAAGGCTACATACAGGTCGTCTAAACCTATCAGAGGCGAGGAAACACTAGTTCTAGAAAATTCTACGTTCCGAATAATAAATATCACCTGTGATTGGTTTAAACTAACAAGCAAAGGAATGTAAAGTGTTTAAAAAGCAGGGTGCAGGAAAGAACGTCAGTAACCCGCCGCCTCGCGTCTACGATGTTCGAGCACGCACAGAGGGCGGCCTCCGGATGCGAAGAAGCTCCCGCGCGACCCGACGACCTAGGAACGAAGGCGGTCACTTGGGTACTGCAGTCCTACAAATGAAACAGTCTCTTAGGCTCTGCTTTGGCGTAGAGGCAGCCTTAACAGGCGGCCCGAGCGGCGTCGTGGAGAATCTCTTTTTAATCACTTCTATGTTGCGAGCACCTACGCCTACTTGGCCCAAGTAGGCGCATCGTGTGGGCACGGCAACCACCGCAACAAAAACCTCAAAGCCTCCACAGACCGGCCCAGCGGTGTGGAGGCCACCGGATTTGACAACAGGGGGTCGCACGTAAGTCGCCGCCTTTGTCGCTGGTCGCCCGGAGCTGGACCTCCCCAGGTGGCACCTGGGGTCTCATCTGGCTCGGGCTGACCGCCTAGGTAGCGTGAAGACTGAAGCGGCCCCTAATCAACAAGATGAAGCCCAAGATAAATCAACACCATGACCTACCCTCTTTAGGAGCAGCGGTAGATACCGCTGGCATGGGGCCATCGCCCCGACCCAGACTCCACACGCCCTATACGGGGTGTTGAGAGGACCACGACGAGAACGTCAGTAAGGATTCGCCACGCGTTTGCCCAGTATTGTTAATCGCTCTCAAGTGTTTTTAGTACTACCGCGGCACGGATAGCTGACGTCAGGTAGTGCTAGTGTTGACTGCACCGTGCACGGACCACTCTACGGCGCGAAGTGACAAGTTGGCCGCCCGGCTTCTAGCCGTAAGATTGCGGCTGGCGCGTGTTTCCAGCGGGGACGCTAAACCCCGTTCAATACCCTAAAACCGTGTTCAACACCACTGCCGCGCCAAACACCGCCAACACGAACACTGCCACCGCCACCAAGCGCCGCTACCCGCCACTGATCGTGAAACACCTCCCGAACTGGGCGGCGCATATCAAAGAAATAAAGAAGAAGCTCGGCAGAGCTGCTAACGCCCGCCCAGTCGGGAAGGGCCTCCGCTTCACGCCGAAAGAAGACCAGGAGAACCGCCTCATTCAGAGGCAGCTTAAACAACAACTCGAACATAATAACAACTCGAACGTAAAGAAGGGATCTCCTGGTTTACGTACACCCCCTGTCAGAGGAGCAGAGCTTTAAGGTGGCCATAGGGGGCCTCCCGAGCAACGCGACACCGGAAGAGGTGGAACAGAAAATAAGGGTTATTTATTTCAAAACCGGTATTTTCGGTACTGAAATCAGATAAATTCCTCGCCGTGGAAGAAGAGTCATGTCTGGCCCTAACCGCACAGAGACTGGCCTGCCGTCATCTCGCCAGGCGCCGCGAGACGACACCCACGGGCAGTGGGCCCGTGCAAGACGCAGAGTTGTAGGACTAGCAGCGCCGTAAATACCAGGGCGACCTGGGCATTTACAACTCCCTTCTTGGGGTTGCAACAGTACCGCAGGGACTGCAGGTCTGGTTGTAGGCCTACTTCCGGGTGATGGAAGTCCAACTGGGCGACAGGACGAGGGAAGACGTCGTCGCGGGCGATCTAACTATCCTGAAGGCAGTAGAGAGGACGCTTCAGGCTCCGTCCTCCGGCCCTACACCAACAACAGACCCGCTACCTCCGGCCAAAAGGTCCTGTGAGGACGACGCTGAGGTGAGCCCCAACCCAGGCAAAAGAACTGACCTGGAGGGGTTTCTGACCTCCTCAGAAGGAGGGGATCCCCCTCCGATCAGTCACTCCACGCCCGAACACGGGGAAGACATGAATCTGCAGGAGGACTCCTCCTCTTCCTACAGATCCCTCCCACCCCTGCCGCAACGTGTGCCCAAAAAGGCACAGACTCCAGCACAACGACCACCAACAGCTCCGGCTCCGGCACCAGTGCCAGCACCCACACCCGAGCCAGCACCTACACCCGCACCTAAAACGGCAGCTGCCGTCCTAGCTGCACCACCGCCTCCCAAGGCACCACTGGTACCCCTCTCGCCCACTACACTTGCGGCAGCAATGTTACCTCCAACCCGCAAGCAGCCAATCCTGGTAGTAGACCATTTAGCCAATTGGACGGCTACTTTCAAGGAGCTGGCTGCCAAAATAGGCCACCCTCCTAACGTCCGTCCCTTTAGAATTGGTTTCAAATTCACCCCCATAGGAGACGACGAATTCCGGGTGATTCAGGCCTACCTCGACGACCTCGGGCAGGAGCAGGCGCCTTATTACGCCATAGCCCCGCCGCACCAAAGACCACTCAAAATGGCCATTCGTGGCCTACCTGCCGACACCCCCCTAGAAGAAATCGTAGAAGACCTGACAAGCAAGGGCGTGCCGGTCAAGTACGCCGAACACGTCCGGGCCACAGGCCCCTAGCCTGTGTCCGCTGCAGTGCCTCCGCCCCAAAGACCAACCGCCAACTGGTGCAAATCGCAAGGGGCCACACCCCGCAAGCAGTGTAACATGCCCCATCTTCAAGCGAGAGGCCCGCCCTAACTGATCTCCACGCCCAACACTGTTGGGGCCTCAGCACCAGCCACGATAATGGCTGTGGCCAACCCGGCAGCAAACGCTACAACCAAGCGGAAGCGTCGAAGGAAGAAGACGACACCCAAAGAGCCACCCCCACCTGCGGTGGAAGCAAGAGGGGAGAAGACTGATGTCCCGGAAAGGGACCAGCTCGCCGCCCTACTCACGCTGTTCGCACAGCGTGTGAGCGCCGGCGAAATCGACACCACCGGCATCCTACAATCTCTCCCCATCAATGGCTAAGTCGCTGAGGGATGCATGAGGGGGCATTGGAACTCGGAGATGAAAGGCAAGTTAGGCCTCATGCGCCTTCCTCAAGAAATAGCAAGTCGACATCATGTTGATTAGCGAGACCCATCTCAAAGCCAACATCCCAACCAAAATCGTCCAGGTCGGCAAAGGGAAGATGCGCCTCTACGCGGCCTACCGCGCACCCTCCTAAGCACTCCGAGTCGACGAGATCCGGAATCTCCTTCTTCATTCGACTCCAACCGTCATCGCGGGCGACCTTAATGCCAAACACCCGGCTTGGCACTGCACCAACAGCAACCGAGCAGGACAGCTGCTCGTCCAGGATGCCAGAGCGTACGACTACCAGATCGTCGGTCCCCGGGAGCCTACTAGGCTAGACTAACCCACTCGTGGTATCCGCGGCAAACTACACCCCGTCAAGCCATCTCTGGTAAGCGCCGACCGAGACACGTCCTCGGGGAGCCTGACGACGATATAACCAAGGCACAAGACGCCGCGCATGCCACGCTCCATCAACACAACGAAAAGCATTCGAAGATCTAGGAAGCAAGCAAAAGAAGAGAAGATCTAGGAAGCAAGCAAAAGAAGAGAAGATCTGAAAGTTATAATGACGGTGATCCAAATGAATTGGCATATTCAGCTGCATTACTTCTAAAAGAAGATGTTCGTGAAGATGTCACATCTGTTATCGAATATGTAAAGAACACGAAGGTACAAACACGTTGAAACATGTTTTAGCTTGCAAAACAGCAGCGTTCTCTCACACATAGATATAGTTTAGTGTGTAAGATATGTGTAAGATATGTGTAAGATATGTGTAAGATATGTGTAAGATATGTGTAAGATATGTGTAAGATATGTGTAATATGTTGTATCTCAGTCTAACGTGGCCTCTGATTGGTTCAGCACCTCGTAGCAGCTCTCATAAACGAGAACACTCGCCATTTGATAGGCGAACGATTCTGATTGGTTACAGGTCGTCGTCGTTCCATTCCGTTTCATCATTCATTCCGTTTCATCATTCGGCTGCCAGCAGACGTCGCGAAAGCACGTCTCACTCCGCGCCGTCCACTGCGTCCGCCCCGCCCGCCAACGCCACGCCTCCGCTCGACGCGTCGCTCCGAGGCTTCAGTCGGCTGCCAGCGGTCATCGCGAGCGCACACACCGCTCTCGGCTCCCGACTTCGCCGCGTCAACGCCCCGACATCACTCGGCGTGTCACGTCGCGCGTCGTCTGCAGCTGTAAGTGGTCACGTGGCTACGTAACTTCGATTAGTGCTCTTTTCAGAGCGCGAAAGACAGATACGCAGCTCACAATAGTTTCTATTAACAGAAAACAAGTCGCATAGTGCCCCTTCAGGGAAAATCCAACATTAATTGGTCCTCGGTGGAAACCTACGGGTGCGAACGAAACCGAGTGGGCGAGGACCCGACTCGCCTGCTTTGTCCCTTCAGGACAAAGCAAAAGTCGGCTGGGGCTAGACCACTCGGCCTTGGGGGGACTCCTAGTCGAGCCTAGCCATCTCCCCCTCCCACCCTCCCTCTCCTCCTATCCTATTCCCCGGTACAAGTTTGGGTGTGCCGGCCTACTCAGGCCCATACCACCCCTGTACCAGGGCTGCTAGGAACCCTTCGCACAATAAGACTGGCGAAGGGAGTCAAGCTTAGGGCACACCCTATAATAAGTACATCCTCCCAACCTACCCCGGTTGGGAGGGAACAAAAATAACACACCCCCGGGCCGATCCACCCGGGGTCTTGGATAGGATAAAACTTCGCCTCCACCATGGCCCTCAGCATGGAGGACCTCCTCGGTGACGAGGAGACGTATAAATTCTTAAAGCGCCGCTTCGGAGACCATATAATAGATAGGTTAGAGAACCAAACCGCGACAAACTCCGCGTCAAACTCCGCGTATAAACCCGCGAAACAACTCACCACTAAACCGGACTATCCCGCCTCGCCCGACTCATTAGAGGATACACGTCCATCGAGCGCGATGGAAGTCATAGTCGTAGACCAACGCGACGAGCGCAGTGACGTAGAATCACTGCACAGCTCCGATAGCGCTTCGGAGGAGCAGGAGGACGCATCCTTCACGCTAGTTAAGTCGCGCCAGCGCAGCCGGCGCACCAAAGAGGGTCCTAGCAAGACCCAAAAGACCGAGTCGGTCAAACAGACTGACACGGAAACGTCTGTCCCCTTACCCGCCTCCTCAAGGGCCAACCACAAATCATCCGCCCCACAATCGGGAGCCACCACCTCTGCTCGTAAAGAGCCTTCTCCTCCCCCGCTGTACATCCAAGATAAGTCCAAATGGACAGCGGTATCAACCTGGTGCAATGAGCACCGAATAAATTACACCGCCGCCCGCAGCACTCAACAGGGCATCAAGGTCACAGTGGCCACCACGAGCGACCATAGAGCCCTCACAAGGCTCCTCCGCGCCAGGGAAGTATGTTTCCATACATACACACTCCCAGAGGAGCGACTCCTCCGGGTCGTGGTCAGGAACGTCCCAAAGGAGCTTTCCTCCTTTGAAATCAAAGATTCGCTCGTAGCACAAAACTTACCAGTGCACGAAGTCCATCGCATGGTGAAAGGACGATCGCACCTTGTCTATGACATGATAATCGTGTCACTAGACAACAACGACGCGGGTAAGGCCATCTTCAAAACGACATCCGTATGCGGCTTATCGGGTGTGACAGTTGAACCCCCGAATCGGAGAGGCGGCCTCTCCCAATGCCACCGTTGCCAATTATATGGCCACGCAGCACGGAACTGTTACGCTCGCCCTAGGTGCGTTAAGTGCCTAGACGACCACGCGACAGCCGACTGCAAAAGGCCCAAGGACAGGGCCCAATGCACCGAGCCCGTTGCGTGTGTCTTATGCGGCGAAACGGGACATCCCGCCAACTATCGCGGCTGCCCTCGGGCACCGAAAACCCCTAAGGCAATGGGCACTCAGCCACCTCGCCCAGCCCCCCCGCCCCGCACAAATGCGTGGGCCACTCCACTCAAAATAACAAAGGAGGCGTTCCCTGCACTACCGACGCAGCAACAAATCCGCGAGACCACAAAGCCAACCGTAGGGCAAACAAAGCCCCCCGTGGGCCACCCTAAGCCCTCCCTCGTCAAAAACCCCACGGGGCATAGACCCGGCTCTAGCTCTCGTGGCGCGATTCGCAAGTCTCGTTGACTTTAACGAACTCCGCGAAATCGGTAAGTTATTAGAAGCCAACAAGGACGACCCTGTGGCCCTACTCCACATCGGAATCGACTACTCGCACGTTATCGAGAATCTGCGCGCCTTTAATTTTTAATGGATTTAATAACACACACAGGCAGAGTCAAACCACGATCACTAAAAGTAGGGTTTTTCAATGCCAATGGCATTGCTAAACAACGTAGTGAAATATGAGAGTTTCTTAGGGAACACCAATTCGACATTCTGCTAGTGCAAGAAACCTTCCTCAAACCATCACAGAGAAACCCTAACATAGCAAACTACTGCGTGGTTCGCAATGATAGGCTGAACTCGCCCCTAGGTGGGACACTTATCTACTACAGACGGTCCTTGCACTGCATACCTATCGATCCGCCTACACTGACGTACATTGAGGCGTCGGTCTGTCGGCTAGGTATGACCGGTCATCAGCCCTTAACCATCGTGTCAGCTTATCTGTCACCGAACTCCACCCCCGATAGACCTAGACAGCTACTTGAAAGCGATCTTAGGGCACTGCTAGAACTAAGTGGCTCAGTCATTATAGCGGGCGACCTAAACGCTAAGAACACCATGTGGAACTGCCACACATCCAACCGCAGAGGTAGAACCCTGGAATCGCTCTCAAGTTTGCTCAATTATGACATCATAACACCGCTAGAGCCGACACATTTCCCGACAAACACGACACACAGACCTGACATCCTAGACATGGCACTCCTAAAGAATATAAACCTACGTTTGTGCTCAGTAGAGGTGTTACACGAATTAACCTCTGACCACAGACCTGTAGTCCTCGATTTCGCTCCGAGGCTAGGCCCCATAGACACGGGTCATGTCCCGAATAGGGTGATTAAGGACTGGAAGCGGCTCGGGGTAAAACTCGAGTCAACCTCGTCTGTACACCTCGACAGAATACCCGACAACATTATTAGTACCGATGACACCACAAAGGCGATCGACGCTCTCACAGATCACGTGCAATCGCTAATTAACGATTGCTCTCGGAGGGCTCCTACGACGGATGACCGACGCTGGAACCTACCCGATGACGTACGTAATCTGCTGAGGCAAAAGAACGCCGCTGTACGTGCTTATGACAGATTCCCTTGTGAAAACCATAGAATCAGACTCCGCACTCTAGAGAGGGCCGTTAAGGCACGCATGGATGAAATGCGCCAATCTCGATGGGACGCTACACTAAGCGAGCTTGAGACATCTCACCTCGCTTTCTGGCAGCTATCCCGATCTTTGAGAAAAGACGTTGTCGCGACCATGCCTCCCTTAAACAGGCCAAATCTCCCACCCGCGTTCGACGACACAGAGAAGGCTGAGTGCCTGGCCGACAGCCTCGAGCTGCAGTGTACGCCCAACTCGTCATACACAAACCATAGTCACCTTATAGAGGTAGACGAAGAAGTGGAGCGGAGAGCCTCACTCCCGCTACCATCCATGACAGACGTACAAGACATCACCGACCAAGTCGCAGCAGTCACCCCAGATGAAGTGAAAACGATAGTCAAGGGCCTACACGCTCGCAAAGCACCGGGCTCGGACGGTATTACAAACAGGGTCATAAAAATGTTTCCCGATAGACTCTTGGTCCTTCTGACATATATTTTCAACGCAGCGCTCACAAACAACATCTTTCCCCAACAGTGGAATTGGAATACCCAAGCCCGGCAAACCGAAATCCGAGCCAGCTAGTTATAGACCTATAAGTCTGCTTAAAGGGTTAGGTAAAATCTACGAGCGCATAATACATAGTAGGCTGAAAGCATATGCCGATGAAAATCTCCTCATCCCCCACGAACAATTCGGTTTCCGAACCAAACACTCGTGCGTCCAACAAGTACACCGCATCGTAGAATACACCAGCGATCGGCTCCAACGGAACCTATTCACAGGGGTCCTCTTCTTCGATGTAGCGAAAGCTTTCGACAAAGTGTGGCACAACGGCTTGATCTACAAGCTATACACCATAGGAGTGCCGCATAGACTCGTACTCATCATACGAGACTACTTGTCAAATAGAAGCTTCCGTTACCGCGTCGAGGGATCACTATCCTCACCTCACCCCATCCGTGCAGGCGTCCCGCAAGGGTCCGTACTCTCACCGCTCCTATACACGCTGTTCACCAGCGATATCCCGACGCATCGGTACGTGCAGACAGCACTTTTCGCAGACGATACAGCCATCTACTACTCAGGTAGAGACCCATCATCAGTAGTCAGAAAACTCCAATCCGCAGCCAACATCCTAGGCGCGTGATTTCGGAAATGAGGGATAGAAGTAAACCACGAGAAGAGCCAGGCGGTCTTGTTTCACAGAAGACAACTCCGCCTGTATCCCTTGGAGCGGATACCTCAGATAAGGATGTTTGACACGCCTATCCCTTGGGCAAGGCAAGCCAAATATCTAGGTATAATCCTCGACGACCGGCTATCCTTCCGACCTCACATAAAGGCGGTCCGTAACCGGGCCGCCTTCGTGCTAGGACGCCTCCATGGCTTAGTGAACGCCCGTTCAAAGTTGTCGCTTGGGAGTAAAGTCCGACTTTACACAGCTTGTATTAGGCCCATCATGACATACGGCAGTGTAGTCTTCGCACACGCTAGGAAACACAGGATCCATAGGCTACAAACACTACAAAATAACTTCATGCGCCGAGCTACGGGAGCACCGTGGTATGTGCGTAATGTCGACCTTCACATCGACCTAGAGCTGCCGACCATCAGGCAATTCATGAAACAGTGCTCCCTTAGCTACTTTGACTCTGCTCCGACTCACCCCAACCCACTAGTGGTTGCGGCTGTAAATTACACACCCAGCCGAATATCACGCATCCGCAGACCTAAACATGCTCTCGGAGAGCTAGATGACCCTATCACACTCGCTCAACGTAGAGCGTACACAGCTCGCGAAGCTAACACAAATCGTCCGCGATTCCGACCCCGCCGCCGGGGCAGGAATACGCGCCGCGTTAACTTTTTAAATGTGGGTCTAAGTCGCCCTAGTTTGCCAGCAACGCCCCAAGCCGAGGCTCGTACCCCACAGGGGGTGCCCTTGGGCAATGTTGCTTAATAAGAACGGTTGAGAGCCCTCAGCGCTCACCGAAAGCCCGCGTAAGGTTGTCGAGGCCATCTGCGGCCAACAGCCATAAATCATACACAAAAAAACAAAAAAAAAACAGGTCGTCTGAGCCTATCAGAGGTACGGAAACGCTAGTTTTAGAATATTTTAAGTTTCGGATAATGAATATCCTTAAAAGCAGAGCGAAAGGGAGAACGACAGCACAAGATTAATTATCAGACGTACTCTGTTGTTAATAAGTAAGTATATGTAACTTAGACAAGGTTTTAGTACTAAATTTAACTAGTTTACTCACTTGTTATTAAGAGACATGGTTTTCTTAGACAAGATTATAGTAATCAATAAAAAATGCGCACTGCTTTTAGTACCGACTTGTTATTAAGTGAAATTAAGTGTACTTAGACAAGAAATAAAAAGTACTTCGTGGATCATAACAGATCTTTTATTTTATACAGTCCACCACAGTGTGGTCCTTCCTGAGCCGGATCTAGATCGAAGATCCAGTTCAGTGTCGTCATAAGCCGATTCTAACACATAGACTCGGAACAGCGACGCCTGCGCACCCACGATGGTCACCACACGAAGCCACGGTAATACGGCGGATGCGGAGGACTCAAGGCGGTCCCACGAGCGACGGGGCACAATAGCGGCAACGCAGGAGGCTGTCCGGCGGCAAGAAGCGGAGCGTGTTGAACATGAGCGATTCCGAAGGCTGTCCTTGGACCCACCAGCACCGCCCGCCGTGAGAACGACCACGGAGACGAACATCGTCAGGGATATCGCCACAGCAGGACCATCAGACATGCAGAGGAGCCGACGCAGGGTAGGGTCACCCGTCAGATCAGCGCCGTCTCAACGATCTGCAACAAGTGTGACCACGAGGATGAAGATCGCAGAGCTGGAAGCTGCAGAGAAGCTGGCTGCCATCAAAAGAAGGGAACTGGAGTTGGAAGCAGACCTGGTTAAAAAAAGGCTGGCTGCAGAAGTACCAGCGATACAAGACCAGGAGGAGGAACCTCTACCCCCTCAAGAGGATCACCAACATAAGGGTAGACGAGTGGCTGAGGACGAACCCTCTCAGTACACGGGGGGAGGTTCGCTCCGACTCTCCAAGAACACGCTCACCGACACCACCTTGAAGGAACAGCATCGAGTACCTGGCTGCCACCCTAGAAAAGATGTCTAGACCCCGACTGCGATGTGCTGACCCACCAACCTTCTCCGGGGCGATCGATCAATGAGTGGTTACCATTTAAAGCAGCGGTACTAGATACAACAAATATGTACCAGATATCACCAGCTGAGAACATACAGCGATTAAGGAGCTGCCTCAAGGGAGAAGCAAGAGACACAGTAGCCGCACTACTTCACTCAGCTACGGACCCGAACGTCATTATGATGACGTTAGAGCAGTGCTTCGGGAGGCCCGAAATGATCATCGATCAGGCACTTAGTGACGTAAGAAAGTTACCAAGGCTTGGTGCGACGGCTGCAGAACTAAACAGCAACTTATAAACATTGGATAGAAAAGGATACCTATTTAACCCGCTACTTACACGTGAAATATTAGAAAAACTAAGCCCGCACCTACGTGCCCGCTGGTGTGATTACGATTTCGACAACGAGGGATCGGTTGAACCAGAGATCGTCACTATGTCTATAAGCGGATAGAGCATTACGCTATGCATATGTCCAACCTACATGCGCGGCGGCCGCCGCCAAAAGGGAGACGCGACCAGCCGTGACCTTAAAGAGGATTAACGTATACAACACTACCAACGACACGGTAGAAGAAAAAACAATGTGTATTAAGTGCAATCAAGAACATGTGTCAACACAGTGCCTGTAAACGCCGTTTACCCTATAGTTAGGTCATAGTTTTAATTCACACATTTATAGGATAAAGTTATACTACATAAGTAGTAAAACTTCATAACACATTTCCGAACGCATAACACGCCCTTTCTCCTTCCTATCCTACACCCCCCGCTTCCGCTTCCTCTCGCAAAAAAAAGGTGTCGACGCGTACGCAAGGAGCTCCGTTTATAAAGCTCCTAAATACTAATTAAAACCGCAAAATATATATAAAATCACACGCGAGTGTTCCCTGTCATCAAGAAAAAACGTCTTGTTGGTGAAAAACTCAAGAACCGGCGACCAAGGGAATTCGGGAAGGTGTTAAAGCACGTGTGCCTTTCCGACATACCAGCCAGAACCTTCCCCCCTTACAGCAAACGGGTAAGTCACTTTCAGTGCCCGAAGTATAAAGCGTTAACAGTTGAACAACGATGGGAGAGGAGAACGAGCCATGAACACAGTTGAGAACACAATAAACAAGATCGACGGTGGATACGAAGTAGGACTGCCGTGGAGACAAACTGACACCACTATGCTGACTTGCTACGGGCAATCATTACGCCGGCGGACGAAAATAGAACAGCGTATGGACACCGACCGTGAGTTCACGAAAGAATACACAGCGCACGTAGATAACTTATTAAACAAAGGATACGCTATAACATGTGACGGCTCAGAACGATCGAGCGCCGTGTGCTGGTACTTACCTCACTTCGCAGTGCATAACCCGAACAAGGTAGGCAAGCAACGTGTAGTATTCGACGCAGCGGCAAGAAGCTATGGTGTATGTCTCAACGATAAGTTACTAGAAGGTCCCGACCTGTTGCTACCATTACCAGGGATCCTATTCCGGTTTCGTGAAAAGGCGATAGCAGTGACAGCGGACATACAAGAAATGTTCTTAAGAATCAAAATAAGGAAGGAAGATCAACCAGCGCAGCAATTTCTGTGGCGAGGCAGTGAACAAGAGAAGCCTCCACCTTAAAACCTTTCTCAAACCATCGCAGAGAACCCTAACATCGCGAACTACTGCGTGGTTCGCAATAATAGACTGAACTCGCCCATAGGCGGCACACTTATCTACTACAGACGGTTATTTGCAATGCATACCGATGGATCCGCCTGCGCTGACGTACATTGAGGTGTCGGGCTGTCGGCTAGGTATGACTGGTCATCAGTCCTTAACCATCGTGTCAGCTTATCTGTCACCGAACTCCACCCCCGATAGAACTAGGCAGCTACTTGTAAGCGATCTTAGAGCACTACTAGACCTAAGCGGCTCATTTATCATAGCGGGCGATCTAAACGCTAAGAACACCATGTAGAACTGTCACACATCCAACCGCAGAGGTAGAACTCATGAGTCGCTCTCAAGACTGCTCAACTATGATATCATAACACCGCTATAGCCGACACATTTCCCGACAAATACGACACAGACCTGACTTTCTAGACGTGGCACTCCTAAAGAACATAAACCTACGTTTGTGCTCAGTGGAAGTGTTGCACGAATTAACCTCTGACCACAGACCCTTAACTTTTTGTTTTATCTTAATTGGGTCATCATTGGGTCGCAATAGAGTGCATCGGAACATCAATGCGAACGGACGTGTGTCGCTCCGCTCGCATATCGTACGGGCGCCTTAAAAACTACAAGTAAAAATTTAATGTTTTTATAAATTAAAAATTTTGCGCCTAAGTGTACCTTGCGTACACTCGTGCGGGGAGTACCCTCAGCAAGACAGCCGGCGTGGTGGAGCCCTCGCCGTGGGGAAAGGGTCATGTCTGACCTCAACCGCACGGAGACTGGCCTGCCACCTCGCCAGGCGCCGCGAGACGACTCCACAACGACGGAGCCAACTACACCATCACCCGCGGCCAGTGGGCCCGAGCACGACGCAGAGCTGAGGACCAGCGCCGTAAATACCAGGGCGACCTCGGTATTTACAACTTCCTTCTTGCGAAGGGAGCAATGTCGCAGGGACTGCAGCGCTGGTTGGAGGCCTACTTCCGGGTGATGGAAGTCCAGCTGGGCGTCAGAAGAAAAGAAGACGTCGCAACCAGCGACCTTGCCATCCTACAGGCGGTGGAGAAGACGCTGCAAGACCAGCCTCCCCCTCCCTGACCAAGCACAGCGCCAGAGACGCTCTCTACGGGCAAAAGGTCTCGGGAGGACGACTCCGAGGTGAGCGCCATTCCCGCCAAAAGGATTGACCTCGAGGGATCCCTGACCTCCTCAGAAGGACTGATTGGAGGGGGGTCCCCCCCCTCCAATCAGTCATTCCACGCCGCAACACGGGGATGATATGGACCTGCAGGAGGACTCCTCCTCCTCCTACAGATCTCTCCCACCCCTACCGCAGCGCGTGCCCAAAAAGGCACGGATTGCGGCACAACAACCGCCAGCAGCTCCAGCCTCGGCGCCAGTGCCAGCACCCGAGCCAGCCACAACGCCGACACCCGCACCCAGGACAGCAGCTGCCATCCTAGCCGCACCACCACCTCAAAGGGCACCTCCGGCACCCCTCGCCTCTGCTGCACCTACAACAACAACACCCCCGACCCGCAAGCAGCCTATCCTTGTGGTCGACCATCTGGCTAACTGGACGGCGGCCTTCAAGGAAGAAGATAATAACAGATAAGTCAAAAAATCGCTGTTTTCACAGCGAAGAAAAGAAAAGTCAGAACCGCTGTTTTCACAGCGCTAAAGAAAAGTCAAAACCGCTGTTTTCACAGCGAAACAGATAAGTCAAAACAGGTGCGCTCCAGTGCGAACACTGTTACACACCTAGTGTGTAACATTCGCAAAGGAGCGAGCCGTACTTCACATAGGCCCCTTCAGGACAGCCAATTACTGGCCCCCGGCTTAAACCTAACGGTGACAACTAAACCGGGACAGGCGAGGACCCGACTCGCCTGCTTTGCCCCTTCAGGGCAAAGCAAAAGTCGGCTGGGACTGGACCACTCGACCTTGGGGGGACTCCTAGTCGAGCCCAGTCATCTCCCGCCCACCCTACCCCTCCCTTATCCCATTCCTAGTTGTTAGACTGGGCTGTGCCGGCCTGAAAAGCCCATACCACCCCAGCATTTGGCAGATAGGAACTTCAGTCTTGCACTCCGAGTGAAGAACCACAGCTTAGGTACACACCCTACTCACACACAACACATCCTCCCAACCGCGGTTGGGAGGGAGTAATCCTTCCACACCCCGCGTTGAGTAGCGCGCTCGGCACCATGGCCGAGCAGATACTCAACATCCTCCTACAAGATAAAGAAATATTTTGCTATTCTAAAAGCGAAATTCGGGAATATCATCCCGGACAATCCGCCGCGAGCCGGCAACCCATCCCCTAGCTCCTCGCATGTCCGACGTGCTCCCAGCCGGGAAGTCTCCCGCTCGCCCACGCGTTTTCGCAGCCCCCTTTCACGCTCCCACTCTCGAGTCCCCTCCTACTGCCCCTCTCCAGCCCCCTCCGAGGACGAGTTAGAGGGATTTGAACTAGTGACGGGCAAAAAGCGGAAGCTGAAAACCCCTCGGACTGCACCAGCCAAGACAACCTGCCGCATCCCGTCCCCCAGGCACACACCTCCGCCAATCACGCCCACCCCCCCGCCGAGGGCACCAAAGTCCACGTCCCCGATAAAGAAAAATGGACGCAAATATCGACATGGTGTAATGAACTACGCCTTCATTACACCTCCGCCCGCACAACTCCATAGAGGATAAAAATCACAGTCCCCACCTCGAGCGACCACCGGTCACTCACCAAAAACCTAAAGGAGAGAGGAATCCCATTCCACTCCTACACTCTCCAGGAGGACCGCCTGCTCCGCGTCGTCATACGCGGAGTGCCCAGGGAGGTCACCATTGAGGAGATAACGTCCTCCCTCAAAGAGGATAACCTCCCCGTACACAATGTCCGTCGCATGGTTCGTGGTAGAACGCACGAGCCCTACGACATGGTCTTGTTCTAACCTAACCATGGTAGGCATAGAACACATGGTCTACCTTGAGTCCCTCGCAAACCTCCGCATCAACTTAGATGGATTTACACCCAGCAGGCAGAGTCAAACCTAAATCCCTACGCATAGGCTATTTCAATGCAAACGGCATTAGACCCCAGCGCGACGAGATCGCCACCTTTCTCCGTGACCACGACATAGACCTATTTTTTATGCAAGAAACATTCTTCAAACCCTCTCATAGGGACCCCAAAATTGCGAACTACACAATAGACCGCAACGACAGGGTCAGAACCGCCCGAGGAGGAGGCACAACGCTCCTTGCACTGCGTCTCCATGGACCCTCCCCTTCTCGCAAACATTGAGGCTTCAATCTGTCGGATAGGCATGACCGGACATCAGCCAATAATCTTAGCATCAGCCTACCTAGCTCCCGGTCAAGCAACCGGTACCAGACTGGCACTCGAGAGTGACACTAAAGCCATCTTCGACCTAGGCGGCGCCGGCATCCTGCCTGGCGACCTAAATGCCAAGAACAGTCTGTGGGGCTGTCGCACGACCACGCCGAGAGGCAGAGAGCTAGATAGAATATCACAGACCGTAGGTTTCGACATTATCGCTCCTCTAGAGCACACGCACTACCCAAGTGATCTCCGTCATCAACCAGACATACTAGACTTGGCACTCCTAAAGAACATAAACCTACGTCTATGTTCCAGACAAAACTGTCAACAGGTGCGGTCTTCTTCGACGTCGCGAAAGCATTCGACAAAGTATGGCACAACGCAACGGCTATACAAGCTATTCCAAATGGAAGTGCCTCACAGACTCGTGCTCATCATACGAGACTACCTGTCCGACCGCCACTTTCGTCACAGACTAGAAGGGATGCTATCCTCTCCCCGCCCCATTCTTGCCGGAGTTCCTCAGGGATCAGTACTCTCCCCCATCCTCTTCTCGCTGTACACTAGCGACATGCCTAAGCATCGGAGAGCCCAACTAGCCCTGTTCGCGGACGATACCGCCCTATATCACTCAGGCAGGCTACCTCGGTGTATCGCCAAGGTCCTCCAATCTGCAACCAACTCACTAGGTGAGTGGTTTCGGAAATGGAGGATCGAAGTAAACCCCGAAAAAAGCCAAGCAGTCATCTTCCGCAGCTGGAAGGACAGCAGATGCGCTCCTCCCGCGCCACCCCCGATCATCCTATTCGGAAAACCCATCCCTTGGATAAACCAAGCCAAGTACCTAGGAGTTATACTTGATGACACCCTCTCCTTCTCCCAACACATCACAACGGTTCGAACCCGCACTAGCAGGGCACTAAGTCGACTCCACTATCTCCTAAACCGTAGTTCCAAGCTATCCCTGAAAAACAAAGTACGTCTATACACCACTTGCATCCGCCCAATAATGACGTACGCCTCAGTCGTATTCGGTCACGCCTCCCCAAAGAGGATTCACCGACTTCAAGCGGTACAAAACCGATTCATGCGCAGAGCCACGGGTGCCCCGTGGTACAAGCAAAACGAAAACCTCCATATAAGCCCTTAGGCCGTTGCCAAAAATTAGTATACGGTTGGGAGCACTAGGCTCACCGTCAAGCTCGCGTAAAGTTGTATACAGCCACACGGCTTACAACTAAAACCAACTCAAAAAAAAAAAAAAAAAGGATGCGTTCTCTTTCTCCGGCCTGCCGTCACGACAGTGAGTCAGTTGAGTACAGTGCAGTAGTGGTACACTGCATTCATCAGCGCCGGAACAGCGACCAAGACCTCTCTCCTCTCAAGACCTTAAGTCCCTGAGTTTAATATAATTGGTGTAAAGTAACTTTTGCTATCTGTACTCTGTACCACTAGAATCAATATAAATCGTAAAAGTGTTTTACGTGTCTAATTTCTCTCTTTACTTAACTCCAACCTGCGGGGGACCACGTGTAGACCACGAGGTCACCCTCCACGTTACAAGGTATAGCCACTGCGCTATAAAATTATAAGGCAGTGGTGGATGACGACGTGTGCATTCCATTCTTATCTGTTTACCAGGTTGAATAGATTATACCTACGTATATTCAAATTTAATGCACATACACATATTAAGGAATGTTTGAATTACTCAATGGTTGAAACAATTAAAAAATGGTAAATGAAGTTCATTTAGGTTGTAGGTTGAAATAAATTATTACTCAATCTAAGTTGATTTTTGATAGAATAGTCAATTCAAGCTACAAATTTTACAGATAGTTTTATAGCCTGACTAGATAAATATCAGATGAGATTTTCCTATTTTGAATATACTAATAATCGTAAATTAAAAACTTGAATGAATAAATGAATATTAACTCAAATAGATTCTATTTTGAATAATATACTGAATGATGCGGTAAATTGGGTGTTTCTGGATCTTCTCTGATCCAGAAACTGCCATTTTCACCTACTCTTAAGTCAATGACATTCATCAATAAAAATAATAAAACCCATGTTGTACCTTCCGTTACAAACTTTATTTCTACATTAGAAAAAATTTCATTGTTTTCCAAAAAATATTAAATGTTCACAATTTGAAATCCTTTGAATGAGGCACTTTAATCAGGGCCGTCTGGATATTTTTTTTGGATCTATTGGAAGTCATGGTGCAGGAAATGTTAATCCAACATGTGCAGGATTCGACATTGCATTTGCATCAGTACTAGTAAATACTTTGTGTAGTCATTCCAGAGGGTCTAATTGCGAAGCAGACAAAGCCCAAAATATGTTGTTAAAGTCAATGAAAGATTTTTTTTTTTAAATTGATTTTGAAGACGTGAGAAAATCAATTTTGGTTGGATTACAAAATAAAAATTCAAACAGATCTCCTAGAATATATATAGCAGGTTTTATTGTAAAAAAAAAGCCCGTGAAAAAGTTTATAAAAGTTGTGACATTTGTAAAAAAGATTTAATGAAAATAGACTCATCTTCAAATTGTGTAGAACTTCAAATGATACATAAAAATAGAAGATTAACTTATCCTTCTGTTTTCGTTTCCTACAATGCTATAAGCATGTTTTCAGACATCCAACATGTATAAATTTTAATTTATATAAGGTAAAAAAATACATAAGAACGATTAAAGTGTGCAAAGCAACTTTAATTTCGTTTCATGTGAAATACATAGCGAACCACTGATAAAATATCTAGAAGATCTATGTGCAAGAAGTTAAATGAAGTAATGTTAGGTACAAAGAGAGATCAGATAAACAAGATACTGTACAAATATCCTGTTTTGAATATTTTAATAAAAGGAAGAGATAATTGAGAAGAACGAGGGTATCTCCTGGTTCACATATACCCTACCGGAGGAGCGGAGCCTCAAGGTGACCATCAGGGGGCTACCCAGTAACGAAACACCGGAGGAGGTGGAGCAAGAACTTAGAGAGATGGGTTACGACCCCGAATACGTGCGAAACATTCGGGGCGGGGCGACCGACCGGGGTGCATTCTCCTCGCGATTCTCAAGAGGACACCAAATATAACACCGGAGATATACGACACATTGACGAGATGCTCGGTATCCCCGGTATCAAGATTGAAGCCTGGCGCGGGAAGGTGTCAAGATTGAAGCCTGGCGCGGGAAAAAGCGGCCTGCGCAATGCCACCGCTGCTAGTTATTCCGACATAGCAGCCACAATTGCCACCTACTCTTAAGTCTTAAGTGGTGAGCACCCCGCTGCAAGCTGCCCGCGTCCCATAGAAGACCCTGCCACCTGCGCAAATTGTGGGGGGGGAACACCCCGCGAACAATACGCACTGCCCCATCTTCCAGAAGGAATTCAGAAACTTTGCAATTGCATCAACACCCTCCTCCAAGGTAAGGAGATCTTCGCCATCATGAAGGCCAAATTCGAGACCATTATCCCCGACAAACCACCGCGAGCCCGCAGCCCATCAACAAGGGAGGGGCTAGGGAGCCCGTCCCTTATCCGACGTGCACCCAGCCGGGATGTCTCCCACTTCCCCACGCTTTTTCGCAGCCCCCTCTCACGCTCCCACTTAAGAGCCTCCTCCTATTGCCCCTTTCGAGGACGAATCCAACGAAGGATTCGAACTGGTGACTTTTTGCCTGTAAGACCATACTGTAGACACCATATGCACTGAAAGAGAAAGTAAAAAATGAACTTAAGCTCCTTTTAAAAGATGGCAGGATAGCACCCGTTGTTTATAGTAAGCGGGGCACACCTGTGATACCCGTTCTTAAGCCTGATGGCTCAGTTAAATTGTGTGGGGACTATAAATTACAGTGAACCCTTACTTAGAAGTGGATCACTATGCACTTCCTCAGGTCGATGACATTTTCCAAACCTTAAAAGGGGGTGAATACTATTGTGAATTGGATTTGAAAGAAGTCTATTTACAAGCTCCATTAGACCCTTCACCACAATAATTAACTGTAATAAACACAGAGTTAGGAACATTCAAATATCTTCACTTACATTATGGAGTGAGCACTGGGCCGGGATCATTTCAGAGATTAATGAGTAAAAAAATTAGGTCACATCCAAAATACTATTGTCTTTATTGATAATATATACATGTGTGGTAAAAGTTTTAAGGAGATGCAGGAAACATTATGTGCAGTGTTAGATATTTTACAAGAAACAGGTTTTAAACTTAAGTTAGAAAAATGTAAATTCTTTACCAAAAGTATTGTGGTATTTGGTTATAAGATTAACAAGGAGGGAATCAGTATTATTAAAGAAAATATTGAACCCATTTTACAACTACCCCCACCAGAGAATATAACTATGCTCAGATCATTTCTTGGTAAAATAAACTACTATGGACGATTTTTAAAAGACATGGCAACCATAATAGCTCCCCTCTATGAATGCACCAAAACTAATAAATTTAAATGGACTCCTGAATGTCAGAAGGCATTTAATTTAATTAAAAAGAAATTAATGTCAGCGAACAGTTTAAGTCATTATGACCCATTTTTGCCTCTGATTTTATCATGTGATGCTCTGGTGAGAATCTTCGGGCCAAACAAGGGAATTCCGAAGATGGCAGCAAAGCGTCTGCAACATGTTGTCGCCACATTATAAACTCTCATTTATTTTATTAAAAATAGGGACAAACTATAATAGATGATAACACACTTCACATATCGACGGTCCCTACGTATATAAAGACATGTCTAAAATAGCATTTTTTTTTATTCCATTATTTACTTTGGTTAATTGATACGCATATTCCCACATTTTTCTTTTTTTTACTAAGCATTTTATTCAAAAGAAATGAAAACGTATATGAAGACAAACATCAACGGTCTAATGATTTTGTTGCCGTATTTGCGGACATCTATACGTAAAGTCTTTTACCGTATTTGAAATTGCGCGCCATGGCGCGCGAACGCGGACATGTCAAACTTAATGTCATTTACACGGCGCGCGGGTATTAGACGTGAGCGCGTTTATTCCTGTTGTCGTGCAAGATTATTTATATTTTAATAGACACTGTGTTTCGTAAACTGTGTAGGAACTGTTCCTATATAACTGTGCAATATGAGTAATAATAGATGTAAGTTATTAAGCTATGTTGCTAATACAAAGAATACTGCATTACATGTGTCTGAAGCTCAAGAATTAATAAACTATCTCGATGAAGTTGTTGAAGGTAAGTCACACATATTTACAATGTTTTTTTTTGTGTGTAGTAGTAGTGTTAGTAATATTAATGTACCTATAAATCATTGTTTTACTGAACGAACTAATTTTAACCTAATAATACTTCAAATCAGTATAAATACGCTGAAGCTTCATTTTATAGTGAACAACTATCAACTACAATTAATTTGCTATCTCAAAGTGATTTGAATTATATAACCGACACTGTAGGTGATATTTGTAGCAATGCATTTGATGGTGGTGACAATGTAAACGTTTCCTCTAATTTAAATACGCAGCAAAACCACTTTACATCTTTAGACGTTGATGGAGACTCTAGTTTGGACAATTCCTTCCACAACACGCCTGATACCTTAATTAAAACACCAGTACCGAGCCCATATAGTTCATTTGGAGATATTGTTGATGAGAGTGACTCACATCGTGAGAGTACTCCAATTTTATCGGATAACTCAATCAGGTCTAGTGCCTTAGCATCTAGCGAATTCTCTGGCTCCTCAACACCACATTCAAGGAAAAAAAAACGCATGTATGTGAAAAAAGCAATAATCAAGAACAGAACTACTAATAAATCTAATTGGTTAGATGTAAAAAGAAAATTGCTTGTAAATTTAGGTAAAAGTCACATTTCTCGGTCGGGTAAAGAGCAAATGGATAAAAAAATGAAACCTACTTGTAACACTAACTGCCGATTGAAATGTTATGAAAAGTTCGATACGTCGAGCCGAGAAAAAATCTTTCATAAATTTTGGGACTTAGGTGATCATTCTCGTCAGTGGACTTTTATTGCTTCTAATATGAAAAAAATAACGAAGAAGCAATGGACTCAGAATTCGAAAAGGTTAAATGTATTTAAGTTTTTTTTGCCATTTCATTTGTCTAGTAATTCTAAAGAAAAGGTTATGGTATGTAAGACCATGTTTAAGAACACACTCGCTATAAGCAACACTTTTATCCAATCTGCCATAGATAAATATGATAATGAGGTAGGTATGTGTTCAAAAGACATGAGAGGTTACCACCAGAACCATCCAAAAATTGTAACTTCTGCAATGAAAGAGAGCGTGATCCAACATGCTAAAAGTTTTGTACCTGTGGAAAGTCATTACACACGGAAAGACTCCAATAAACTATATTTAGACAGTGAGCTGAATTTCAAAAAAATGTACGATTTATATTTACAGTGGTGTAAGGACCTTAATGTGACGGAAAATATTGCTTCTTCTGTACGGCAATATAAAGATATAATAAACAATGAGCTGAATATTGCCTTCCATTTGCCAAAGAAGGATCAATGTGATGTATGCCATGCTAATAAGAACAATACTTCGCCATCTGAAGCTGACAAAATTAAATACAGTGTTCATATTAACAACAAGAAAGTTGCTCGAAAATTAAAAACCATCGATAAAATTGAAGCTCAGTCTGATTCTGCCCATGTCTGCACAGCGATGTTTGATTTCCAAAAGATAAATAACACTCCACACGGTGAAATTAGTGTGCTATATTATAAAAGGAAACTATCCGTTTACAATTTTACTGTATTTGATGCTGGACCAAAAAAAGGTGTATGTTATATGTGGGACGAATCACAAGCAAAGCGGGGTGCGAACGAAGTGGCAAGTTGTTTATTTTCTTTTATCACAAACAGGGTTCAAGCTGGTATCAAAGATTTTCGTTTTTGGTCCGACAATTGTGCGGGCCAAAATCGCAATCGTATCGTCTTTTTTATGTACTTGTATGCAAGCAAAACCTTTAAGATAGACATTCGCCATCGTTTCCTAGAAAAAGGCCATACGCAGAATGAAGCCGATAGTGTTCACGCGTTAATAGAACGAACAGCCAAGAATAAATTAATATACGTACCTGACGAATGGTACACTTTGGTTCGTTGGGCAAAACAACACGGTCCTCCATATGAAGTGATAGAAGTTGATCATGATTTTGTGTTAAACTTCAAAGCTTTGCTCAGTACTAAATATTGGCTTAAAGACACAAAAGAAGAAAAAATTTGCTGGAATAGAATAAGAGAGATAAAAGTTCATGCAAATCAACCAGACTTTGTAGAGTTTAAATACGATTTATTTGAAGAAGAATACCGAAAGCTTAATTGTACCTTAAACAGAAAAGTTACTAGAAAAAGTAAGACAATAGAGCAGGAAATATTAACTATAGAAAAGTTGTACACGGAGCCCATTGCTATACCTGAAGCTAAATATAAAGATTTGATTAACTTATGTGACACCAAGATCATTCCGCACAAATATCATAATTATTACAAAAATCTAAAGCATAGTAACGATACACAAATTGAAGATGAAGAAGACTGATTGTTTTTTTTTTACATTTTTCTTTATTTTAATTATTACCTAGTATTGCTTCGATTCTGTTGCACGTCTAAATCACTACTACTACGTATACCTACTATTTTAATAGCTATGTCAGAAGCTTTTTTTTGTAATGTGTCTAACTATAAAAATTTGTTATACTTCATACTTTTCAATAACTTAAAGTCAAGTTAATCCTAATAAACCTCTGATTTAATACTTAAGTGAGCAATGTGAGAGACTGATTAAAATAATTAAGAATTAAAAAATAGATACGGCCCTATTTTTTTTTAGTTTTTATTGTTTTTTTTTTAATTTTATGATTGTTTGTAACCTTTAGTGTTAAGTGAATTAAGTATAATTACTTAAGTACCGAAGTCTGACTAGAATAAAAAAGTCACTGTGATTACTAAGTTATATTACGCAGTTATAACATGCCAAATATAAATTTTAATAAAAATAAACAATTTACAATAAACACGCAACGTTTTAACCGTTATTTCCCATTATATACCTATGAATTAAGAAGATGTCTGTTTTTTCGTTGAATAATAACAATCATACACCTCTTTTCAATGGCCACGTATAAAAGGATATGTCTGTCTGATTGTCATTTTTTACACTTGAACATGAATCTCATCTACTTGAACATTACTAAGTTATTCATGGCAATAATACTCGATGTTTTCTTTAACGTATATTTTGTTAAATTCATAAATTGATTTTTTAATTTTTCCCACGTACAAAGGGACATATAATACTTAAACGTTTAGGACCTTTTTCACAGTTGACGTAAAAACGGTCATCTTGCAATTTTTACAGGAAAATGGAGAATATACAAAATAATCGTTACACTATTACAACCGGCCTACATTGAGAATTACAGATCAATAATAAAATATAGAAGTTATTACTTACGATATAGTCCAGGTCAGTTTGAAACTTAAGAACGCTCTCCTGTAAACCACGAGTTTTGAGATATCTTTATATACGTAGGGACCGTCGATATATATTTTGACTGGTTATACTGGTAACGCAATACTATTAGTCGATTGATAAATGTTAACGAATAGTGGGATTATAAAAGGGTAGGAATACGACGAGAACGATTGACTTGAGTGCGAATAGAGGTAAGAACAACTGGGCAGTTACTGTTAGTTAGTGATTTTCATAGTTTATAAAGTGTTTGTGAGACTTTTTCTAACAAACATTATGCCATTTTCCTTTCTGCATTTACATACAAGGTTAGGTACATTCCTACAAATAAAAACCCAGTTGACTATTTATCTAGATTATCAATTAATGACAATGTTGAAAATAATAATTTTGCTATTTGTACTAATTATATTGAGAGTTCTGATGTAGATATTATAAAGTTGGAAATTATAAAAAAAGAAACTAATAAAGATATTCTACTTTCAAAAATAATGAGGTATAGCTATGATGGTTGGCCTGACGCTAAATTTATTGAAGTTGAGATGAAACCATACTACATAAAAAGAAATGAGAACAGTGTTGATAGGAATTGTTTATTTTGGGGCATAGAATTATAGTACCAGAATCAGTAAGAACTAATGTTCTAAATGAGTCACATAAAAGTCATTTTGGTAGTACCAGGATGATAGAAATTGCCAAGTCTTACTTTTGGTGGCCAAAATTCTAATTGTCTATCATATAGGAATTCACCAGCTCAAAACTGCGGATGGTAAATTATTAAATAGATCCATACAAGGCGTCAGTGTATTACCTCTCGAAAAGTAATTTTACATTTTAAGTGTGTGGTGGTTATTTTATTCGGTGTCATCCTGTCGGATGCTAGACGGGCCTCAAGGGGTGATAATTAAATATCAGGTCGACATGATGACAACCCTTAGAGAATATATTATATTATATATCCATGTCAAGACGGGCCGCTTACGGTTCCCGCAGTTAGAATCTAATTTTAGAAAGGTAATATATTAAAAAAGACTGTTTTCTGTTTGTGTCCCTGACCTAGGGCAACCCGCGGAGCGCTCGATACTCCCCGCACTACACCTACCACCGCCCGCTGACTCCTGCGCACCGACGACGATTGTGATTAACAATTTCGCCGCAACGTATAGTGTGATTGTGGCATTGCGCAGGAAGCGTCCGCTTAGAACGCCAGTACCGCCGGTTCGAATCTTGCATTGCCCAACACTTTTTGTAAAGTTATTTGCATTCTATAATTAAAAGTATTGCTTACTAGCTATCGATTAGCAACGTCAGAAAGATCCCAAACAGAAATTAGTAATATCCGTAAGATGGCGCTAGTTACTTGTTACAAATGCAGGAAACAAGTTAGTACTACTAACGTTATTGAATGTACTTCGTGTAAAAATAACTACGAAATTACTTGTGCCGGTTTTACCGAAAAGCCAAAGAATAGTAAATGGCAATGCCCGGCATGCAAAAAAAACCAGAAAAGGCAAACTTTGACGGAAAATGTGACGGCCAACGTGACTATGAGGAAAAAACAGTCTGCTTTTAATTAAAAAGTTAGTCTCATCCTCAGCAGCAGTCACCACACAAGAGATTACACCCTGGTCTACCCTAACCAGCACAATGTCTGAAAAACTGGATTCTGATATATTTACAGATACTAATTCTGATGATTTACCCGTATGTATTGACGAAACACTATCAAAAAGTATGGACTACACCTTAACCGAAATTATTCCTGTCCAAGAAATGAAGGAAACCATTGAGCAACTTCAATTAGAACTTTGTATCTCTCAAAACGAACTTGAAAATGTGATACTCGAGAATAATGATTTACGTTCGCAAATAACAAAACTTAGCAAAGAAAATAACATGTTAAAGACTCTACTCTCCAAAACTCCACCTAAGAAAAGCAAAACAAACTATAGTGCTTGTAAACAGAAAAGTAGATGCTCCCTACAGTATCCAGACATTAATATCATTGCAACACCACCTGGAGTATCTGCCATAAATGACAAATGAACAACCTCCAAAGAAAACTACGTTGCTGTACAGGAAAACCTTTTAGATCTAGAGATGCAACTAAAAACAGCAAAGGACGAAATATCCAAACTTAATGAGCAAATTGAAGTTTTACAACAAGCATTGCAGACCAAACAATGTGGTGAACTGCAATCCTTAGCTGATACCAGTTGCATACTTAATCACACCAATAAAAAAATAAGAAGGAAATTATGTGTGTTGACGAATGGCATCCCGGGCGATTCCTTGCAAGCTGTAGAAGACACATTTAGTAGTCAGTTTGAGTACATCCGATATGTTTTGCCTAACTGTAACATAAAGGATCTAATAGGCAACTTAAACACTAAATTATTAAACTACGATTTAAGTGATTACTGTATTGTTATGTTAGGAGGAAAAGACTTCCAATCAACATGTAACTCGGTAGAACTGATTAAAATAATTAGGGACGCTCTGCAGCATATAAACCATACTAATATAATTGTTTGTACTCCTACATATGTATGTGGAGCTCCCATATATAACTACAAAGTTGAATTATTCAATAATTTGTTATTTTTAGAACTAGGAAATTATGATACAATATTTTTTTATGATACAAATTTACCTGTTACATTTGATATGTTTTCATCTAAAACTGGACAATTAAACAAAAGGGGAGTAGTACATATTTATAAAAGCATATTATACAATATTAACATTGATTATAAATACTTTGGTTGCTCGTCTTCTGATAGCCAGATTATTGCTAAGTCTAATGTTGAATCATCTAAGTTTTTTCTTGAGCAGTCAAAGCAAAATGAGTGTAAAATGTTCTATAAAGAAAAAGAAGCGGAAATCTAAAGCTAGAAAACCCTATAAGAAAATTTTTGTTTACTACCAAAATGTAAGAGGACTTCGTACTAAAACTGTTACTTTTTACAACAGTGTTTCTGCGTCATCCAGTGATCTTGTTATTCTTACTGAGACCTTTTTAAACAGTTCTGTTCATGACGCCGAATTGTTCCCTCCGGAGTACATTGTATTAAGGAGGGACCGACAAGGCGATGTTGGATGGGGTGGCGTCCTTTTAGCTGTCAAGAATTCTTACTCAGTCCAAAGAATCACAAATATTGATCAATTAACAGATGACAAAGAAATACTGTTTGCTTCCATCTCTTCAAAAAATATTAAATTTATAGTTTGTGTTGTATATTTACCACCGAATTATTGTGATAAACAGTATCTAGATGTATTAAGTTGTATGGAAAATGCTGTGAGCATATATTCTGAGTATCAGTTTCTGATAGTTGGCGACTTCAATCTTAAGTCTTGTAGTAAGTCCGTTAGGGCTCAATTTGACAACTTTATAGATTTCTGTAAACTCCAGCAATGTAATACTATTTGTAATAAATATGGATGCATCCTGGATTTAGTACTAACCACACTTGATAGTAAAAGCATTAACGTAACATCAGATGTCGAACCATTAGTGTCTATCGATACCTATCACCCGCCCCTAGAAATAGTACTTACATTACCGAGAAGTAACATTGTTGATAACCCATTGATACCAGGTCAAGATTTAAATGCTGAGTGGAATTTTCGCAAAACAGATTTTCAAGGGCTGTATTCAGACATCATTAACATAGACTGGACAGATCTACTGCAGGAGAAAGATGTTAACTTAGCTGTTGATGTTCTGTACAGTAAGCTGAATCATGTTATTAATTCACGAGTACCACGTAAAACAATAGTATCCAATAAATATATATATCCAAACTGGTACACTAAAGAAATCATACACTACATAAAACTAAAGTACTTTAATCTTAAAAAGTTGAAGAGCTTAGGACTAGAGTACAACAGAGAATTATTTAAATACTATAGATCTAAAGTTAAAGAATTAATAAGCATAGCTTTTAAAGAATACATAAAAAAAATAGAAAATAATATAGCTCATGATCCATCAAGTTTTTGGAAATATATAAAGGACAAGCGTAAGAATAGACAGCAGTGCAAAGAATATATTTATAATAATAAAGTGGTTGAAGGACAAGAAGCAGCTAATGCATTTGCCGAGCACTTCAGTTCCATTTTTCATAAAAACTCTCCTTTTTTAGATGCGGAGACTGCTGAGCGTGAAGCAGTTCATGCAGGGTTTGTGTCTGGGGTTAGAACTGACTGCATTCAAAATTCCGAACTACGGCGCGCGATTAATAGCCTTAAGGTCTCATCAGCTTATGGCCCAGACAATATACCTGCTTTTTTAGTTAAAGACTGTGCGTCTGTTTTGGAAGTACCGCTGCTGTATATTTACAACTTGTCACTTCGCCAATGTCTATTTCCCAATAAATGGAAAGTAACCAGAGTTACCCCAGGACCTAAAAATGGATCGTCCAATGATGTGACCAACTTTCGACCTATCGCTATTTTGTCAGTTTTTGGAAAAAATATTAGAATCCATTATCAATAAATCAATCTATACCCAAATAGAGGGGCTACTTCATTCTTCACAACATGGATTTCGGCCAAAACGATCCACTTTGACTAACCATATTCACTTTGTAGACTATGCAAAAACTAGAGTTAAGTCTGGTTGCCAGGTCGATGCTGCATACTTCGATTTTAAAAAAGCTTTCGACCTGGTAGACAATGACATTCTTCTTAGGAAATTGGCTGCTCTAGGTTTTTGTACACCTCTTCTTAAATTTATGGCAAGTTACATCAGGAATCGTAGGCAATATGTCAAGGTAGGAGGATTTAAATCTGAAGAATACTTCACTCGCTCAGGTGTTAGTCAAGGAAGTACACTAGGTCCTACTCTATTTCTAATTATGATAAATGATTTACCTACTGTACTCTCCACAGCGCAATGTCTTATGTTTGCTGACGATTTAAAACTATTCCTGTCAGTGACTAGCATTGAAGAGTGCACAGCACTGCAGTGCGATATAGACGCAGTCAATAACTGGAGCATTGAGAATAAATTATCGTTCAATACTTCGAAATGTAAAACAATTAGTTTTTCCCGCTCTTGTTCTCCTATAAAAGCAACGTATGTATTAGAAGGCGTACCATTAGAACGTGTACTATCTATCAAAGACCTTGGCTTAATTATAGACTGTAAATTAAATTTTCGAGAACACATAACGAACACTTGTAAAGCAGCTAACAAATGTCTGGGATTCATTATTAGAACATCATCCCAATTCAAAAATGTCCACGTAATAAGGCTTCTTTACAATTCCTATGTTCGTGGTAAATTAGAGTACAACGCGATTATTTGGAACCCACAAGAAAAATTATACAGTGGTATGGTGGAAAAAATCCAGCGAAAATTTGCGAGGTACTTATACAAACGACAGTATGGGTATTATCCACTTCTATACCCTTCCTTGTTTGTATCGGGGATGGTTAGTATTGACACTTTACTGCTCAGACGCGATCTATCAATGTTAATGCACTATTACTTCTTGCTTATAAATAAGATCGACAATGCACCCGTACGTGAGTGCATTTATTTCTATGTCCCTGATCAATACATGCGTGGTGTCGGCAGACGGCAACATAGACTACTGTCGTGTCCACCTAGTTGGCCTCTCCTCCAGATGCACAACAGCCCTACTACTCGAGCCGTATCACTAATAAATAGCTTTTTGCAGAATACTCCGGATGCAGACATATTTTTTGATGCTCCTTATGTTATACAGAAAATGTTTTACCTTTTTCTGAATAGTTTTAAGAAATGATCTATAATTTTTTGTTGATTGTATATTCTTTTTTTATTGCATTGTAATCATAACTATATTTCTGTAAGCTTAGTATAGATATAAGCGTTTTGGTGTTAACTGTGAGCTTGTATTCTTATGAATAAATGAATTTGAATTTGAATATTACATTTTAAGTGTTTCAATAAAAAAAAAACTTTTATGTTTATATATAGTTAGGAAGTTTAAATGTTTCTTAACAAGTAACTGTTATTGTGCTTCTCCAGTTTTAAGTTTATATTCAAGTTTTAATTTTAAAATTATAACTTTTAGAAAAATCCATATTGTACTTTTTTTTTTGCTTGCGTTTAAAGAAGTCTTATATTGATTACTGTTGAAATTCACTTAGTAAATTTTCATACCTATTCATGGTTAACTGTTATTTACTTAAGTAAAACAAAGTGTTTATATTGTAGTTTAAAGTTTATTATATTTATATAGGAAGTGGTCTAACAATACAAAAGTTTAAAGAATTAATTTTGAGATTTGAGTTTCCTGTTCATCTGGTAACAGACAGCGGTAGATCTTTCACCAGTCACAAATTTCAAACTTTCTGTAAAATAACAGGTATTAGTCATAATTTTACACCACCTCACCATCCAGCTACAAATGGTGCAACTGAAAGATTGGTAGAGACATTTAAATCAAACATTACAAAAATTGTTGACAGTGGCAAATCACTTGACTATGCCATAGGCATATTCTTGGCTGATTATAGGGTCACTCCACATAAAACCACTGGGGTCTCTTCAGCTCGTCTCATGTTGGGGAGAGAAATAAGAAACAGATTTTCCTTGTTAAGACCACCTCCAATATTTCAAAATTTATTATTAAAACAAAATAAGAATATAGAGTCCCATGAAGGCTCAAGAAATGTAGTTTTTAAAGTTGGTCAAACTGTTATGATACGGGACTACAGAAAGGGACATATGCCCTGGACTGTTGGCATAATCATAGGTGAGTCCATTCCAGGTGTCACATATTACATTGATGTCGATGGTTTACAATGGAAGCGACATGTAAATCAAATAAATCAATGTTTACAGTAATAGTAAAATTTTATCAAATAACACGTTAGCAGAAGCTGTTACTTCATTGCAGTCTCTGATCTCAAGACACTGTCGTAGGGCTAATGTTGTTGTTGGGTAATGTTTTCTTGGTTACTTGCTTGTTATTTTAAGGTTTAAGTTAATAAGTAAATCCTTTGCTTTTTTTGTTTACTAATTAGATTTATGTTTGTGAAAACAAAATTTTACTGATTTGTAAATTTTTTATGTAAGTGAGGGAGAGTGTTATATATTACACTATTAATCTTTCTTTCTTATCGTACATTTCACTCTCGCTCTTTTGATCTATGGTCCGGACGGGGGTAGACATCTAATTATAATAAATTAAAGTTACTTGGTTTAAAGTGTATTAGTTAATTGCAACTCCAACATCAAGTACCTATAAAGCGATATACAACAAATTGAAACATGGGATCATATTATATTGTCAATTTTATTTCCCATTAGATTCCTATACTTCCCGAGCCTATCAACTAGAGCGAAGCACTGACGCTGATCCTACAGTGTTGGAATTTTTGCTGTTCATGGAGAAGAAGGCTTTAGAGAATGCTGAGCCGCAGACATCAAACAAGCCGTCTAGAGCAGTGGTGAACATTGCTATGACATCTGGAGCTAAAAAATGTGCATACTGTAAGTCCAGTGAATATAAATTATTTTCATGCAACAAGTTTATAACCTTGCCTTCAGGGGAAAGAGTAAAGTTTGCAAATGAGAAAAACCTGTGCGTTGTGTGTGTGAATGCCCACCAAGGGAAATGTAAATTTCACTTTAGGTGCAAGGTTTGCAAACAGGAACACAACACACTACTTCATCATAATGATGTGCCAATACCAAAGCAGGTAACACTGATGTTAAACACCCAAACTGATAGAGTTTTGTTACCTACTGTTAAAAATAAAACTTTTTACTCAGAATAGCACTGAAGTACATATCAAGGCGATCTTGGACTCTGCATCTCATTTATCTTTAGTAACAAGTAAGGTAATAGATATTCTAGGCATCACACCAATCAGTCAATACAAATATAGTTGGGGTCAGTAACAACAGTAATGCTGCAAAATATTCTGTACCCCTAGAGGTTTTTTCCATGTCCACACCATATAGGGTGACCATAAATTGTCATGTTCTTGAGAAAATCACATGTAAAATCCCTCAATATAGGATAGACACAAAGTCTTTAGCCATACCATCTCAATTGACTTTAGCTGATGTTGATTTTCACATCCCTTCAGAGATCAATATGTTGATTGGAGCCGATGCATTTTTCCAGGCAATGCTTCCGGGGCAACAAGCTACCATGCTTCGTCAACACCAGGTTTGGTTATGTAATAGCTGGGGCCCTGCCACAGCCAATAAGAGGGAACTCAAGTAAGGTCTCACTTTTATGTCTTGATTGTAAATCAGATCTTAATGAAACTTTGCAACAGTTCTTTGAAACTGAAAAGGTTCCTGAAACATGCACTGAAAACATATCAGAACATGATTTATGTGAAAAAATATTTCAAAGCACAACTGTGCTTCAGAATAACCAATTTCAAGTTAATTTACCCTCAAAGTTACCATTGAGCGACATAAATGATTATCTTGGCAACTCATTTGAACTAATATTATATAGATTCCTTAGCCTTGAAAGAAAGCTGCAAAAAAGTCCCAACTTGCTTTTCGAATATAAAAGGTTTATCAACGAGTATGTTGACTTGGGATATGCACATTTTATTGAAATTGATTCATCGGATTTTAAAACGGAGCCTTTGTATTTCATGCCACACCATGCTGTAACAAACGAAAATAGTAAAAGCACAAAAACGCGAGTGGTTTTCGATGCATCAATGCTAACTGATAAGAAACTTTCACTTAACAACCTCTTACTGAATGCAGAATGAACTGTTTGACATTTTGCTTTTGTTAAATCATCATCATCAATACAAACAAAAAAATTAAATGCATTCGGTTAGACACTGTAACATATGGGGGGCAAAAAAGTTCTAGCTTCCTTGCCACACGCTGCTTATAAAGAGTCTTTCAAATAGAGCGAGTCGATGTTAATAATCTGTGGCGGCCATTTTGTTTTGGTGGCATCTGTCAAATCTGTTTTTTCTTATTCAGTCACTGATGCCAAATCACCATGGCAAGTTACACGGTTGAGCAGCATGTGCAAATGATAAAACTTTATTATCAAAATGAGTGTTCGTTAGTGCAAACGTTGCGCGCATTGCGCCCATTTTACGGCAGACGCGGTGGCCCTTCAAAGTCTACTCTCCAACGATTGGTGACCAAATTTGAGACGACCGGTTCGGTAACCAACCAACACCATTACGTCAAAGGAACGCCAGATCGGCCGAGAACATCGCCGCTGTACGTGAGAGTGTTCAGGAGACTCCGAGGCAGTCGATTTCTCGCCGTGCACAAGAACTCGGCCTTTCGCAGACTTCAACTTGGAGAATTTTGCGTCGGGACTGGGGCCTGCATCCGTATAAGATCCAACTGATCCAAGAGCTCAAAGTTAATGACCATAGGCAACGCCGTGTGTTCGCTGAGTAGGCTTCGGAACGCTTGGAAGAGGACCCCGATTTTGGCCGAAAAATAATCTTTAGCAACGAGGCACATTTTTGGATAAATGGTTTTGTTAATAAGCAAAATTGCCGTATATGGGATGACCACAACCTACATGAGGTTCACCAGGTGGCAATGCATACACAAAAAGTTAGTTTGGTGCGGATTTTGGTCTGGCGGCGTCATTGGTCCGTACTTCTTCGAAAACGACGTTGGCGAGGCTATCACCGTCAACGGCGAGCGCTACAGATCAATGATAACCAATTTCTTTTGGCTTGAATTGAACAATATGGACGTGAACGACATGTGGTTCCAGCAAGATGGCGCTACTTGCCACACAGCGAACGACACAATGGATATTCTGCATGAACGGTTTGAGGGTAGGGTTATCTCTCGTAAAGGTGACATGAATTGGCTACCAAGATCGTGTGATTTGACTCCGCTAGACTTTTTCTTGTGGGGTTTTCTGAAGTCGCAGGTCTATGCCAATAAGCCACAATCGACCGTTGCCCTGAAAGCCAACATAACGCAGGCCATCGCTCAGATTCAGCCGGATCTATGCAGCAGAGTCATTAAAAATAGGACCTCCCGGATTCGTGCCACCATACGAAGCCGCGGCGGACATTTGAACGATGTCATATTACATCCATAATGGCATAAATGGGCCTTTCAAATAAATAATAAATTTCGTTAATATCTCACACATCTTGCTTAATTCAAATTTAACACCCGTCCTTGTTGAAAGAAAGACCTTTTATGAACTTGCTTCAAAATATGAGAAAGAATTCCCATTAGCTTCTTATATTATAAAATACTGTACTTATGTCGATGATGCCTGCTTTTCTCACTCAGACATTCATATTGTTCTTGAGGCAAAGCGGCAACTAGATAAATTACTATGTAAAGGTAGTTTTTGTACACATAAATGGGCATAAAACTATCAAAACATTTTAGATGACATTACAAACAAGCATACGGTACCGTAGCCTATTGGAAGATCACATACATCAACGGAGCTACAGACGTCGTATTGGTGGCTGCCAAAGCAAAGGTGGCACCACGGAAGACGCTAACCATACCCCGCCTCGAGTTACAAGCAGCGGCCATCGGAGCTAGACTCGCCGACACAATCAGACGGAAGCATGATTGGGAGATACACAAAACGACGTACTGGACGGACTCATCAACAGTGATACATTGGATCTACCACAACACGACACGCTACACTCCTTGCGTAGCGCACGGACTATGTGAGATCGCTGAATTCACTCGCAAAGAAGAGTGGCGTTGGCTGCCAACTAAATACAACGTGGCCGACGAACAGTACGCCGATCTGCACGACGGGCCGATGGTACACGGGACCGAGCTTCTTTCACCTACCAGAAGAGCAATGGCCCGCAAGACCGACGCGCAACGAGTTAGAAGACGAAGTCCTACACGTCAGCGAAGGCACCAAGCAAGACAGCTGGCTACCTGATCCGGCCCGCTTCTCGAAGTACGAAGTATTGGTTCGAGCAGCCGCACGGGCGCTCGCCTTCATCGACATATGCAGACACAAGGCTACGTGTTTGGAACATCACTACATCCAACGCGCCGAGAGAGAGCTAATACAACCCGCTCAATGGGCAAGCTTCGAGGAAGACATCACACGAATCCGGTCTGCTCGCCGCCTTACAAAGACGAGCAGATTGCACTGGTTAGACCCCATAATTGAAGACGGAGTACTGAAGATTCGCGGTCGAATCGGACCCGCTATCGTGCCGTCTGAAACGAAAAGGCCTATTATACTAAGACCAACGGTACGCGCTATAGAAAGAAGCTGCACCTTTTGTAAGAAGCGACGAGCAACACCGCAGACGCCAGTCACAGGAAAGCTGCCGCACGCCCGTCTTGACCCGTTTTACCGCCCGTTCACTAATTGCGGGATTGACTACTTCGGAACTATGACAGTTAAAGTAGAACGTCGCCGTGAGAAGAGACGGGGCGCACTATTTACGTGTCTCACTTCACGCGCCGTGCATATAAAACTCGTAGCGTCGCTCTCTACCGACTTCACAGTCATGGCGTTGAGAAGAATGGCGGCGCGTAGAGGATGGCCACACCTTATGTACTCGGACAACGCAACCAACTTTAGAGGAGCAGACCAAGAACTACGCAAAGCTTACGCCGATTGGACACCAGCTCTTAAAGATAAGGGACTACTGCATCGAATGGAATGGCGGTACATACCTCCTGGCGCGCCCAACCAAGGCGGCGCGTCGGAGAGAATGTTGCGGTCAGTAAAAGCGGCGCTAAGTATTACGCTGCGAGAGAAGGCACCTTCCGAAGAGGTACTCAGCACACTCCTCACCGAAGCAGAGTTCGCCATTAATGCACGACCATTGACTCATGTCAGTGTCGACCCACGAGATCCGGAGGCACTCACACCGAATCACTTCCTGCTGGGATCATCAACAGGACTACCAAATACAGGGCCTTGCGACGAAGCTGACAGAAGAGCTTGGAAGGTTAGCCAAGCACTCGCCGATTACTTTTGGCGACGTTGGCTACACGAATACCTGCCGACGTTGGTACCCCGCGGTGAATCTTCAAACAATGTGCGACCGCAGCAAGTAGGCGACGTGGTCATCGTAGTCGACAGCACCCTGCCCCGGAACGTGTGGCCGATTGGAGTTATAGAACGAACGCACCTAGGGCCGGATGGAGGTGTACGAGTCGTGGAAGTCAGGACTAAGACCGGGATATTTTGACGCCCTGTTAGCAAGATCGTCACCCTACAGAAGATGGAAGAGGCTTCGCAAGTTGCGCCGGGGGGACAGATGTAAAGGACGCGGAGCCACACACACACACACACACACACGTTGAAACATGTTTGATCTTGCAAACAGCAACGTTCACCCAGACGTAGATATAGTTTAGTGTGTAAGATATGTGTAATATGTTGTATCTCAGTCTAGCGTTGCCTCTGATTGGTTCACCACCTCGTAGCATCTCTCATAAACGAGAACGCTCGCCATTTGATAGGCGAACGATTTTGATTGGCTACAGGTCGTCTGAGCCTATCAGAGGTACGGAAAAGCTAGTTTTAGAATATTTTAAGTTTCAGATAATAAATATCGATTGTCATTGGTTTAAACGAAAGAACAAAGGAATGTGAAGTGCTTAAAAGCAGAGCGCACGGGAGAACGACAGTACAAGATTAATAATCAGACGTACTCTCTTGTTAATAAGTATATGTAACTTAGACAAGATTTTAGTACTAGATCAACTCACTTGTTATTAAGAGACATAGATTTCTTAGACAAGATTATAGTAATCAATAAAAAATACAGTGCAGAACCGACTTGTTATTAAGTAAACTTAATTTTACTTAGACAAGTAATAAAAACTACTTTGTGGATCATAACAGATCTTTTTTATTTTATACAGTCCACCACAACCAGCATGGTGATACTGTCACTTAGTGGATATGGATTTGAGCACATCTACAATGCCTATATTCAGGGATTACGTTCAATAGGAGAAGGAACAGAAGCAAGACTTGTGGAAGCACTAAGGCTTGCTGACAGTGATGAAAAGACCTTATATTTGAAATTCGTGGCATGGCATAAGCCAGAGAAAAATGCTAATGGATCAATAAGCCTTGAGTGTTTTAATTGATTTATATTTAACGGAAGCACAATATTTAAATTTAAGGAATTTAACTAACGAACGAAACTGTTTTATATTCCCACCATATTATAAAATACAAGACATCAAACACCTGCTTTCCACCATCTTCAGCAATGGAAATTCCAAATACACATGCAAAAATATTGAATCTTCAAGATTTATTGGACCGTGTGGTCAGCAGCTAAAATCCTACGATTTTAGCTATAGATTCGGTGTATAAGAATGGATTGAGAAATTTACAATTTTTTTTTTAATTTATTTAGTTTTAACTATATTTTTGGGCAAAACAGAACGCACCCTCAAGGGATTACGCTTGACACAGCGCGGGGATTTCCCTTTTGTCTGACATGTGAATGCCAAGCAAAAGGGAAATCCCCGTGTAGTGTTTTGTACATATCGCTTTGCAATTACGGTCTTACTTTCGTTCTAACAAGCATTCATTTGTTCAGTTTTGTTTACTATTGTTATTGCCGTGATGCGTACGTGACCAATTTATTATAAACAAAATGCCTCGCCAAAGAGATGGGATTTGGGAACATTTCACAGAAAAAGCACTACCAAAACTGGCTGTCGGGCTATATGGAACAAATGTAAAAAAGAAATTCAAGGTCTGGTTGCGAGGATGAAAATCTATTACGAAAAGTGCAAAAATAATACTCCGGAATCTAGTGACGATGTTGAAGTTGTAGGTAAGTTATTAAATTTGTTATTTACAAAACAAACTAAAAATACTAACTGGTTTTGTATATGGTTTTGGTCATCGTACTCAGTGGACAACGGTATGATTAGTGGAAAATATTAACTTTGATGTCTGTAGACATGAAAAACTGTAGACATGATTGTTTTAATGGTACTAACTGTGTAATAAATCGAGAAGATCGAGAAGTAAAAAAAGCCATTTCATTATTACGCCCAGGGTAGGATATATCCCACCAGCTCGGAAGGAAACATCAGGCAAATTATTGGATCAAATATACCTTAAAGAAAAAGAACGAGGTTTCTCTAATCTGGTAGTAATGTGAATATGTCTATAGATGGGTGGTGTAGCGTTCACAATGAACCGATTATTTGCGCCAGTATTACGACGAAGCAATCTGAAGCTATTCTTTTTGACTTGATAGATACTACAGGAAAGCCGCACACTGGTGAATCCTTAGCCGAACTTGCTGAGGGTTTGATAGAAAGATTAGTCTCAATATAATTGTAATGTTGCAAGTTTTGTTACCGACAAGCTACGAACATAGCTAAAATGCGGAAGGAATTAAAAAATAGTGATACAATAATCACATACGGCTGTTTTGCACACTTGTTGAACTTACTTTCCAAAGATTTAGAAATTAGCAGTATAAAGGAGCATGTTGTGCAAATAATAAAATACTTCCGAAACAATCATGCAGCTAACAGTTTATACAAAGCGAAAGGAGGGAAAGCATTAGTGCTGCCACAAAATGTTTGTTGAAATACTGTAACTGATTGTTTCGAAGTCTTGGTGTCTGAGTGGCAAAAGCTACTAAATTATGTAAAGAGAACAGGGACGTCATAGATCCTGTTACTACAGCAAAAGTTGAAAATATGGTCGTAAAGAGGTCAGTGAAAGATTATTTAATAATTTTGAAACCAATATCTCTAACATTGGATACTTTACAAAGAAATAGTGCTAATTTCTCTACTACTGTAACGGCTTGGAGAAACCTAAATTTGAAGAAACTGATTTAAATACTAGCCAAATGTCGAAGTTTCAAAAGAGATATAAGCAAGCAATGTCCACCAGTCACTTTTTGGCATTTTTATTAGACCCAAACAAAATTCACACTGACAGATGAAGAAGAAGAAAGTGCATTGGAGGAAGGACGAAATCACTATGATGGTTCAGTTTTGCTATCACTGATGGTAAAGCTTAAGTCAAAATCAAAACCATTCAGAAGTGTGATGTTCGCAGAAGAAATAGTAAAAAATGTGACACCACTAGAGTGGTGGATGTCACAGAAAAAATATATTTAGTAAAGAGGAACGAACGGTCAAACATTTTTCCAGTGGTGAAGCAATTGTTTAGGGCGATAGCTTCTTCAGCTGCTGTGGAAAGAGTGTTTTCCACCTTTGGAATTGTTCAGAGCAAATTAAGAAACCGAAAAGGAATTGTAAAGGGTGAAAAACTAGTTTTTTTATTCAAATATTATAATAGTGATAATGATTTCTCAGATTTAAACACGACCCTAGTTTGTAGCTAAATTATAATTTCTAAATCTGTTTTTTTTTATGTTGATTTCAGTGAAAGAAAGTGAAATTAAACATTTTTGATTAAATCATTGATTTTTATTGAAAACATAATTTGATTTAAATTAAAATGATTTATTCATGTCTACCCTGGTTATACAGCTTCATCTGGTCAAAGCCAGTACAAGCAAAAACTTTAAGAGGAGGCTGAACTTATTTTTGCTGCAAATTTGTTTATTACTTCTTTGGTGCCTATCAAATTAATCGAAGAGCGCTATTGTCCGGCCAAATTCAGTGCCTTCGTCTGTCCGTTTCTGACGGCCTATATTAATAAAATTTTGCAAAGTAACCGCCTGAAAAAACTAAAGCTGTTGTGAACGAAATAAAAAACCAAATCATTTCTTTGGACCCATCATTGATTAATAAAGAAGGTGAAGGAGTGAAGGTAAGGCATGAAATTTTGAACTGAACCTCCAACCTCCAGACATCATAAGTCATCAATAATAAAAATGTATGATATTCATTCACATGTGAATGTGAAGTAGAATGTACTCAAAAGAAACTGGAAAGATTATACCAGAAACTCTTGTAAAAGAAGAATTTAACAAGTATAAATAAAAAAAGAACACTCCTCCGACCTTTTGACTCATAAACAAAACCCAGGAAAAACAACCTAATTATTAAGACTAAGTTGGTGAGAAGTCGGGTACCTTTGTAACGTGGTGGGTGGCCTCGTGGTGGCCTCAAATGGCAGTATCGTAAAATTTCCTTCCCCACTCAAGAGAGGAACTTGGGAAATTTTGCGATGCTGCCATTTAATGGCGGCAAAACACCGGAATGAAACGCCTAATAGACCAGGGCCGAAGCCTTCAAAAATGGTAAAAAATGAAAAAAATTACAGTAGGATGAAACCCATTAGAAAAGGAGATGAATATGATCAAAATGAAAGGAAAAATAAATTATGGTCGATCCGAGTTCGGGAAGAGGGAGGGGGTGAGTTTTTAAGGGTAAAAAATGGTTTTCCTTGATTTCCGGCAAAACTACAAGTCCTATGGAAAAAAGTTAAAAGGCAAAGTTGTAGGTAATAAAAAGATCTACAACTTTTGTATTTGCAATTTTTTCACATAACCTCGAAATATAGGTGAAAAATTCAAAAAACCAAGTTTTTGGTTTTTTATTTATATCTTTTTCAAAAAAAAATTTTTTCTACGAAATTTGGTGAAAACTTACCTTATTATGTCCCAAATACTCTTAATTTATTTGATTTAAAATATTTATTTTTTTGCCCTATTTTAACTTAATATCAAAAAAGCACCCTAATTTTCAATCGAAAATTCTGACGTCAAAATATCAGCTTTTTTCAAAAAGTTTGGGGGCTTTTTGTTCGTTGAAATATCTACTTTCTGATGGTGTAAAAAAAAAATATACATTACTTTAGGAAATGTTCTCAGAAAATGCAAAAAATTTAAAAAAACTCAAATTCAAAAATTTTTTTTTAATCATTATGTACAATTTTGAGGTATTTATTAAAATTTACACTTTAATTACTCAAAAAACGTAAGATTTCATGTTTTATTTATAAACGAAAAAAATGCAAATTGAAATATACTTCTATAATTAACAAACAAATAAGTTAATAAAGTTAATATTTAATAAGACATCTACAATATTTTGAAAAAGTTGTAGAATCTTCTTTAAATAATATTTTTAGATGCCTATTTATTGCTGTTTTAAGATAATTCATATACCTGAGTGACCTTCGGTAAATTTTAGCCCATTGTAAGTTGTTTCACTGAGAAGTGGGGACGGACCTAGGAGGGTCTGGGCCTTACTACATACCTGCTATTTCGTAGCAGCTGTAAAAACCGTTAGCCAGTATTCGAGATACAGAGCAGTGTACAACATCGTTGTTAAAAATACACGTGCAGACTGAGTTACTCTAAGTGAATTGTGAGAAATTATTTACTTTATTCAAAGAATCGTTTGGAATCTACATAGCAAGGTAAATACTATCTGTATTTTAATCTATATTAATCAACTTTAAAATAAAAATAGTAATATTTTCTTTCATAAATAGTATGTTTAACGTAACATAACCTAAAAAATTAAAATTGAATGATATTTTAGTACAAGAATAAAAAATAGTAATTTCGTTTATTTTATACAAACAAATTTAGTTATACTCATGATAAAACTTTGAAGGCATTATTAATTTGATTTTGTCTTTTCAGTTTATCAGTATGGATGAATCTGTTTGTATAATCTGCAATAAGTTAGATGACAAGCAAGTGTATGAAATAAAAAAAGCAGCTTTGAATCGTTTAGTGGCGTCTAGCAAGAAGAGAATCGACAATAAATACAAAAAATTTGAAACTTTAACATCAGCTTTTATTCATCGAACTTGTCAAAGTCACTATATTGATGAGACTGCAATAGCTACATTCTGTAGCTCAAGACGTAAGAAATCACAGGAAGGAAAATAAATAAATAAGGACGCTCCTACATTTAATTTTCAATCTCATTGCTTTCACTGCAGTGGGTTTTTCGGTAATATTTCAAAAGATAAAATTTCAACTGTTCAAAGTAACGATACAAGAGATAATATATTATAGCATATTCAAAAACAAAACACATTAAATGATTCCGATAAAAACATTTCAGCTCGTTTAAGAAATGTGCCTGATTTAGTCGCAGTAAAAGCTCATTATCACACTGTTTGTATGGCTAATTTTTCTAACAATAGGACAGAAAGAAAAAGGGGTCGCTCAGCATGTGAAAACACTAAGAGTTTTAGTAATTATCTTATTAATTATATCGTTGACAACGAAACAGAATGTCAATTTTCTGTCAATGAAATAAAAGAGGGATTTTCAGGAGATCTCCCAGACTACACAACTATTAAAAATAAATTGAAAGAGCATTTTCAGAACGATATCGATTGTCATTTAATTAAAAGAGACTTGATAATTTTGTACAAAAATAGTACCGCAAGTAAGAAACTCTGCAAAGACTGGTATGAAAAAAGATTTAAAAGTAAAGAAGACGAACGAACTAGAATCGTTCAAATGGCTGCTGAAATTGTTTTAGAAGATATACGTTCAAAAGTATACAATATGAATAACTACGAAATTCCAGATTTAAATGAAGGCAATCTTTTTAAGGATGTTCCTGAAACTTTGAAAGTTTTTTTAAATATTGTGTGTACAAGTATTAAAGAAAAAAGTACAAATAACGTTCGTAGAATGGATAAAAAAGTGGCTACATTGTCTCATTGCATCATCACATCTGTGAGGCTACGTTCTTTTTTATCTCCAATTTTACTTGGGTTGTCGTCGATGATTCACAAAAAATACGCCTCCAAAGGATTGATCGACTCATCATCTAATTTAGGTTTGTGTTCCTCATATAAAGAAACATTGCGCTTTGAAGCGTCGGTCATCAAGGACCCTGCTAATCATACGTTTTCTCCAGATTCATACGTTCAATTTATTTATGACAATGCGGATCATAATACATGCACGATTGATGGCAAGAATACTTTCCATGCAATGGGTGGAATAATGGTTGTTACACCGGCGTCAAATGTTACTTCAAAGAAAACCGTCTCTAGATTAAAACAGATTCCATCTTCTCAAGAGATAGGCGAAATTGGATTTGTGAAATTGAAACGTTATGAAAACAAAAGTTCAGATGGATTGAAAACAGTTCAGATAGAAGATATTTTAGATGTTACAGACAACTATGAAATTTCTTCGGCAGATTTTGCATGGTCTTATTCAAAATTTGCAAACAACAAATCGGATGGTTGGAATGGGTTCATGGAAAAGGTACACACTAATTTGACTTATCATACTTCAAAAATTATTCCTGTGCCGTTTATAAAAAATCCACCGAGTGATTATGACACCATTTTTACATCGTTGGTAGAAGCGGCTAAACAATGCCAAAAACAAGAGCAAAACATTGTGTTCGTAACGTTTGACCAACCACTATACCACAAAGCTCGTGAAATCTTAGCTAGTGTTGATTTAAATAATGATCCCTACAATTTATCCTTAGTCCAAGTAAGACTTGGGGGATTTCATTTATTGATGTCTTTCCTCGGAGCGATTGGATTCATCATGGATGGTAGTGGACTTAAGAAGGCTTTTTGTGAAATATATGCTGAAAATTCGTCCGACAAAGCTCTTTCCGGGCACGCATATGCACGAGCTATCCGAGGACATTTTCTAGTACAGCTCGCCTTGTCTGAATAAATTTTTTCATCGATGGAGTTATCGGACACAGAAAAAGGGCTAATGGATAAATTTTTGCAGGATTTAGGAACAGAAAATTTTGAAGACAATTTGCATCACGAAGATTTTAAGATCATAAAAGAAAAATTTATTGAGCATCTAAAGTTAGTACAAAAAAAAGGTCCTACCGCAAAACTTTGGATGCAGTACTGGCAAATGATCTCATTGGTTAAAGATTTCAAACGGGCTGAACGTGCAGGTAATTGGGAATTACATTTAAAATGCGTGGAAAGAATGCTTCCTTATTTTCATGCAAGTGGGCACTTTTTATACGCAAAATCTGCCCATCTTTATCTCCAAGATATGCGTAAACTTAAAGACACAATAAATGATGATTATGAATTTACGAGATTCACCGAAGGATTCTTTACAATTAGACGTACTCACAAGTTTTGGTCGGGAGTTTGGTCGGATATGACTATCGAACAAGTTTTGATGAGATCTATGAAAACTCAGGGTGGACTTACACATGGTCGTGGTATGTCTGAAAGTGTTTTAACAAAAATCGTATTAACAATGATCATACTTGTCGAAGTTTGCAATGAAATGGAAGATTTTTGTAATGTTTCTTTTGCAACAACAGAGCAACACGTTGATTCAAGGGAATATCGAATAAAAAGAGATGTAGCTGATTTACAAATATTACAAAAAATTTTCAACAGGTATGATCCTTTTCCACAGACTGATAATATTATGTCCATTTTTTCTGGAATTATTGGCAATGATTCTGTAAATTGCCATGAAGCGTATGAAGAAGGAAAAAAATCTTTGCAAGCTATTGTTGGAATGAATTTTGGCAGTGTAAAATTTAAAAGGAAAAACAAAGTCTTGTCTCTCAAAACGGTTCAATCTTCCGTTAAAGTAAACGAAGATATTATAGCCATCGATCCATTATTTCTATTTCAAAGGATATCGTTAACGATCGACAGTAAAAAAGATATGGAAACTTATTTACAATACGAGCTTGCACCTTTTCCATTGTCACTTTTTACAGAAAATGGCCTCAGGAAAAATGTAATATCTCAACTCTACGAATTATTTGTGAGTGTTAATAGACCAACGCATTCTGAAAGCATAGTGCATGTCATCGAGTGGATTTTTACTGCACAAAGTAATTTGGAAGAAAAATGAAACGGTGGAAGAGATCATTAATAAATATTTGCGCTATGTAGAAAAACATTACGCAGCAAGCAGCTATATTGTCTTTGATGGGTACCCCGAAATAAAAAAATCAGCTACTGTCACAACAGCACCAGCAGCTACTTCAACTAAAAGAGGAGAACGTAATCGTAGAAAAACCTCAGACAATATTCCAGAGTTCGATTATCAAAACCATAAAAAAATACCATTTTCGCAAGAAAAATTTTTATCTAACGAGAAAAACAAGGACAAAATAATAAAAAGTTTAATGACAAGATTACAGTCACAAGGATTTTCCTGTAAACAAGTTGAAGAAGATGCTGATGCTGACATAATTAAGACCTCGATAGAAGTTGCCAGAGATACTAATAAAACTGTCATGGTTGTGGGTCAAGATATTGATCTTTTGGTCCTTTTAAATCAATTAAATTCAAATAATCATGACATTTATTTTCTCAAACCAGGCTCTGGAAATGGAAAGGATCTATTTTTCACGTCTAATAGTTTCAAACATGAATCCTTCAAAAATATTGTTGCATTTCTGCATTGTTTTTCTGGTTGCGACAACATCTGGATTTGACGGAAAAGGAAAGAAAAGTATCGTTAATTCGTTATTAGATGTGAAAAATTGGTCAAATTTGGCCAATGTTTTTTATAAGAAAGATGAAAGTAAAGAAAATATTTAAAAAAATGGATTACAATTAATAAAATCTATTTATAAATGTAAAAAAGAAAAAATAACACTAAATCAATTAAGGTTTCAAAAATATAAATTGGCAAAAATTAAATCATCCTTCACTTTGGCAAACCTCCCACCCACAGAAGGAGCAGCAGAACAACATTGTTACAGAGCATATTATCAGCTTCAAACTTGGTTGGGTAACGAATTGACAGCAACAGATTGGGGCTGGAAGCAACATCAGCGTGGCATTATGCCAAATTTACAGAAAAGGATTTAATTCCGGAAGTATTGCTCAAAACTATTTGCTGCAGCTGTGAAACTGGATGTAACAGTTTAAAATGTGGCTGCCGAAAACATGGTTTAAAATGCACAAATTTATGCACTAATTGTCATGGTTCTGAAAATTGCTCCAATATGGAAGAAAAAATCTACGAGGAAGTAAATGATTCAGATGAAATTGTGGAAGAAGAAACAATGCAGACTGGAAATAACATTGGAGACGAAGATGATGGTCTTGAAGATTTCGACGATCAACTAGAGTTGGAAAGGTTTGTCGAATCTAACGATGAAGAAATTGCCTTCAAAGAGACAAAAACTAATGAATAACTGATTAGAATTTCAGATAAAGTATTTATAAATAACAAGATTCACGTTTTTGAAAAAAAATATAATGAATAACGTAATCAGAATTAAGTATCTAAATTCAATAGTACGATTTACATGTATATTTATATTGTATGAGATTTTCTATGACATGAATGTCATTCGAATTAAATAAATAAACTTTTAACTAAAAAAAATTACAGCAATCACATTTTTTTGATGAAATTGTACATAGTGATTAAGTTTTTTACAATTTTTCGCATTTTCTGAGAACATTTCCTGAAGTAATGTATATTTTTTTTTTACACCATCAGAAAGTAGATATTTCAACGAACAAAAAGCCCCCAAACTTTTTGAAAAAGCTGATTTTTTGACGTCAGAATTTTCGATTGAAAATTAGGGTGCTTTTTTGATATTAAGTTAAAATAAGGCGAAAAAATAAATATTTTAAATCAAATAAATTACAGTGTATTTCAGACATAATAAGGTAAGTTTCACCAAATTTCGTAGAAAAAAAAAAATTTTGAAAAAGATATAAATAAAAAACCAAAAACTTGGTTTTTTGAATTTTTCACCTAAATTTTGAGGTTATGTGAAAAAATTGCAAATGCAAAAGTTGTAGATCTTTTTATTACCTACAACTTTGCCATTTAACTTTTTTCCATAGGACTTGTAGTTTTGCCGGAAATCAAGGAAAACCATTTTTTACCCTTAAAAACTCACCCCCTCCCACTTCCCGAACTCGGATCGACCGTAATTTATTTTTCCTTTCATTTTGATCATATTCCCCTCATTTTCTAATGGGTTTTATCTTACTGTAATTTTTTTGTTGGTTTCAAAAATTATCGACTCTGGTCTATAACGCCTAAAAGGAAAGTGGCTCCGCCACCAAAACTACTTCACCCGACTACTGAAGCGAACTCTGATTTTCATGAACTGTCAGACAAATGCAAATTCGGGCTAGCCGCATTGAACTTTGAAGGACCAGGACGTGAAATTAGCATCACAACCACAGTCGATGGAATGTCCCGTAACAACTGAGTTCATTATTGCTTCCTCGTCTATTCATAGATGCACTGTTACGCTACGCCGCACTGACTCTAGCGTGCCAATGCTTTCGACAGCTGCTAGAAGTTTCACGACTAAAGCCATTCATCGATACATTAATGAGTTCAACATTCTTCGCAGTTTTCTCAGCCAAAAAGCCGACTTACCACCTGCAATAGGGAGATAGTTGCCAGAGTAACCATGTAATGTAGGTGTCATTAAGAAAGAATATTAACATTGATAGGCTCATGACTCAGGAACTAGCTGTATTCGACGAAATGCGCCGGAGAACGATGAATTCAAAGAGTCTCACACACACACCAATTTCACTACACTTGGACAATGGCTACTCTACTGCTTTAATGAACGCTTAAAGCGCGGGATACACGCAGGCGTAAGCCTCCGTACCTTGCTTTCTTGCGTCACCTGGTTATGTTATGCCCTACGGGAAAATAAGTACGAGGATTTTTTACATAGAGCTATCAGCGTCAACACCTGGCTCGTTGAAAACACATGTGACGACTGTATCTATAAAATGCTCCGTCACTTAAGAGTTACACCATGCGACTTTCGATATTTCAAGGATGATAATTTAAGTAAATATATCACTATTGGCAATTTGAACCCGATGATTGTTTTCGAAAATCGATGCCTACCAATACACAACCCTGTTGCAAACGTACGGCAAAAGATAAAAAACATCATATTGACTAATTTCGGCTCACATTCCTTAATAGTGTCAAAAAGCGCTGATAAGTTATTTTTAGAATACCATCCCAGTCTCCAATACGCGCGAACATGACCGGACGCGAGAACGTCTCGCTCCTGCATCTTCTCGAACTCCACGCACGAGTGTTGCGTGCGCATGAGAAAGGTGCAGGGGCCAGAGTCTTACAAGCATGGTTAGGTGACCGTATGATTACGACAGATGATGAGCAAAATGAGTTACTGGATATAATTATCGCTGATTTAATATCTATTAGTGACAGGAATCTGTCATGTGCTCATATGCTAGAGAACCTAATTATACTGCCTATAGAAGGAAAGCTATCCAATAAAATGATGCTCGCCTATCTCACATGGCGCCGTGCTGATAATCGTGATGTCTACGAATTCATAATTAGATATGCATTAAAGCGTCAGGGCGACGTTAAGGTCGGAGCGTATGCCGAAGCGATCGTAGGCAAGTTGAAAACCATGCCGATTGGTTAGAGAAAAGAGCTATTTAAGTATTCCATGAGGTACGAATCAGAACCTTACCAAGTAAGACAAACAGGAGAGACGAATGCCATAATCAGCCAATTAGATGACTCAGATGATGATTCAGATGATGAGATGTACGAGACGCTTGTAGGATGGAATGTATTGAGACTAGCACATAGAATTCACATGTAGTCGCCAATATAAGATTTTTACCTTATATTGGTTCCGTGCTTCCGTGTTATGTTCACTGTCTACATAGCGCCATAATTCAAAAAGTCAAAACACCAAGTCTTGAATATGTCCACACACTACAAGACGCCACCGCTGAAGAGTGGTCCAGTAGCGATTCGGAGGAAGAAAGCCAGAAGGATTAAAATCAATATGAGCTAAAGTGTCTGAAACTTTCTGATGATTTTTAATTCTTGATTTTTGTCCATATTTGTAACTTTCAATTCATAGTAATAACAACTTCCTTTTATCTTAATCTTGCATTTGGAATACTAATTATAATTGATTTATGTCCCAAAACAAATGACAGCAATGTTTATTTAAATAAATGCTCAAGAAACCGACATAACCATTTGTTTTATTTATTTCATGAATTACCTTTTGAAGTGAAACTTCTTAGAACCGTTGTGATTTGAAATTCGATGAAACGAAAAACTCACACTAAAAAAGAGACAAACATTCATAAATAGGATTTAGCCTGCGAGAGAATGAGATAGAATACAAGCATACAGTGTTTCCTATAATCTTCGTATGCTAGCAACGTGTCTTTGCGCCTGCGTGCTACGAAGCCTTCTTGTGTAATATCATTTTTGTGCATTTGCGTATTAAAATTCGTTGGTTAATTATTTTAGAAGTTTTACTTCTGCCGTGTGTGAATTATACACGGCAGAATTACTATTAAATAAAATTAATCTCCCATCAAGTAGCCGATGGGCAAAAAATGCCCCTTATCAACACCCTTTTTTACTATTTTACAGGGCGTTAACGGTAAGTACAACACTATCTCAAGACGGCGTGAATTTTTGAGTACATTAGAAGTCTAGTGTTGCGTGGTCATAGGTTGTACATCCCGCCATGTCAGCAAGTACTCCGGCCTCCACCGGTGGTACACCCCTGCTGGAACGTGTTAACAAACATAGGAGAATATAATTCAAAGTTGTTTTGTCTTGTCTATTTATATATATATACTGTGGGACGACGAAGATAACGTCCAGACCACATGGAGCAAGTAGTGGCGGCTCTAACACGCACTTGCTCTAATGTTTATGTGATGTAGAATTTTAGAAGACTATAAAAAACACTCAAAAACATGCGAAGTACTTTTGTTTCAATTTTTTGCATATTCCCAATACAGCATTTAGAAATGAGTTTTTGGTACCTCTGTAAAATTCCCTGAATGCAGATTGAAGGTATCGGTCGGTCACGGACGGTAGACGTATAACGTATTAATTCCTTGGATTGCTGTTTTTAAAATTTTTATGATTTCTTGTAGTTATAAGATATGTAATAATTTGATTCAGTAAAACAAAAAATATTTCTCCTAGCTGATGACAAACGCGACTAACACAAGATAGTTAGAATTTTTTTTTTTTTTTTTCCCTAAAAGAGACTTGTTTCTTAAGAGTAAATTCCATCCAGAATTTTATTGTTATGGTGAATATAGCAGACGTTCACAAAGATTTATAATTTCCATATTCCAATTGATTATCAGCTGGGATAGTTATTTCCGGTCTTCTCTTTTAAGTACAGTCGAGTTTTTATCCATTACTTTGTATTGATATTTTTTTAAGTTTCCGAACATTTGTTTGTAACGCTGCTACTAATTTTTTTTATCTTTCAATGCGTTTTGGCAATCATGGTTTATTTAAAATTATGTCTAAGCTATATTCAATTACTGTAAAATAAGTTATACGTGTTAGTTATGTATAAATTAAGTAAAAAATTAAGATGTTAGTAGTATTTTATAGGATTTTTACTACTTTTTTCTAACACCTTTTTCACAATGAAAAAAGATATGCGAGATGGAATACTGGGTTTGAAAACAGATTATAAAAAAAACTAAATAAATTGACTTAAACAACACATTCCACACATAAAATTAGGTGCAAAGAATAGGTCTTATCTGTATTTTATTACAATTAGCAATTTGAAATCAAAGGTTTTGGAACGAATCAAACGCCAACGACCTGGGGGAAACATGCAACAAGTCTTTAGAAAATTTTGTAAATAGTAATGAGCCTCAAAATTATTTTCTACTGCGGTAATTGTGTCTGTTAACAGAAGAACAAAATAATGATTGCGGTGAATTTGTTTCAGTCCTCCAACCTCCAGAAATCAATAATAAAAATTGATGAAATTCATTCACATGTGAATGTGAAGTAGAATGTACTCAACAGAAGCCCACATTGGATACATAAAAAGTGCCATTAAAGAGCCTAATCAATTTCATGATAAAAAAAATGTGTACAAAGGATTTTGTAAACTGGAAAGATTATACCAGAAACTCTTGTTAAAGAAGAATTTAACAAGTATAAATAAAAGAAGAATACTCCTCCGACCTTTTGACTCAAACCAAACCCAGGAAAAACAACCTAATTATTAAGACTAAGTTGGTGAGAAGTTGGGTACCCTGCTGATTCCAGGTGACCTTGCAGCATCAGGTCAAGGTTACTTACAAGTTATCTTATTGTAATATCATTGAAATCACAGGATACTAAATTTAAAATCGATCAGACCAGTAGAAGTTACTCCTATATTCCTTCAAGGATTAGAAAATAGCTGATGATCCTCAAACGGCTTAACAGATTTTCTTGAAGTAGGTATAGCTAAGAACATTCTCGACTAAGTTGCCTTTCAATGAAATACAGACAGACATACAGATACACACCTTACCCTCCTTTATCGTCGGGGATAAAAGGCAGAAATTAATTAGATATAAGATGAGGATGGATGTAAATGTTGAAAAGGCATCGAATGCGACGCATACCCGACAGAAAGAAAGCCGATTTATTATACTTTTTGAACAATGATCTAATTCCACAGTCCATTTTTAAATTTTACAATAATTACGATGCGTGTGCGATGCGATTTTGTGATATTTATTACTTACTAATAATTGATTATTATTTAATTTTCTTTTTTAAGTTTGCATTAATTTCGTATTATAGATTCGCTACCAATTTTTTTTTATAACACATTTTTTATTTATTACTTGAAATTCGATTCCAAATTTAAACAAAAATATTGATTATGTCAGAAGTCATTATTTGTTTTTAAAAAATACCATGGTATGTCGTGGACGCGTTGTACAACGACTTTCTTTGTTAAAGCAATCATAAAAAAATGTTTGACAACTTCATTTTCATAAAAATGATGTATCGAGTATGATACATAATATCAAGTCGAAGGCCTCAAGTTTTTGAATAAAATTATAATGAGTTTTCATTTACACGATATCTATTTTGTAGGCCACTCATATTTAATAGGACAATTTCAAATGTTAAAGTGTAATTATTTAACACTTCAAACTAACAAATAAGATTCGTTGCTATTTTAACGTTATTATTTTAGTTATGAAACCATATAATAATAACTAAACAATATTAATAGCAAGGTATGACACAAAACGTCGGTTGCAGGCGCTGCTTGACCCCTTGATAAAGAGCCTCCGTTGGGTCCGAATTATAAAACCGTGTGCTATATCCTTAATAATTCTTCCTTAAATATTCTTACAAGTTTATACACAACCCACCATTTTTAATTTTAATAAAGTAGAACTGGTTTAATGTGACAGTCTCGATTACCAAGGAAGACACGTCGTCACGTGAGTAGTACTTTCTCTGTGAGTACTTAGTCCTGTGAACAAAAGATTTTTTTAAAATTAAATTATAAATATAGCCTGGCCTGTGGGTTTAGTGGTTAGTGATCCTGACTGCTAAGCCAGAGGTTGTGGGTTCGATTCCCACCCAGGACAAATAATTTTGTTATAAGCATGATCATTTTTTCTGTGTCTGGGTGTAATTTATGTGTAGGTAATATGTATTTAGAAATATATAAGTATGTTTATCAGCAGTCTGGTTACCATAGTACAGGCTCTGAGTAATTTAGGATCAGATGGCCGTGTGTAAGATGTGTCAAGTTATTATTCTAATTATTATGGTAATTAATTCAGAACTAATTTTAGACATAATTACAACACAGATTATTAGGTCATGACAAAATAGTATCAGTAAAGATTGATCATTCAATGCTATAAAAAATGCTTCCTGGATTTGCATAAGTAAAAAAAGGAACAAATTAACCAATGACCATCAGAGGTAATACTCTTCTTCAACCCCTACATGCAAGCACTATTAGGAATCACATGACTGGTTTACAAGAAATCTTTACTAACATTATAAATTGGTATTGGTGTAGGGCTCTGTTTCCGCTGAAGAGTTTGTTTGTTTGTTTGGTTGAACACGCTAATGTCAAGAACTACTGGTTCGAATTGAAAAATTCTTTTAATGCTGGATACACAGTACACTTACTTTCATGAAGCAGCTTCTTTAGAGCAGCATGTCTTGTTTGATTTTCAGTCCACATTATGCCACATTATCCACGGAGGCATCTTGTTGCAATTGTTGGCGTTGCCGCTACCCCTGCAATGCATACAAATTTGTGACAGTAGGAGCACAATATTTACTGACAGCTATAAAGTAACATCAAATAGAACATTTCTATGAATATTTATTTTACAGAATCTTTTTGTTTAAAAGAAAACTATTTATTTAGGTAATACATTAGTATTCTCCTTAACCCCTCCAGCTAATCTAAATGTTTGTGGTAGGAGTTGGTTCGTATCGATTGTGCCCCACTCGGGTTCAAACCCGCAACCACTTGATTGCAAGTCCGATGCCCAAGGCATGCTGCTAGCTACTGCTGCTTATCTTATTATTTCTTTTTATCTTATTTTCATCCTATTATTAATTAGTACTACTATCACTAAAAATAATCTTCTGGGTACATAAATAAAATTATTTCAAGATATACTAGTGTACGTACAACTGCAGTTATTTATGAAAGCGGATAATCAATAAATTGTAATCACAGGTAGCCCAATACATGATTAGAAAAATGTATTTTACAACAGAGCACAACTTAAGATTAACAATAAATATGTTGTTTTGCATTTTATAGTTAAATCAGTTACTGCTAAGCAGGAGCAGCCAGTAAAATCACCTTTCTTTTTACTAGTGAGTCATAATCAGTGGAAATAAACAAAATTTATTAAGTAAGTGTTGCATTAGGTTAACTGTTTAAGGACCATGTTTTTTTTTTGTGTATTTGGTAAAGCATACAAACTCCCAAATAAAAAATTAAAAGTGGGCTACCCTGTTGTTAATCTTAAGGTGTCTCTAAACAAGGAATATTTTCACTGCAATATATGGCTGTAATCCAGTTGCCAGCAACATTGCCAGCAATTACAGGCAGATTATGCAATATTCAACAATATTTTAAGTGTCATCAGCCATATAGCCACATATTTTGGTACTGGCCAATGTTTTTCTGTGTTGTTGGGAAGGTTCCAGAATGATTATAAAGGAACTGAAAATAGTGCCATATTGAATAGCTTTGTTCTTGCCTAGTTTTTTTTTTTAGTCCAATTTTATTTCATCCTTCCTTCAGAGTTTATGAAAAATTGGTTATCAAAGCTTATAAATTACATCTAAAATAATTAAAAAAACAAACTGTTTAATATTATATCTGCAGTTTTTCTTAACGCACACAACCGGAATGAATAATTTTAAAAAATCAAACATACAGATGTACAAATAAAATTACTATAGACCTAACCAGAATATCTATTAAGTATTTTTGTAAATTACAAATACCTTCTCCAGAAGAAACGGTTCAACAATTCCTGAGCTGACTAACCCTCTGGCAATAACACACAATTACATTTTTCAGATTTTGTTTTTAGCCGGTAAAGCTCATCTTGTCATTATAAGTTGAAAGGCGGTAGTTAAATATTTAATATAAAAAGTTATTAAAAAAGCTAAATTCAAATAGCAACAAAGATATATTATAGAAACAATAATGAAGAATGATGTAAGATTGATAAATTACATTAAGACGAATTAAACAGTTTCTGAATTCGTTGGTACTTCAGTTTCGATGCTGATAGAGGTGTAATCAAATCTACGAAGATAAAATTGTAACCATTAACGATACCTAACTACTGTAAACTTACCTAGTTGTTGTTTCTAAGTGTAGTAAATTGATTTCATAGAATTCATAGTACAAATACTTAGTGAGCTTGCAAAATTATGACTACCCACCCCACTGCGCGTGCGACGGACCGAAGCCAAAAATCCAAAAAAAAAAACAAGTAGAATGTACTTTTTGCAGTACTACCAACTCCCAAAATTACTTACCCCTACACTAAAGCCGAATACCCATAACATGCCACATTTACTTGAAAAAACCCCTTAAAAAAAGTACTTAGGTAAAATATAAAAAAAAATTAATTACGTATTATTCAATATATCTAAAATAGTTTATTTTTCCAATACCGAATTTTTAATAACACTTGCATTCGACATTATCTAGGCAAATAAAATATTCTTATGATTTTTATCGAAGAACGGTTTTGGTCATAACTCGATGAAGCCGGCTCGGTGATTCTATATTAAAGAATAAAAAAAATTGTCCATGTTGATCATTACTAATTACAATGCAATAAAATTACCTTTCAGTTCAGGACCTGTTTCCCAAATTTTAGTGGGCCTACTTTGGAATATATAATATTTTGGCATAATTAACTGATTGCTTATCGACACAGTAACACAATAGCAAAATTAAAATGAATAATTTAGTAGTAGTGAGCAGTGACATATTAACTAAATATAAAACCCCTACAAAAACCCACCTTAATTATAAACCCCTATATTTCAGGGGAAAACCCTAAGTTGGTAACCGTGACGCTCTGAAAAGAACGGAGAGATGTAAATCTATGGAAATTAGTGTTGCCGTTTAAAATTTTACTAAGCTACTGACGCATGACGTAACCTCGAAAAAGTCGAAAATTTAAAAAATTACATTGTGGACTGTGGTAAAAAAAACCTTTATTGTTATTGTTATGTCAACGAAAACTTACTAGGTCAACATCTTGTCACTACATCTTTCAACCCACGTTTTCTTATCTCATCATTCCTCATTTTATCAATCAATCTAATATCACACAAACTTCTCATTCGGCTTCAAACACATTTCCACGGCATTAATTTTACTTTCATGTTTCTACTACGATACCCAACTCTCGCTGCCATTCATCGGAATTCGTGCTATCACTCCTTCGGTCGTACGTCAACCACCAAACGTGCTTTTATTAATATGTTCTACCTTTTCACAAAGAAGTGCAGGATACCGTTCACTTAGTTTCCTTTTTGGACTCCTCTATCAACGTTCTTATCATGTTTTTTATCCCTTGTGAACATACAAAGTACACAAAATCATTCACTTGACACACTCTTAAATTTGAACTTTACTTTAACCTTACAAATAGGAATCTCTTCATCGCTTTTGAAGACCATAATAGTGCGTTTACAAACTCGCGTTCAATTCAAACCGACATTCAACGAGCACAAGCACAGGCATACGTATGTGAACAGTCTGTTTGTGTAAGTGTGTTGGCTGCGTGGCAGGCTGCGTGCTGGGCTGCACGCCATCCAGGCTGCATGCGCGGCGTGCGTGTAAACCCACCATTAACATAACCTTCGTTTTGATTCCATTTACTTTTATGCTGGCACTTCACGCTCGGACGCGGCGCTCGGGTGAGGTACTAGGCGAGTAGAATTGTTTAGCTCCTCTCACATCAAAATAATGTATCACTCACTCACACTAGCCAATATATCAGTAGCTCAGTTCTCTAGCTCACTAACTCACTGGCTAAGTGAGCTAAACCGGCTCTTTGTTTCATGGACGAGCGAGTGATAGATACCTATATACTAACCATAACATAACCTTGTGTTTTGTCTATCTAGTTAGTGTACACCTAGTTTGTTTTTGTATTTTACGCTTAAATACGAAGGCTGATTGATAAGTGACCGAAACGACAAAGAAAAACTTTAATAATCTATTTAAAATAACACCCATCGCACGCAAGTCTTTTTCATTGCCAAATGTTAGAGATAGTCACACAAGACTAAAACGACTGAGTCTCTTTCATCGCTAGTGCTAGTCCACACGCTCGGGAATCTCGGGATAGTTGTCTCCATGCAATGCTCCACTAGGGATGAAACGATATATCGGAAGACCGATAAATATCGATATATCAATGCCTAAAATATTGATAATTATCAATATCAGCCTAACAACGAAACTACAATAAATAAAATCGAAAGTAATCGATTAAAGCTTAAATCCTAATTAGGGATGCAACGATGCCTAAAACATCGATAATTATCGACATCGACGAAACACTGATATCGATATGTCGATATAGACTTATATCGATATACATCGATATTTTTGTAAACCTTCGCTCCAGGAGTAGCGGGCGATTATAAGACATACTGATGGGAGAATACGATTATGAATATATTTCGAGATATTTCGATTATAACCTAGATTATAAATTCCAGAGGAGTAGGCAGTAAGTTTCTCTCCAATTCTACCGATGAAATCGAATTTAGCTCTGGCAATTGCTCTCTTACTATACCTTGAATTGCCTCGAAATCTTGACATTAAATACTTGACTGACAATCTGACTGAAGTAAACGAAACGACATTCTTGGGTATAGTAATAAATAAAAATTTAAACTGGAAGGCACACGTAGAAAAGGTGTGAAATAAATTAAATAAATTTGTTTATGTACTAGCTAAACTTAGAAACACGTCAAATACCAAACCGGAGGAATTTTTAAAATATAACATATGATAATTTTTTGTCGTAATAACTATGGTTCTAATATAATAGTCACTTATTTTATTATACAGTGTAATTAATCCATGAGATTAATCAATTTAATATATAATAATTAATTAATCGACGAGGAGCTTAAAATAGCTTGTGAGGAGAAATGCTGCTGTGTTCCAGAGGGATACTGTTGCAATGTGTTCAGTACCTGGTTTACACGTATTACTGAGAGTACAGACTGAAAAATAATTTAGTAGCACCCTAGTATTTACGATCCTTATCATTGAAAACGGACTGATTGGTGGTGATATATTATCTCTGGACTGTGAGGCTAATACAAACTGATATCTAATATCCATTAGCGACTTATGTTGAGTGGTCGGTAATATTAAGGAATATGGAGTATTTGCATTTTATAATTCGTCGAATTATTGATGCATGAATATGTTTCATTTTACTAATATTTAAATGAAGACGAATATATCGGTTTCATCTTAGCAGTATACTAAGTTTGTGGTTACACCTCTAAACGACATCAAATGTCAAAGTATCTGGCAATTCTTAGATAATCTAGAAAAACTGATCGATAAAAATCATAAATTAAAATTATAAAAATCGTTAAATGGTTTAAACTTATAAATGTACATGTGTAAGTACCTACTAATAGTGAGAGGTTGCAAGTATTTTTTTCCGGCGATATGTTCAAGCTTTGATTATATATATGATATAATCAGTGTTCAAGTAACAATAGATGAACAATGTGAATGAGGAATTCTAGCCATCGCTGTATTATGTGCTCCAGGACTGCTTCCAAACCTGTTTACAGTGAACCACTCATTGACATCTGGTAATAAAATTTAGTATATGGCGAATGGTTGTGAGGTATGTAATAGAAACAGTGAACCGGTGGCCATATCTGTGTTAAACGATCTAGTGTACAAGTTAAAGGTTTGACTAAGTATTGGCACAGATTAATAAGTAGTTACTACGTAACAGATAAATCACTCCCTACAAAAACGTCCATACCTACCGGTTTAATTACCGATTACTCTTTCCGAGCGCCGACCGCGGCATGCGAAAATGATCTTAAAAGTTCTTAAAACACGATTATTATTGCCTCGCAATAGCGCACGGTTGCGTTGCCGTAAGTGAGTTTAGGGTTACCTCTTTTTATGTCAATGTTCAATATATATATTTTTATAAAAAAAGCCTTGTTAATTAAGTGAAGTTTTATTACACAAAAAATCGGGTGTGATAACTGACTTGGAAAAATGTAACGTCCCCGTAAGTTTACGAATACGAAACACTTAACAACGAATGCATGCTACCACGAAAAACTTTACGCCGTAGCCATGCGATCTTGAATAACCAAATCTCTAATTCATCAATTCGAATTACTTAGCAACAAATGCGCGCTTCTACGAAAAACTTATCACCAAAGCCACGCGACCTCGCTTAACCAAACCTCTTATGAGAAACATCAATAAATTATTAGAACAGTTAAATTCACAGTTTCAAGAAACCAATACAGCAAAGAAAATAGACAAGAAAAAACTACATCATTATACTACTATATTATATCATCATACATTACTGAATCTACATCCTTAAACAGCACATAAACTATCAGAAACCATGTCAATTTTCAACGTGAATTTTATTGTAAATAAAGTGTATTAATACGATTTCGAATTACGTTTTTGTACTTTAAAAAATTTTAAAAATTAAAACGTGAGCGCTCGATGCAGCTGTCGGCAACACATAAGGTCCGCCAGCGGTTCAGCGGCCGGCAAATTATATTTTAAGTATCAATACTTAAATTTAAAGTATAAGTTAACACAATACAATAACTGCATAGACAAACATGACACATTTTGTGAAGAGGTTAAAGCGGGAAGTTCTCAAGGTGTTGAAGTCTGGGTTGCTATTGATGACAATTAATACTTTTCAACACCCCTCAAGTCAGACTTTAATGTGTATTAACAAAACTAACAAACCTATTTTAACTTTTAAATCCAAACAATTTTTTACAATTCTCTTAACAATTAGTTGAGGCAAAGGTTTAGTAATAATATCAGCTTCCATCTTTTCTGAACATATGGTACGTACCTTTTCTCAAGGGCATTATTACATTCAAGATTTTTGGGGAAAATCTTAAGTTTTTTTTTTTATGGGAAATATGACTTGCAATTTTGTAGATATAGGTGCGATTACAGGAGTAGGTTATTTGTGACCAATTAAAGTTGAATAGAATGCGTTTGTTGGTTGTTCTGTATTAGAATTTATGATTTGTTTTAAGTCTGTAACAATTATGAAACTATTTTAATGGTGTAGTTATTTAGTATTACTTAACAGATATTGTTTTAATTTAAAGTTAATTTTCAATATCAGGTTAAGCTGATGTTAATAAATTACTTAAATAAAACATATCGCACGCTTATATAAAGACTCAAAATGTCACTTTTTTCAGGAAACGAAAAAAACGTTTAATTCATAATTCATAATTCATAATTCATTTATTCATTTGCGAACATGGGTACATAAATGTTGATACAATAGGCGGTAGGTTTCTTCCACATTCAGCCGTTTGGCGTGCAAATACAGTAAGTAGCTAGTTCTTCATGCATTCATTATACAAAATAAAATTTAACAAGTGTTTTCTGTGAACTACAATCGTTTCGTTATAATAGTGTTGAATTAATGATTATAATAAAATGTCAAAGTTTAAATTAATTTTCAAATGTCAGTATTGTTCATGTCAAAAATTATAAATTGTCAATTACGCTTACATATTGTCATTAGTAATAAAGTATAAAAATATTACAATGTCAGATAATATTTATACAATTCAAAATAATAGGTGAAATTAATATTTTGTAGGTATTACGTGTGCAAATGTCTAAACCTTGGAAATACACTTATCTTCTAAAAAATCTCTGAGTGAGTAATAGCATTTCGTTATGAGCAATTTTTGTAGATCCCGTTTGAAAATCTGTAGATTTTCAGCGTTTTTGATAGATTTTGGTATATGATTATATATACGTGGAGCAGTGCAGAAAAAGCTTTTGTGCAACAATGCAGTTTTGCTTGCCACAACACATAATTTGTCAGCGTCATTCTATTAATAGTTATTTTTTAGAAAACTTTAAATGTATAATGTGTGTAAATATACAATTAAATATATCATTGATTAACAGTTTGTCATGAAATAGCACAATGACCTTAATATTCTAATTTTTTGAGTTAGTGTAATAATCGTGACCTAAATATTTGATCAATTATTTTACTAACTCAAATTGTGTTGACGTTACTGATTTTTTTTAAATTAATGCATTCTTATTCTGTTTATTTTCTATTTGTCTCTATTAATATTAGTAGTGTATATCTATTATATTGTTAGTGCATTGTTGAAAAAAATAAATAAAACAATGCTGTTACTAGAAAAATATTATTTTTATTCATTATTTAAATTATAAACAAACAAAGATATTAAAGAATCACAATTTTTCTATATAATATCTAGAAAAACCTTGTAAACCTTTGAATAGGTTTAAAAGCAATTATCAAAATTAAGGTTTTGTAATAAAAAATTACATTTAAACAAATACAGTTATTCTTTTGCAAAAAACCCTAATGGTTAAGGAGTCGGCCTTACGATCGAGAGGTCCCGGGTTCGAATCCTGGCCATTAGCTTAGTTGGAGGTTAAACATTTTAACAAAATTAACAATTCTAATAAATGGCACATAGAAAATAAAACATAATTCTTCTATTAATAAAAATCTCTTGGATTAATTGGTAAAACATTAGCAAAATAGTTAACCATTTGAAAGACATGGTACTTAACTAAAAGAATCACAGCTCTTTAACACCACTTATTACTATTTCAGTGTCATTTGTTATTTTCTTAAATAAGTAGGTACAAAAACAAGAATATGAAATGTTAACTTAAAATGACTACAATTATTGTGTAATAAGACTAAATAGTCATAACAATCAGACTTTGTCTTGAGCTTCATTATTTATGTACTTACAGACAAAAAGTTTTAGGAATCACTCATCATTAACATTTGAGATCAAAATTACATGGTGATTTGATCACCAAAGTTACTTAATTTGTTATAATCAGACTTTGGACATTATAATTATAATAGTATCTACTTATGTACTCATCAATAATAAAAGTATAGTATATAAATTATTTCTCTGAAAACATTCAATATCTAATGCCTTCTTGTAATAAGAATCTACGTAATTCTCTGGTATAATTTTCTTATCAATTAACTCCTTAATATCACGCTTTTTATTAGCACCCAATGGTATTTTCTGCAAATAAGCCTGGTTTAAAGTTGGAGAAAATTGATGATCTTGTGCTCGTCTTAGATTTCTTACAAAAGCTTTTTTAAAAACAGTGTCTTCGTAAGAAGTTTTGTAAAAGAAAGTCATCTGCTGATACTTTTCAACGCTAAGTTGTTTAATGTCATGCCATTTGATTTGTTGTCTGTCAGAATTAACAGTAAAATTGTTACCCCATTCTTCTTGCAAGGCTTTCAAATAGTAAAACTTGTCATGTGTTAGCTCTTCTACATGATAAGGTTTTCCAGTCTTCTTGGCTGATCTTATCAGTGTGGCATATTGTTGTGGACTGTATATGAGCCTGACTTCGTGTATCGCTTAATTTGTTTTTCGATGACACTATGCACATTATCCCCCTCATTTTGGGAATGGCCCCGAATTAAAAATTTATGAGTAATTGAGTTAACCCTCATGGTTGAAGCAGCAAAAGCATAGGCTGATAACAGATATTTGTTTTTTTGTTGACCACAACAGTTATCACCATAGAATATAATGTAGAGATCGATGTCTGATGAATTCTTTTCAACTAGCATTTGTATGTATTGTAACACACATGATCCTATTTCTACTGCACCACGTTTGCCTTCAATTTCGTCCCAAAAGTAACAGAAGACATCCTTAGCGTACAAATCACTGATTGTAAACTTTAAGCAATTAATACGGGATTTATAAAAAAATAAGGTTGCTGAACTTTTTGGAACTTGCATCACGGCTTGCAGATCGTAAACTGCAACAACTACATCTGTTCTTTTCTTATCAGCTTCCTTTTCTGACCTTGACAGCACTTTCTCTTTTAGATGTTGCTCATAAGCCTCATGTAGCTTTTGTTTGACTTCTCCACTCGAATTATTATACATCTCGCAGAGGTCGCATGCATCTTTCTTTGGTACGTGGAACGAAATATTAAATTGTGTATTAAAGAGACGGTTAAATGTTGATGATGAAGCAAATGGTAAATTATCATTTTCGCGTAGATCTTTATAATCTCGGTATAAATCTGCAAGTGATTTTTCGCTTGTAATGTATTCTCTAGTTGTTTGTGCCCTAAGATAATGCAACTCTATTCGAGGGATGGAATTGATGAAAGTGATAACACTGTCCTTTACTTCACTATCTATTGTCGCGTGTTGGCCATGTTTGCCCCTTTTGTCGTCTTCGATAAATCCACCTTCTTTTTGTTTAGAAAGAGCTGTCCTAATGCATTGGTCACTTATATTTAGGGTGCATTTAAAAAACATCTGGCAAACCCTAATAAGACTGCCGAAAAAGAAAAATGCAGAGTTAAGTGACCTGAAGTTTTGGGTACTGCTGTATCTATTATATATATTCGTGTGTCGTGTGATAAACTCTCTTTGCTTTTGTAAGTCGCCTAGTGCCCAAAAATTATCAAATAAAATTTGTCGTAGTGGTTCAGCAATTGTATCTTTGCATTTTAATTTGCATTTGTCGGTACGTGGAGGTTTTACTGCTCTGTTCGGGACCCTTTTGTTAGTGGAAGTTATAAAAGCATTACCCGTATTACGCAGAGCTTTCTTAACACTTGAGACCCAGCGGGCAGGGTTTCTTAATTTTTTCCTGGACCTCTGAAGGCTCTCAGTTACAGCTGAAGCATGTTCATTTATAATTGGTTGGGAGGTGGAAGGTTGAGGATCGTTTTGTGAAAGTGTGGCAGTATCTGGTATAGCCAATGGCATAGACTGATTACCCATTTCAGTGTTACTGCTGCTTGAAGAGCTACCCGATGATGAACTAGAGCTAGACGATTTAGAACTTGACGATGGAGACCTAGAGGGACGGGTTATTTTTCTACAATTAAGGTAGGTTGGTAGGTAAAACGAAATGCGGATCCGCATCAGAGTCATCAAAATCGCTACATTCGCTGTTAACCGGTGAAATATAGTACGATGGTCTCACCTCGGTACTGGTAGACGGTGCTAGTAATAGGTTTTCGTTATTTTCTAACTCCACATTGTCATTATTTAAAGTTTCCTCAGACGGTTTGTTACTCAGGGAAGGCGTTGTTACCGTTTCTTGCAGGTCTAACTGAACATCGGTGTTCGTAGATTCGATTCTGTTAGTAGGCAACACTTTTTCTAACATTAGAAGACCACGACCCTTCATCTTCTGCAAATAAAATTGACTCATTTGAATTAAATCACAAAGACTATACTAACTAAAAAAACCTTTATAATCGAAGCAATTATCTGTTTCAATTGTATTTTTTCACTCCCTGTCAAAAATACAATATCAACGCTAAATAATCCTGAAATCGAAAGATGAATAGCATTAATTACTTTGGAATAAGAGCGAATTTTATTTTAACCACTAACACCCGACCAACTAAAACAATCTAAATTTATTTCAACCAAAACAAATTATTTTCAGTTAGGTAAATAAAAGTACTTACATTGGTTCATCAATATTACAGTAAGTCGAAATAGTCAGATTATCGTCACAAAAAAATAAAAAAATCAGTCACTAACACTAGACTAATTCAAAATAATCCCAATAATTCAGTGCAGTGAATCACGAATAATAAACTAACTCGAAATACTTGACTCTTTGTGCGCTCGGATTGCGTCTATCCTGCGCGGCTGTCCCGTCGCATCTAGTGATGCACGACTTTTGGTGGCGGGGGTGCGCGGGTGTCAAATCGGTAACACTCACCTATAGGGCCGTCAAATTATTATTATTTGAATTTTAATACAGCTGTCTTTGGAGTTTGTGCAGTTTACTACGCAGATTCCTATAATAGTAATAACTCGATTTTGAATTATTTCGAATAGTGTTAGTCTTTATCTAGGTGTGCGATATCTTACTATAAAATTGTTAGTAAATGTGGTATAAGATTTTGAATAAAAGACAAGTTATAATAATTTCATTATTTTTTAATAATAAACATACTAACTATACCTCTATAGTATGTATGTATGTATGGTATTTATATATCTGTTACATGTTTTTGTAATATCGCACCTTCGGTAGAACAAGGGCACAATTCCAGTTTTTGCAGTTCGCTTGCCCGCAGGAATACTGTATTAACTCTAAAAATGTACTTTTCAGGAGAAGCAATTAAAGGTTTTAATCACAAATAAACAGTAGTTTTTTTTATTGTTATTAAAGATTATTCTATAATCTATAATTATCTCGTAAGATATTGCTATTGTTACCAGTTTTTCATAAATTATTTATACATTTCTCCACTTGTGACTGTATTTTTCTGATTAATTATTTTATATAAGCTATTTAGTTTAAAAAGAAAACAGTATTTACATAATTTCGAGTGTAATTAAAGCAACAAAAAAAAAAGATAAATTAAATCAATTCTCATTCATTTATTAGATAAAGATCTTAACATCAATCTTACTTACAAAAATCTGAAGATTTACAAATCAATGGTAAGCAACAAAATATTTTGAAGAATAATTGAATCAGTCTTCTCTATTTATTTGTAAACGATTTTTATATCGATCTAATTTTTCATAAATAATATGATTAATTATCAAAAGCTAAGTAACAAAACATTTGGCTTAAGTTTAGGAACAAAATTATAATTCCTAGTATTTGTAACAAATGAATAATTATCAAGAATTTAAAGTTAGGTACTAAAATTAAACACCAGGTAATCAACTAGTCAGTTTCATCTCAATGTGTAAAGCTTATTAATAGTTAACGTAATAGGAACTTAAGGTTTCAACTAGTTGTAAATAAAATAAAACTGAAAATCAACTATCTATTTTTTTAGGAAAAAAAATCAAACTAATTTAAACAACCTCACTGATAATAAAAAGCAAAATAAGGGAATTATATAGATTTAGAACTCATTTATAGATTTTGATAAAAATCTTCATAGTATCTAGGAATTATATTTTTCTCAATCAGTTTCATCAGCCCCTGTTTCTTTTTAGTTGTTATTTTAATCCTCTCAGAATAGGCTGGAGGTTAATTAAGGATCGCCAAGTCATTTGGCGTGCTTCGAGTGGACGCTAATACTTTTATTTGATTATAAGATGTACCAGAGTATGAAGTTTTATAAAAAAAAGATCCAGGGTCTGATTTAGACACATAAATGACACTAAAATCGTTCATTTTTACAAACGTTCATTTTTTAGCAGTTCTAATCAACGTAAAATATTGATCAGGCGAATATATCGCAGTCGAGCGAAGAGACTTTTTTATTTTTCTTTCAATCAGTGAATGGCAATTGTCATCCTCATTTTGGGTATGTCCCTTAATGAGGAATTTGTGAGTGATTGAACTAATATTTTGAAATTTATTTACTGCTAACATGTACATAGAAATCATAAAACGGTTTTTCTGCTGCCCGCAGCAATTGTCACTGTAAAATATTACCTCAGTTGGTTGCTCTGACTTAGTGTCTAAGCAAATTTAAGATAATTCCATACGCAAGTTGTAATTTCATTCACACTACGATTACCATGCCCTTCATGCCATACATTACAATAAACATCTCTTGTCTTTAAATCAGTTATTGTAAAATTTAAAACATTTAATTTGGAGATGTAATAAAAGCTGCTTACATTCCCTCTTGGACAAAAAAATAAATCATAGACAGCAACTACCACATTGCTCCCTTTCAGTTTGTCTTGTTCCTTCTCAGCTCTCGATAACTCTTTTTCTATTAAATGTGTATCATACTCAACTTGAAGTCCTTGTCTTTCTTCGCCGGTAGCATTCACTAATGCCTCACAAGTGTCGCACCTGTCTTTTTTGGGCGAATAAAAGGCAATATTAAATATATGGCTATACATCACAGAGTTACCATATGGCTTATATTCAGTCTGACATAACTTAACGTAATCTCTGTGAAGATCAATTAATGTTTTACTGCCGTCAATATAAAGCTTATTAGTATTACTGCGACAATAATGGCTATCCGTAGTGGGAATAGATTGTATATGCTCCCTTATTTCGTATTTAATAATATCCGGTATTTTGGCATGTTTCCCATGCCTTCCTCTGCCATCTACAGCGACAATATTATTCAAAGATGGTATTAGCTTCTCAAACGCTGTCCTTATTACGCGATCATTTAAAGCAAGCGTGGATTTAAAAAATGTTTTGCAAACTCGTACTTTACTGTTTTGAACGTTTAAATAAAATGCATTGTTATTTTGCCTCGGATTTGCCGCATGCGTGTATTTATACTTTGGCGTAATTATTGCAGTGCTGTTAATGATGAATTGTCTTTACATCGATATGTTACCTAAATTGTAATATTCGGCAAAGACACTTTTTCTTTCGTCCTCTGATACATTTGTAGAACATTTTAGGCGGCATTTCTCACCACATGGTGGCCCTATTTTTCTGGCTGGTATATCTTTTTTTAATTTTTTTGATGTGTAGCTCTGACCTGTGTTTCTTAAACGTTTCGCAACTTCTGACTTCCAGTTGCTAACATTTCGTTGTCGTTTTCTTGTGAGTTTTTTGTTGGAATCCAAGTTATCACGCTAAGAGTTTGGATGTGGAATGGTTTCGCAGTTAGAGGAGTGTAAAGCGGGTTTTCGATGTGAGAAGAATTTGTACTTGAAGTATTTGTATTAAACGTAAAAACTACGCTGTTCTGCTTGTAGCTAATTATTTTCATTGTAGTATGTCTAATTCAATCTATGATCTTCAGTTTCTTATTCTTTATTTCAGAACGTTACCACAGAAAAGACTAGCGTATATTCGGCAATTTATAGAACCTGATAGAGAGACTTCGAAAAACAGGCAATACAATTTGAACTTATCCGAAAATCTTGATACTAGCTTAGATGAACAAGGCCCGGGTTACATAGAATGCTTAGAAACTGTCAATTTAGAAAGTGAATCAGTTATAAACGCCGTTGTACAAACCAATTCAATTCATGAAGATATAAATGCTTTAGATCATAGTATACCGACAGTACAGTACAGACAATTGAAAATTTGGAAAAAAAAGTGTGGAATGACATCGTCACACACGTTAAATTCTTGAGGGGGAACTGTATCACAAAGCAACATGGAATCAATGGTTGTATTTTCAAATATGTCAATCTTTCCAAATCACGAGCATCTTTTAGTAAGGGGCTTTCAGCATTAGTAACATCAGATACAGGGGTCTTCACGTTGAGGATCCTGTTGAAATGATTCTTGAATCTGTTCTCTATCAGTGACTTCTGAAGGCATAAAGTCTATATCGGTAAAAATGTCAGCATCGAACGGAAAAATTCCAGTTTTTTTAAAAGCAGATGATATATTATTGGGTGTCATTGCTTTGGCATAGGCTTTTCCTACACATTCTGCGTTGGGGGGTTAAAAAATTACCATATTAATAATTGAAAGCCTATGGGAATAAAAATGTACGTGTTAAACAATGAGCCATGGCTCATTGCTTAACTAACACGTTTGGCTCACTGTGTCCACCACTGGAATTTCCGAGAACATAAGCAAATTTCACTTTACCAATCATGATATTGTAAAATGTTTCTTATGTTTAAATATGCTCAAATAACCAAAGAAAATAAAACAGTAATGATAATACAGCTAAAGGCAAGCGTGTGATATACAGAAACTGATAAAATATTACGAAAATACTTACATTTTTCGAAGGAAATCACAAAACCAATTTCAGCGCGACGTGGGCGCACACTGAGGTGGCCGACCGTTACCTTAATACGTGTCGTTTGAGCTGTTTGGTGAAATCTGGCAACGTCGCTTTCATTTGAATTTTGTAAAGGCTCAATGTGTCCGAGTGGCTCATTGTTGAACCACTGACCCTATTCATATTTATTTTTTTAGAAAATACATAGTCTCAATAATCATAATTGACTGCAATGAACAAAAATGCAATACGTCTAATTGTCGACCCGTTGGTATAGTGTTTAGCGATTCTGACTGCTGAGTTGAGTTCGTGGGTTCAATTCCCACCCAGGACTAATATAACTATAATATGTCTGAAACAAACAAACAAAATTTAATATTTATAATATTAGAGTAAGTAAATATAACACGTTTAAAAGTATGCATATTGATAAAACTAACATCCTACCTGACTACATCACTAATCGAGTAGAATAGAATATTCGAGAATAACATTGAAAACTGATAAGACCCGATCATACCAAATTGAGCTTTATGTGAAAAACATAAGGAAGAGTTTAGCTTAAATCTCTAGTCAATTATTAGTTAAATAAAATTTTAAGATTTTATTGAAAAAATATATAAAATTGTACTTACCGATGGTAAGAAACAGCTCCATTATTAATGTTTTCCCTTCTGCTATCATTTTTACACTGTCAAACAGAGCAGGACGGCATTGTGGCGTAAAAAGAACTTTCAACTTGAGTTAATATCAAAGAAAAAAAAATACTGCAAAAATAAAAAATAAATAAATAATTATAATTGCATTAGTTGATAAAAAATGCTATCCAATAGCTTTATCGCGGCAGTCCCCGAGTGCCACACGCTTTTTTATCTTTTTTTTAGTAATAATTAAATCACGCATAGTAACTTCTTACAAAAATATAGATATTATGCACTGTTATAAACTTTGAATCATACCTAAAAATAGTAATCAAAAACTAAAAATAATAATTATGAATCTAACAAAAATATTTGTGATAATTTTTTTGTAATAACCCCTCCAAAACAATATTTTTTAAAGAGTTCAATAACATTTTTAAATTCCCTAGCAAAAGTCTTTGGAATTACACTTGACAATAGTAATCAAAAACTAAAAGTAACATTAACATTTTTTTTTTTAATCATTCTTACTACCTCATCAGTCATCACTTTTTGTAATGTAAAATTCAAACAATTCTTTTTTTGAAAGAGGGTGTTGAAATATTGTTCATAGAACTTTGGCACTATATTTGAGGATACCAATTGGCGAGTCTTCTTTTTTCGGTTAGAGGTTTGCAACTTTTCGGTGTACAGCATGTTTAATGTGAAATCATTTACCCTTTTTTTTTAGTTCCAGTACGGCCTGTTCGAATTTTTGCTACTGTCCAATTGTCTGATTTCTAACTACTCTTGTATTGGTATGTCTCTGAATATTTAGTAAATTTAATTACTTTTGTATCCGAGATTTTGAAAGTATTTCCATCAACATCCTTGTTTAGGTTCAAATTATGATGAAGTCATCAGATAACATCTTCATAGCAATGAATGAATCAAAATTCATTTCTTTGACAGTGAATTGATCACCCTTTCTTTTTGCATTTCTAATAAGTCTAATATATTCTGCTGGAATGTATATCAGTCCAGCTTTTTTAGTTTGCTTAATGCTTTTTTTCTATCACTGAATGGATGGCATCAGCTTTATTCTGGATGTGTCCCCTAATAAGGAACTTGATTGTTATGGATGTCATAGCCAATATGTGGACTGCATAATATATAAATACATTGAAGAAATGAAACTGAAATAAAAATAAAAAATATTTACAAACTAGCTGCACCCAGCATGCGTTGCAATGCAATTTTTTTTAATATAGATTTTTATTTGCTAGGAAACCTCACGGGCGTCCCCAGCACACCCTACCAAAGTTTCATCACGATCTGATCAATGGTTTCGGAATGCATACGGGACAAACAAACATACATTGATTTTTATATATAGGTTGTAAGTGACACCGTACCGAATACTGAAATAATGTATTCAGACCATCATTCTGAGTCAGAGGTGAATTAAATGTCTAGTCTGACCAGCGCGTATCAGACGGACTTTTGACTGTTTCTTTTTTGTGAAGTTAGTAGAGAGAGAGGGAGAGAGAGAGGGAGAGAGAGAGGGAGAGAGAGAGGGAGAGAGAGAGGGAGAGAGAGAGGGGGAGAGAGAGAGAGGGAGAGAGAGAGAGGGAGAGGGAGAGGGAGAGAGGGAGAGGGAGAGGGAGAGGGAAAGGGAGAGGGAGAGGGAGAGAGAGAGTTATTGTATTGTTAATGTGACGATGTTTCGTTTAAGTTTTCACTTCTGTCGGCAGTCCCATGACTGCCTATTTTTTTTTTCATTACTTCCTATGAATATTTGTGTTTGTAAAATTTCTCATCTTTCCGTAGAAGCTGAAAAAAAATTGTAAACTTCTTGAAGTAACCCAAAGAACTAACAACCTTCTTCACACACGAGCGAATGTGCAGGGCAGGGTATATATTGCTGTGACCGGGGCGTGTATTAGGAACTGGGATTTCAGGGTCGCTAGTGAAAGAAGAATAAATGAAACTCTATCTAGCTCGTAAGGCTATAATCAATCATCGGGCTAATCACATTTAACATTGATAATACAATATAATTAATATCTTGATCACATTTATATTATTCTTTGGCGAACCGTTCTGACTTTCCCGGTCGCTCACATCGGTCATCCACCTATTCTATCTTTTATATAATTCAAAACAGTTCTATATAATTCAGTACAGCGTATCACCTGCCAGTAACTATGGTATACCACAAAGGCGTGACAATCAGCTATAGCCCCTGCGGTGAGAAGATGTACTGCCTATCCAATTACCTATGCTTGGAAAACTTTCTTTTTTTCTTTTATTTGGACATCCGCTTACAATGCGGGCAAGCGAAGCTAGTACCCAAAACATTATTAAACTTAACGACGTTGTGATTATAAATTGTATAGTTCATAATTAACTTTCTCAACACATATTAAAACTTTTTTATTTAAAAATACATTTAATACTCATTACTCATGGTCACTTATTGAATATATTTCCCATGACCATAATTCAACTGCGAAATAGTTGTCTTGTTTTTTTTTTGTTATTGGGTATTGCAGCTTCACTTTTTGAGTTGGCAAAAACCAAGCTCAAAAAGCCAATTCACTGCCTCTAGATAACAACTATAAAACTATGGGTTCCTTAACCGAAAACTTGACACCCGTGTGTTTACATTCTACATCACGATTCCTAATCTATTATATTTTTTCTCTTGTCACCACGTGCTCACATGAAATGGAAACATTTATACAGATTAACATTTATTCTACATATGACTTTTTTACACTATGCCTTCAATAATATAAATCATCTTACAAGTTTGTCTCTTAATCCCAAAGAGCTTTTACTCAAATTCATTTAATTATAAATTATTAATTTCAATTCTGTATAAAACTCCTTCGAAATAATTCATTCAAACTTAATTCTCATTAAAAAGTTCACATACGTTCCTCTGTCAAAAAAAAAAACTTAACTATGACAACCTACATGACAACTCAAACTCGCATGTCAAAAACAATTAAATCGGAAAAATTATGCACTATCTCTGGAACAATTATTTCCTCCGAAATTGTTTCAACGTATCCATAATAACAATCTCTTCAACTGAAAAGTTGAAACAATTTTGTTCCTTATTTTCAAGTTAAGTTACCATTTATTGCGAACTTTATGTTTATATAATTTTCCATCAAAATATTATTTATTGTTATCTGTAATATATTGGCGAGACGCTCCGCTCGACGACTTGACAAACCGTCAACGTATTTCCTTTTTCTTGTCGTCCACTACTACTTGCAGACCCACGGTGTTCTTCCCACGTATCGTCTAGTGTATTCCTCTTCAAAGATCCACGGTGCACAACACCACGTGCGGTAATGTACTCTCTCTTCCAAGACCCACGGCGCCGTCTACCACGTGCAAAAACTCAGAAGGTCGGCAGTATCAGGAAAGATGGATCTAATTTCTAAAGGAGAGGAATAAAAGATTACGCGGGTGAAACTTAGGTTTTTACTGAAACCCTTTAAAGAATTACTTTCACATTGACAATATAACATTAACAGAATAATACAATGAATATATCTTGCGGTTCCGGGTATCAACGGACGTCTGTCTTCCAAGGCTCCGGCACGGAGTCGCCAGTCAGACTTCACGCGTCAAAGAGGTTTATCATCAGTCCACAGAGGTTGCAAGTCGGCGCGTGTAGTCCGTTCCAACAATATTCTGCTAAGGGACAATTATTTGATTTTAGCCTGTAATCCATTATAAATGCATGTTTGCTGCATTATCATAGAACTGGCCTCTGCAGTCTGTTATATCAATTTGAAACAAGTCTAATGTTTTAATAATAGCATCTGCCATATCTTGTGATTTGTAACCGACATTTGAATTCGATAAACTTAAGAAAGCGTTCAACGGGCTTGAATATATCGGATCACGAAAGTTAGTTGGTCAGTGTGGGAATTATTTGAATTGGATAGTATTTTGATATCTTGATTTCATCTTTGATTCGTGTTAAAATTTTGTTTGCCATCAATTCAATAAATTCGTCACATATTGTAGAATTTAAGTAATTGGTACATCCCTTACCCTTGCCTCCATATTGTGCAATATGTTTACTTAAAAACGGATCAAATTCCGCGATGAGTTCCAGCGTCATTAAATAATTTCCGTTATGAAGAGAGCTGAATTTTTCGTCATGCCCTCTAAAAGATAAAACCTCGTGATGCTAAAGATTTTACAGTCGCAACCACCCGTTTCAAAACTTCACGCCAATAACACAACTCTTCTTGAAATTGAGCTGCAAGCTCATGATCGATACGGCCTGCAGTGTTAGATCTACGTTGTAAGGTCAAAACACATGTTTTATGTTCACAAAAGTTTTCATGGCTTTCCAACCTAATTGACGCGTTCTCCCCCAAATAATAAACAGGGTCCACAATATACTTTTCCTGTATTTGGTGAGTAAATAAGCCATTTCCTTGGACGTTTTATCTATTTTCTTTCAACTTTCGTTCAAACATTTTTTTCGTTAAAAAACGTGAGATTTTATCGTCATATTTTTTCTTACTCAATGAGAAATCTGCATTTATATTTTGATGAAAGCCATTTAGTGCAATATATTCTTGCGTTGCGTTATTGATATCCCACTTGACCGGGTCACAATCCACCATAATGAGCCCTTCTTCAACAACTTCTACTACTGATGGAGTAGGCGATGTGAACACAGACAAATCTTGCTCTCGTTTAGAACTAGTAGGAAGTTCACATTGAATACGATCTCACTAGCTAGCAGATAGACTAGATGGCAGACTCACTTTGAATTGCGTTAGAAGATTCCGAATCATCAGTTCTTAATTTTGGAAAGAATGTATGTATGTTTCGTATTCTTCATTAAATTTTGATTTGATGTTTTTCTTCTTTTTCCTTCATTCCGCATTTTCTTCAATTCACTAATTTTTGGAGTACTTATAACTAAAACGTAATACACACACACAAATATCGCTGCGCGTAAAACAAAAAATAGGAATTTTTCATATGTTAACGTAGTTATTTTTCCAATGTCAGCTACATTTGGAAAACATCTATGTTAACATAGGAACAATTCCTACAACTAATATAGGATTAAATTCTTTGAAAATGTAGATAAATACCTACTTATGTTATTTTAGGAATTTTTACCATGTTAACAAAAGAATTATTCTTATGTACATAAAAGTCTAGAAATAATAATTTTATTATTGTTAACGAGAATATAAATTCGCAATCTATTGAAAAAATAAAGAAATAAACAATAATACAAATTATACAATGTAGAGGAGACTAGAACACGACGAACTACCAGCGTACGACAGACCATCTTAAAAATCTCGTAAATTTTTTTTTTCTTCCTTCTCAAATTTAACATTTTACATTTCTTCTGCAAGAAGCAAGAAAAGTAAAAGAAAATTAAATCATTTTTTTATTGTTGATAATATAACTAATCTGAATGCATGATGTGTTAATACTTACTTTAAAGTTCAATCTCAGAAGATCCATTGGCCAGATTCATAATGGATCTAGTGACGATTTTTTTTCTTATTGGATCCTGATTTCAAAATGTGGATCTACTGAGATTTTTTTACAATAATAATTATGACTGGCCTGTTGGTCTAGTGGTTAGTGACCCTGACTGTTGAGCCCGAGGTCGCGGGTTAGATTCCCACCCAGGACAAATAATTGTGTGATGAGCATGATTATTTGTTCTGTGTCTGGGTGTAATTTATCTATAATATGTATGTATTTAGAAATATATAAGTATGTTTATCAGCAGTCTGGTTACCATAGTACAGGCTCTGCCTAGTTTGGGATCAGACGGCCGTGTGTGAGGTGTATGAAGTTATTATTATTTTATTATTAATCGGACGTCTCGATTAATCCTCTCGGGGTACCTGCAGGGCGACCATAGTAAAGCAGAAGTCCCTTCTATCTATGGCGACCATATTCATTTTTCTATGCTTCCTTTTGTTATTCCTAATTAATAGCTGTATGTATAGTCTTATGAAACTTCATAATTATTTTAGCATTTTCTAAATATTGCTGATTTGCGAAAGGCAAGGAATGGTGCATCAGTAAGAATTGCATGTAACAGTACAACAATTTAACGGATTAGAAAGGAAATCTGTGACAGTATGCTTTTTTAGGCCATGAAAAATATGTCTATCTAATGAGAGATACATATATCATTAGATCCATCATGGATCTGAAGATACAAAGAGGAGGTGTTGTAATTAGATTTCCCCATGAAACAACGCGTGAAAATTTGCGGGGTGAGGGGGTGTTTAGCTCCGCCCACTTCACTTTTTTTCCACCTACCAAACAATAGTAAAACTACTCGCATCGTTCTATGTCGATGTTGCTATATAGTTTAGCTATCTCACACTAGGTGCAGGATGTAAGGGGACGTACTCAGAATTTACTTACCAGATAGTAGTTTTTTCAAGATTAATTTTGTAAACCATCTTGACACAAAAACGAAAGTTTGTGAGTTCTTTCTTTCTCAGAGCCTTTTGATTGACTCAAATTTCTAAGAGATTCTATTCTATAAAGATTCTATTCTATTCTAAAAAGATTCTATTGTATGACACCCTTGGATTAAATTTATGTATGTCAAGATATGTTTCTATGGCTACTTTTCTTGTTATCCGTAACGTATCACTTCCATACCAAGCAACAATACTAAGTCAAGCAACAATACTAACTTTTAGTCATGGGTCATTAATGACCCAGAACATTTAGTCATTTAGCTCCTATTTCGAGTCTAATACTGACGTTTTCGCGCTTTTACACTCTGCAACACAAGATCCATCTTCGTTGTAGATCGCATACATCAACATAGTGTTTAAAATAGCTATAGATCCGAACCTTTCAATCAGAGTCTGCTGTCGCTATTACCTCCTTTCTTTCAAACTTAGTTCCTAATCCTACAGGAAACCAACTGATCACGTGCACGTGTAAAAATTAAAACTTAAAAAAATTAAAGCGACAAAAGAAGAAAGGAACTAAAAAGCGAAAAATAAACTCGTTAGTCCAACTAAACTTCTACGCTAATTTAAATACCTAAATAATTATGACTCAGCGCCAGTCATACAAACAAAAAATTATATTCTTACATTTAAAAATCTTATTTACCTATCTAACTTACTAAATTAACTTTACTTTAATTATTCATTGTTATTTTTCTGTTATAAATATTAAAACAACACTTCTTTAATAATTTTAAATTAAGTTTAAAGTTCATTAACATGAGGTAATAAGAACAAACACGAAATAGCTGCTTTAAACCGTTGAGGAGTTCCCTAGACTAACTTCCATATCCATCATCAAATCAACCTGAACTTACTGTCATGTTGTAGTGTCATTAGAACTACATAATATGTTGTACTAAGTTTCAACAAAATTAGTTCACAGGTGGAAAGTTAATGGGTGAAATTCATGTCCTATTTTTCTACCTTTGAGGTTAAAATCTTTATTTAAAATATAAAGAGAACCAATTTCCAAGTTTGCACTATCCAATAAAAAAATTATACTCTAACTAAGAAATCAGACTACCCTCTAAAAAGTTATGTTTGAAATACATAAAAAGAAAACAAAAAAATACGGTGAGAACCTCCTCCGATTTTGAAGATCATATATCTTCCCTCATTAACTTACTTTTCTATAAAAGTAAGTGGTATGGTATGGTACTATTACCATACAGGTACAAAATAATAAAACACCAAGTGTTGTAATGGCTGTTGTTATTCGCCTAAAATTGAAATGATCTTATCACACAGCTGGACGGATTTGGAAAAAAAATTGTATACAGATAGATTAAGACCTGGCTTAACGCATGGGCACTGGGCATTGCTAGTGTGAGAATAAAAAAGTAAAAAAATTGTTAAATAAATTTCAGTAAAATCTTCTTGTCAATTTTTTAATTCAAATTTTTAAGTTTTGTAGGCTAACATTTATTTAACAAATTTTGTTTAACTTCCAACTGATTTCAACTGTAAGTAATTTTTTTTTAAATTACTATCTACGTTGTCCTTTTGTCAATTAAAGTTTTAATTTTGTTTTAATTAATTCATTAAATTTTGATAGGCTTATGACAATTGAAAGTCATTGAAATTTTTTAAAAAGTGGGGGCACTGTCTGAGAATGACCTTAAACTCTAACAATGATAGAATTAGGACCTGATATTTATACTTGCTAGCCAAAAATATCTGTATCTTAAAAATAAAAATTATAATATAATTATTGTAATGGCAAAGTTCTCGTTAGTATTTTATAACTTTCAAGAAATAAAAATTATAAATAAAACATAATGATCTGCAATCAAGATAATAATTTGTTAAGCCAGGTTAATATTCACTCGCTCCAGTCCCATCTATTCAGTGGTGGCGTAGCATGGGTTGGCACCCGGGGCGTGCACGGCGTGCCACGCATTCAAATTCGGCATTCAAAACAATACCAGGATATAAGACATTAGTAACACACAATGTCGCTACGAAGCAAAAAAATATGGATGAAAAGCCACCCCAAAAATAATGAAGTAGCGCAACCAACACAATCCTTCATCAGGAAAATATCTAAAACAGATATTACACGACACCGTAATTGGGTCTCTAACTTCTAAAGTAGGGTGAAATTGCTTGGGAGTAAATTTTCACAGAAACATACTAAGGATCTATCTTACTAAGAAGCCTATTACAGTATACCCTGCTATAATTTTACACTAAATGGTAGATTTAAAAGATATAGCTCGTCATTTCATATTTGCTAACGAGCAGATAGTGTGATGTTTTTTGAAATAAAAAAGGAGTTTTTTTAATACTTTTTAATCAAGAAAAATCAAAATTAACCCCCTTACTAATAAAAACACGAATCGCTTAATAAACCTATTTTAGCTAAAACACTGTTTTGTCTCTTTCCTTCATAACGCTGTCAACATTTGACAGAAAGTGTTAACATTTAAAAAAGTAATAAACATTATACAAAAATAAAGACAGCTTCGCAACTTAAAATTAAAAGGCACCGTTAAACAAAACATGGTATCTTTGTCAAACAACAACGTTTCAAGAAACATGGGAACAAAGGACTATAAAAAAACATTGTTTTCACTTACAACTAAGAACGCTTACTATCTATTATTCATTTCAATATTTCTATTTCCGTACCACTCTTTTCAGCTTAAGAAATTATTAACTTGTTAATAGACTTTCTTATTATGAAATGTTTTATGCTGTATAGAAGTTTTATACCTACTTAGTATATCACATTGAATAGGTCAGTCTTAGGTCAATTATCATTGGTAATATTTTTTTTCTTTATAGCTATCGAAATCAACATTAAAAATCACAACTTTTCTTAATCAGTCTTCTTAATTTGAAAGTATTATCTTTATATTCTGAGAAAGCCCCTCAAAATTAAACATTTAAAAAACCCCCGACTTAGGTTATCAGTCATTTTGCAGCGGTTGCCATCTTGGATTTAATTTTTGTATAGTGTATTGTGTTCTGCTACTCAAGCCCTTTTATTTCATACACATATTGAGGTAGTTGTGAAAAAATCTGTAGGTAATCCATAATAACACTCTCCAATAATTCACCTTTTAATCAAAAAAATTCTAAATTGAAATTGGTTGATCCTTTCGGGAGCAACGATGCCACAGAAAGACACATACACAGACAGACAGACAGACAACAGACAGATAGACAGACAGACAGACAGACAGACAACAGACAGACGACAGACAGACACCCTGTCGTTTTGCGTCGGGGGTTAAAACAACATCATCACTTCAATACTATTGATCTCCCTCATCTTCGATATCAGATTCGGCCAAACAGTCTTTTGTCTTTTTACTGAATGTTAGATTTAAGTACTCTTCCTGAAACTGTTGAGGTATAACTTTGTCCGTACAAAGCTTCATCAAATCTTTATGTTTAAGCTCTGAAATTGGCAGGACCTTGGGATAGCAGTCCGGCAAATCAAGCAACTTCGTTTTTGATGCGATTTCTATACGAAACACGGGTGCCTCCGGTTCCATCGAGTATTTGACCGTTGCTGATGTGCAGTTCTTTTTAAAAGTAGCGACTCGTATTTTACTAATCTTCCCGACAAGATTACCCATGAAGTATTTATCAGCGAGAAGGTCCCATCTCTTGAAGTCTGTGTGATTCAATTTTTCAACATTAAAAGGCTTTGGATTTTTTCTTGCCGTCTGAAAAACTGTATACCATTGCGATGGAGCCCAGATAGTAGTATTTTTAACTTGGTTTTTAATTGTTGCGTGTGCAGAATCGACTGTCATATATGTGTGCCCCGTGAGTAAAAAAATTATTTGAACTGATTCAATGTTTTTGCAACGTTGAACAGTTTCGTGGAGCATTGTCAGAATAATTTTGTTACGATTCTGACCAGAACAGCAGTCACAATAAAGAAGAAGTCGTTTTATGTTCCCACGTTCATCAAGGTCAGTTATGTATTTCCTCAAAATGGTAGCCATTTCGTTAGCACCACGGTTACCTTGGCTCTCGTCCCAATAGTAGCAGAAGACATTTCGTGTGCCGTTTTCGTATATCACTGCGTTATAAACGCTAAGCTTTCTTAAATAAAATAACAACATACTGTCACCGTATGGTGTGTTCAGAACTTTCTGTAGGTCAAAACTTATACAAATTGACGCTGGATCTGTTTTATGAATACTTTTGTGAATCTTGTAGCGGTTGTATGTATGCTCTTTTTCAGTAAGGTGTTCTTCGTGAGCTAGTCTCTCTTCGGATGTAGGGTCAGATAGATTTTCAAAGCGAGAGCATTTGAGGCATTTATCTTTTTTGGGAACGTGGAATGCTATATTAAAATTTTCTTTGAAAATTTTCCGGAAAACACATTCTGAAACAAAATTTAGTCCTTGGAAACTACGGTGTTCTTTATACTGTCTATGCAAATTGGTCAAATTTTTGTACTCAGCTGGAAGGTATACTCGGGTACTGTCCTTCCTACAGTAATGTGACGGCACCGCGGGTAATGATTTAATGTAATTTTCGACAGCTACTAAATCATCATTACTGGTTTTATTAGGCGGTACACTTTTACCTCTTTTCGATTCCTTGGCACTACCGAATTGATCAGTAGTTGAAACCGTGTAATAAATATATTTGTGTGTGACGTCAAGTGTTTGGCACAAGAATTGCAGACAGACTGGTCTATGAGTTTCACCATCTGTTATATTGTATATATACGTTGTGTTGCGTTTTTCTGAGTCCTTGCTTCTTTTTCTCTTAACACTAGTTTTTTGAGTCAGACTTACGATCCAATCCTTTCTTCTCTGCTCTGTTAGGCTCCAAAAATGTTTGAAAATGCTGAGTCTCCTTTCTTCCGTAATATCGCCGCAATCATGCCCACATTTTTTACCAGTGCAAGGGTTTGGTTGAACCTTTTTTGCTTCAGAAACTTTTCCATTTGTTTTTATGTAACTCTGTCCACTTAGGCGCTTTTGAGAAATGTCTCTTCTCTTATTCACCTTTTTTTTCTTTTCTTTCCTATCACCTACTGTCTCTTCTTCGGGGTCAACTGATAATTTCTTCTTTTTCTTGCCACTTACTTCCGGTTCCCACTCATCAGAGCTTCCAACATCGCCGAAGGCGTTTAACAAAGCAACCTCATCATCGGACATGTAATCTAAATAAGCCGACTTCTTTGCGCGATGGGCTGTTCTCAATTTATAGGCTTGTGCATTTGTGGTATCATCGGTTGATATGCTTGGACGAACGTCAACAGATTGCTTCGATTTTCGACTATTTTTCTTTCTGTTTGCCGATTTTACTAAAGGTGAATTATTATTACTTTGAGACAATTCCGGTGGAGGAGGCAGACTGACTTCTGTGACTGTTGGCGTAAAATTTTCAATGATGGCAGATGTAGGGTCTATCTCATTTTCCTCATCTTCTGGGGCAGAAGGGGTAACGGGAGTATTTACAGGATCAGACGCAGAGCAGTCATCGGTGGCAGATGTAGGGTTCATCTCATTTTCCTTTGCAGAACTAGGACGGACATTTGACTCATCTTCTGGGGCAGAAGGGGTGACGGGACGAGTTTCCGGTATTAAGTTGATCAATAAAGCAGACTCAGGCTTAGGGCTATTGAAGTGGTATGTATGTGCATTTGGCTCAGGGCTGGCATGTACGGATGTCGCAGCATCGGCATTTGAGCTGGAGAACAGGTCTGATAAAGTACCTACTGACGATTTTGTGAGGATATCAGTTGAATGTTGCATAATGTTGACTGGCGCAGTATCCGCTTCATAGCTTCTGATGGCTGACGTCACATCTAGTATAGAGCTGCTCAAAAGCTCAACACCTGGACCAGACAACGGCGTGTGCTGCTGCGGAAGAATAAAAATTGTCTGAATTAATTAATTAATAATAGGTAACGCAAGTCCTCATTTTCTTACTGTAGTAAGTACTATACAATCCAACCAACCAACCCATCCAACCCAACCAACCAAGCTACCTACCAACCAGCCAACCAATCAATCCATTCATACAACCAATCTAACAATACAACCAAAATAATTGTATTGGTGTATATATAAATAGTATTTTTCCCGTAGGAATAAAACGTATTTTCGCCGTAAAAAGTATAACATGCGCCTGTGTGTTAATCTTTGGTTTAAACTAACTGAATTTCATCCAATTCCGTTTAATTGCTTTTGTGTGAAAGAATAACCAACAAACAAACATACATCCATACATCTCTATATTCTTACCCTCTTTTACGTTTGTAATATGTAATAATATCAGTAGAATATTATAGATGTACTAGATACCTACCTGTTTGGTACAGTCACGTGCAATGATATGTATACAATCTCATTCTATTTTATACCTTATCACAATGGCATAAGATCACAGTTGTTTACATTTCATGGCTCATGACTGTACATACTGTTACTAGGTTCACAAGGATGCTATAAAAAAAGGAAATAAATGCTAGAATAACTACGAAACATTAGACAGCTATAAAAAATATCTATCTATGATACCTACAATGTTTCTGCATAAAATGACTACTTATTTACCTTTTTCAAAGTAGAGTCATATTTTCGGTTAACTGGTTTAGGTTTTTGTAAACCTGTTGACTTCAAGGCCATTTCTAAAATGTCCCTTTTTCGGCCTTTCCTTTCCATTGTTTAACCTAAAATAATACCATTGAATGAAATACGGGTAACATAGATAACAGTGCATGAATAATAAATAATCACAAATAATAAAAAGAGATAGCTTACCAATCCTGTGGGTCCCGATATTATTAAATATAGGAGCGCACGAGTCGCGCGTGTTCACGTTGTCACAGCGCGCGGCTGAGTGTTGCGAGGGGACAAGCGACGCGTTTAAAACTGGTTTTTGTGGTATCCAATGGCATAAGCCCCGACTCGTTATTAAACCCTAATTTGGTATTGCGGTATAAGCGACGCATATGTATGATTGTAGAACGTGGAAATATGTTATAATCGACACCATGAAATCTAATTTAATTTAAGTAATATGGAATTAGCGACAATCGTATTTATATTAGTAAACGGAAGTAAGGTATAACCACCAGTGTCACATTAAAATCAACTTAGGTAATAGAGCATAACCGACTTGGCTGTCATTAAGAACTAAATGGAAATAGGGGATAACCGCCAGAGTAATATAAGTATGCATTTTGTATATAGGGCACAAGCGCCATAGCTCTGTTAAATTACGAAATGGAAGTAAGCTTTAAGCAACATTTGTACTTTTCAATTGAAATGCTTAAAAGGCATAAACAACCAAAAGCTTGGCACCCTTGTGAAGTAAAAAAGTATTATCGACAACAAACCCAAAATAAATCATTTTTGTAGGGGTACAATCACCTTTATAGCAAAAATGACCAGAATTTTCGTCGGTTAGCAAAAATAACACTATAAATTGTATTTTTTTTGCTTGGGCATAAACGCCAAAAAAGTCATCGTAGAGCCATGGGAGTAAGCGCATTCGAAAGAGCAGAAAATTTTAAGTCTAATGGCATAATAAACTCATTTTTGACCAAAATGTCGCCTATTTCCTTTTAACCGTCGATATAGACATATATACTACCAATGCATTGAGCGATTAAGCGCGGCCATCCCTTATTAACATAATAGCTTGTTTGACATCATCAAGAACATATCCTCAATGGAAATCAATGCCTCATTGTAAATTTCTTCACTTATTTCTAAATTCGGATTCCCTGTTCTTTTGCGTATTTTAAACAAAATATCGTCACACATATTATCTTTGTATTTTATCCACAAATCAATTGGTTTTTTTTTTTTTTTTGAATAAGACAGCTCCCGCAATAGGAATTACTCCTGTATCGCGGGGGACTTTACAAACATACAAATAACGGACACAAAGAACACCCAGACTTGGGTGGGAATCGAACCCACGACCTATGGCATAGCAGTCAGGGTCACTAACCACTAGGCCAACATTTTTTTGATGGGAAGTTTTTGATTTTTGATGAGCTTGTTATGAAATCACAGCATCATTGAGAGTTTAATCCCAATGTGCATCGTTTTTCTAACAATTGCAAACGATGACAGGCTTCTCTGTAAGATCCACACAATTCACGATCAACTGTTCGTATTTACGAACAGTTGTTAGTTTACACATTTGTTGGAATGATGTTGGGCCACGTACATTGACTAATAGCAGCCGTAAATAAAAATATTCGTCGTTGCTTGGATGAACGGAATTAATTCGACCTATTGCATCGGTTGAATATACACCTGGGTATCCTGGAACTGATTTTCCTTGTTTTCTTCGCATAAATTTCTTTGATGATTGATTGCAAGTATAATATTTTGAAATGATCATTTTGGCACGTCTCGAAAAAACTGGTTAAGGTAGTAGATGGTGACTGGTGAGCTCTCTGTATTGCATTCTGAGCTGTGAAATACACTCTTTGTCCATTTTCTAAGTGTACAGCTAGGTGTACAACTGTGGGTGTCTTTCATGCATCGGAAAAGAAAAAATTGCCACAATGCTTCATTACTGCTAACATAGCGGCCCATTTGATATTGGGTTACTTCATCATTTGAATTCTCTGCACCAAATCCAATCACAGCCATATCACTTCATTTGGTTACGTATTTACATATGTACTTGATAGATTTTATTGAATGGCAAGATTCAACATTGATGTGTGCTTTGAAAGTTTTTGATAAGATCGGTGAATATGGAACAATCCAACGATTATCTATTTCAATATCTTGTTGATTTACTTTGACAATTGTTGATCTTCCATTGAGAGCTAGTGATCGGCGACGATACAGTGGATAACCATAATTTCCAGTAATTGTTTCCGATATTAATGTCCGTGGATAGCGCTTTGAACATTTACCATCTACCATACACGGTGCATTTTGATTAAATGTTCCACATGGTCCATGTATCATGTTTTTGATAACTATCTTATGCAAGCCAGGATCTACTTGTTCATTAGGGATTTCAGCTGATATGTCTTCATCAACTTCATTTGGCCTAATTTTTTCAACCAACCAATTCAAAATGTGTGCATGCAGCAATCCACTTTTCTGCCACCCTACAGAATTCATCCAACAGCGTGTCTCACCAAACACAATGTTTCACAATTAAATCCATTAAAGATTTCAACTTTTGTCTGAAGACTCTTGCTGTAATGTCATGACAATCAATGGGTGATTGACCAGGGAATAACGCTTGTTTAATTTCTATCCATTGTAGATTGCATGTAAATGTAATGAATAAATCTGCTGTGCCATAATGCCGAACATAGGACATGGCATCTTGAGCATATTCATGCAAATGCCGAGGACTTCCGATAAAGGTTGCTGGAAGAATAGTCATCCGGCCAGCATTTTCTGCATTTCCATCAGAATTAATTGCATCTTGAAGGTGAATATACTCTTCAGATCGATGTTTGGTCTGATTCAACCTGATGAATGTTAATCTCTCCGTTTCAATCTTTACATACATATCAACAACATATCCGTGATAGAATCGCCGGCATTTCAAGATGTGATTGTCTTCATTTTCTATGATCATTAGGCGGTATGAATAGAATAGTTCATTGAACTAACGTTTTTGTTGATTTCAGAATCTGTAAATATTCTTTTATTATAATGACAGTTGAATAAAAAATTAAACTATATAGTAGGTAATATAGTAGGTGACGTAACATCTCATAAACCAATATTTCAATTATCATCATCTTTCACTATTTCTGCTACTACATGTATCCCTGGCCTTTCCTTTAACCAATGCCCCACTCTTCAAAGGAGTGAAAATGTCAAATATCTCGGTATTTAATAGACCAATTTTTGACATTTAAGCCACACATAAACATTCTTGTGACTAGATTACGAAAACTAATCTACATATTTAAAGCTCTACGACACACAGCAGATCAACGAGTTATCAAGATGGTTTATTACGCCCTTTGTCAATCGCTCATCGATTATTGTATTACATCATGGGGAGGTGCAGCTAAGTCCCATCTTATTGAAGTTGAGCGAGCACAACGAGCAACACTCAAAGTAGGCGCTAGTCTTTCCTTCCGTTTCCCCACAGTCGATCTTTACAAAAAGTGGGATGTTCTGACGGTTCGACAAACTTTTGTTCTGTATACGGTGCTGAAAAAACACTCTTTGTTGAAATATGATAAGGACTTACTCAAAGATAAGCGTCGAAAGGGAACAGTCTGCCAACTCAAATCTTTCAACTCATCCCACACACAGCGATTTTTCTGTTTTATGGATCCTTACCTATACAATAAATTAAACAAAATTTTAAACATCTATCCTCAACTAAAATCAACATATAAAACTTCGATTACCAAGTACCTTAAAACCTTGGACTATGAGGCTACTGAGAACCTTCTGATCACCTACAGTTAGTTTATGAGGTTCGCACCCCCAAATCACATGAGTTCTCATGAGCTCTCACACTCCAATCGCTAAATATACACACTCTAACACTCACACTACAACACATACAAATGGTCTCCGGTTTTCAACTACATTTTTAACATTTTTTTTTTTTTTTTGTTGTTAATCTATTATTGTCTCAATTTCCTTTATATCAACATCATGCAGAATAGCCTTATTTAGATTAATTGCTGCGGGAGGGCCCTGGTGACCTGTAATTACAGGTTTTTTAAACCTACTTCAGACACCAGCCTCTTACAAAGTTAGCTGATTATTGTGCCATCTCTGTTAAAATAGCATAAGAAACTTTTGTGAGAGTGAATAAATAGATTATTATTATTAATTAATTGTAATAAGATTTATCATCTTGATTGAGAAATCGTAGCCATCTTCACCTTGCCGAAATATAATGGGATATTGCAGTGCATCATATGAGCGATGTGTTTCCTTAATACGTTGTAATTGATTATTTCGACGATGTAAAAGAATATCACGTGACTCCAAATTTTCTCCAACTACAACAATGGCAACTTCATCAATAGTAGGTGCATTAAAACGTCCTAAACGACGTAAAACGTCATGTTGGCCCACAGGAGTTTTATCAGCTTCATTTTTAAATATTATAATCTATTGATTGTGTTCGTGAAGTTTTGTAATTGTTCAACTATTGACCTTTTCACTGAATTGTTATGTGCACAACGTAAATTGATTTCTTGTGGAGAATTGTCCATAAAATAAATTTGCAAAAACTTGTAATCGCTATCTGGCACTGGTAACAGTGAACCTGCTCTGTGATATATTTGGCCTTGTATCTGTAAAGGAAAAAAATGTATTGTAAAAATGTATATGGGCTATAATAGTTATGATTAATAAACATACAACTGCAAATACTATTACAAACCTTAAAAGTTGGCATGAAATTTTCCCGAACTATTTTTGTTGCTCCAAATGAAGTCATTTGAAAGCAGTTGTTGTATTGTTGAATATTACCTAAAAAGTGTATGGAATCTGTTCCTATTCCTAAAACCAATGAGTACAATGGCTCTGGAGGTGGAAGCAATGGTATCAATTTCACCTTTCCATTTGCGCAACACAATCCATTGGCTTCATTTTTGTATTTCAATGCCTTACAATATTGGCAAACTGAGTTCATAGGTCCAATAGCAACACAGTTGTAGGCACTAATCAATTGACATATCGTAACAGAAAGCAGCTCGATTCAAACTTGCACCATTATTAGTCGAATGTCGCGCTTCACGGGTCTGTCTTACCCGAATTCTTTCACGTTCATTGCGATCTTCACGTTCCTGGGCAGTACGATTAGATTGATAATTAATTTGATTCATTTGTCCGCCGCCTTATAGGAGGCATGTCGAGTATAAATGAGTCACAAACACACACAACACTTTTTTAATTTTATAGAAATTTGTGGCTTTTAGATTTAGTAACATTATAGTTGCACATCAAAGACACGTTTACGTTTCAAGTGACATTTTACCACAGACAATTTGTGTTTGACTAATGTTACCGTCGTGTAAATATTGACATCAATATTTATACGATACTAACGTCACTCAATTGTTTTGCCTTCCCGGAACCTCTCGACTAACTCTTGAACTTTATGGTATGGTATTAAAGTTCAAATAGATTTTTAAGTATTATTACGAATCGTTTCTATGGGAGTATAGAAAAGTGTTGTTTTTAGACTTTTTCAGGCATTTTTTTAAATTTTTCTCTGCGTAAGAACCATCCTCGTACTTCAAAGAATATTCTAAAAAAGAATTAGCGAAATCGGTTCAGCTGTTCTCTAGATTTGCGCTTAGCAATACATTCAGCGATTAATTTTTATATTATAGATCTATATTTAGTGAGAATATGATAGGTTCTGCACACGTCATTCTGACGTTTGTGTGTCGTTTCACAACTGTATTCAGGATCCGGATGCGACACGGCCATCCTGAGATACACACGTCCTCGTGTGTTAACCTGAACTAATGGAGAATAACACAAAGCGTCATTATGTTCGGCGATGCCTGACACAGTCTAAGTAAAACATCTGACAACTAATTAAAAGAAAACGGCTCTTAATCACAATTTAACGTAACTGTTAGTGTTTTAAATGTTGCAAAACAAACCCATCGTCATTACTCAAACAACACTAGTGAATGTAGTTAATCATTTCCGTAGTCATCGCTTCACATCAATGAACACAGTCATCCCAGTAATCATGACAACAGTCATCCCTGTGACTGGTCATACAAACCCACACATTCATCATCCCTGTGATAATGTGCGTACAATATCATAGTCATCCCTGTGACTATCTTCATATAACATCATAGTCATCCCTGTGATTATCTCTATTCAATACCATAGTCATCCCTGTGATTTTCTTCATATAACATCAAATTCATCTCTGGGAATGTCTCTATACAACACGATAGTCATTTCAGTGATCATGACAGTCATGTGCGTACAATACCATAGTTATCCCTGTGACTATTTCTATACAATGCCAAAGCCATCCCTGTGACTACCTCCAAATAAATGTTTAAAAAAAGTTTATTCAGTATCTTATATTTACTCCCCGGGCTCTAATGACTGATTCCATCCGTTCTATGATCCGTCATTACAATACAGCATGATCTTTCTTACTCCCGTCGGAAAAGAGAACTTTGCTCCATTGCAGGTATGACCAACTTAAGTGCTCACGTTCAAAGTTAAGGCGCGCTCTTCGTGGGTGTACCGTCAATTTTGGGCCATTAGCATTAGGTTTATGAGGTTTCAGGCCACGCTCTGCTAATCTTCTTCTAATAGTAGAAACGCTCACAGTCAATCCTCGAACCTCTCGGAGCTGCTGCTGCAGTTGAATAGCGAGAATGGTTGTTAACCAACTTTAAATCGTTATATATTCTGAACTGTAATTTAAAATGAATAAATGAACCTAAAAATGATTTTTAAATAACTATTCAACGACACGCACTTGACATAGATCGACTTTTTTATTTTGACAATATGGCGTCTAATTGTTGCTGTCGTGAATTGAGTACTGTCATGTGTTTAGTGAAACTCACATGGTTAAGACGAATCGATTGACGTAAGAATCATTGAAATCGGCCTACGAATTTGATTTCTAGATAGAATTTTCATCTGCCACTACTTGATTAATGGGTTACCAGCATAAAAACGGGTTTTAGATATTTTTACGGCAGACAATTAAAACAGCAATGTTAAATGAAGATAATCTATTTTTTAAATTTATATTTATTGTTTAAAAAAACAGCTTTTTAAAACTCTTAAATTTGTGAAGCAAATATATAAAAATATTTGCAAGTTAACTTAAACTTTCGACTATCCGTCCATGCATTGCCGCACAAGGAAAATATTCTTTCTACCGGAGCATTAGAAACTGGAATGGAGAAAACCAGTTGTAAAATATTAATCATATCTTTGAAGTTACTACCTTTGCAAGGTGTAAAAAATTTGTCCATGTCCCAGGGGGTGCGTTTTCGCCGGCTGGCTTTTCTTAAACATATTTATTAACTAACGGTGGAATCACACAAAACTCTTAAGTTCGTCTAAGTTGACTTTGGATATATTTAGCCAAGTAACTATCGCTTGTATTTGTTCAAAATTCAATTCTTGCTTCAAATTTAGACAATGAGAAAGAAAGAAAGAAATGAATTTATTTTGTACTCCTGTGTAACATGAGTAAACAGTGACTGTTAAAACAGTAAATTAAATACACTAAAGTTACATTATGATATTATTCTATGATTATGACATAGTGACTTAAAACTAACAGGATACAAAAATGGTTCTTAGGTCAGCATTGGGCCACTTCTTAGGTAAGAGGTGGCGCTGATATTCTGCTAAGACCGGATGTAATGACGCTCACGGACTACAGTGTGAATAGTCTTGACGTACGTCATAATTATTATTAATTGCTTGCTGGACTTGCACGACCCGTTTTCCAGCGAGTATCCCCACCACATGCTTATGTATATAATATACAGTATATTGCCAATTTGTGGGGAATTCCCCAAAATGCGGAAAATTTCAAACCGATTGACAACACCATTGTAACTGCTTTCTGCAAAATAATATTATATTATGGGGAGACCATCAATGGGAGGAAAATGCAGGGAATCGGGAATTTTTAGCCTTATTAATTACATTACGACTCCAGGTTTTTTCTCCCCAAACTGGGGAATTTTACGATTATTTTGGGGCAATTTAGGAAAATGGCAATGGCAACAGCACCGTGGCCTTGAGCGGACGTACGTCGTCGGCACGATGCGTGTGTGTGCTACGTCGGGCACCGCGTCTTTGGCGGGAAGGTGAGTAGGGCCTTTTAGTGAAATATTCTATGAGTATTGAACCCGGCAAATAAGATTACCATGACAAGTGTATTGGATTATGTATATAATGTTGCGTATATAAGTTACGAGTATTTGTGTTATAAATATGTAAGTTGTGGACCAAGTGACAATGCAAGTAATTGTTTTCTGAAAAGTCAAATCTTGATTCCAAATATTGTATTGCGTTCATGTACCGTGTCAAAAAGCTTTGTTTTATAGCATCACTTTTACATCTTGGCAATGTTGCAAATATTGACATTAGCACCTTCTCTGCAGTTCTAAAACAAGCGTTGTCAAAAATTGATACAGATATTCTATTTCACGAAGTCCGTTTAACTTTCGTTGTGTGTGTAATGTGTACCGATAAGCGTGTTTGTGTGCGTGAACGTGAGGAGCGTCAGCACAGAAGATTGACCAATAAATATATTTTTCGATTAACTTGCTCATAAAATGGCCCTAATCTCACCGCAATTAGGCACATAATGATACCTATAATCAAACTGTGGTTTTTTCATTGTTATTATATCAGGAGTGGGATAATAGATTATTGTTTTAATTTTATTGATTGAGTTGCATTATTCTCAAGAAAAAATAGATACAAAAAAGATCGTGTTCAATAGAACAAATAAATTAATATACCTACCTATTGCTTGTTCATTTCATGCAACTTCGTTATTTAAATAGAAAAATTCATCTTGTACGTGTGTATTTTGTTATTGTTATTATTATATTGTTTGTTATTGTTGATTACCGTCTTCAGCTCTCTTTAGACACTCACCTGCCAGTTCGGGTCTCAATGGCGCCTCAGCGGTAATCACCACTTTTACACATTTGTACCATAATCTACTATTAAGATTTATTTTTAAAAGTAACATTTAGTTGAAATATTTCGAAACATTTAGTTAACATTTGGAGGTATTATTATGGGTGGTAAATAAAAGACAAATCTATTTAAATAAGTAAGCATTTTAATTAAGATACTAAAGAGAAAAAAATTAATCACTATCTGATGAACATTCAAAATCCGATTCGCTAGTATCAGAATCATCTTGCAAATTAATTATGAGTTGAAAATCCAGATTAAAATATTTCAAATACTCATTTTCAATTTTTTCGACATATTCACATGTTTTTCGCCACGTTTCACTATTTATTTGATCTAAGCTTTCATTAATCAGTCTCTCAGTACTCGTCATGTTTTGATCAATATTTTTGGATGCAATATAATTTTTTACAATTCCCCATATATTTTCTATAGCATTTAATTCTGGATGATAGGGGGGGAGGCGTAAGACTTCAAATCCCTTGCTTTTAATAACATCATCGATTTTAAAGGTTATGTAATCGCATTTGTGTTTTTTTATAATATCGTACACGGCCAATTTAACGAGAGATTCATCAAATGCTATATTGCCTTTATCTCTAAGCCATTGCTGCATATCTGCTTTCTTTGTAGCATACGTGGGTAATTTTTCGGCTCGTGTATTGTGGTAAGAAGCATTGTCTAACACAATGACAGAGCGAGGAGGTAGGTTGGGTAATAGCTTTTCATCTAGCCATTTCACATAATTATCATAGCTCATATTTGAATGATAGTCGCCAGCTATTGAGTTAGCCTTATAAACCAAAGCAGCATTTTCAATAAATCCGTCCTTTGTTCCTGCATGCACTAATATGAAGCGAGTACCTGTGCTAATTTTTTTTTAAAATGGCGTGGTTTCTTTTTTTTTTGCCCAGGTATTGTTTCGCACGTGTGTCGAAAGAACATAACTCTCGTCGGTGTAGACAATTGGTCGACTTTGAGCGCGATATTCAGAATTTTTTTTTAGATATTTATAACGCAACATTTGTATGTCTTGACGCTCTGTCAAAACTTTACGGTTGTTTTCTGTTTTACGCCACTTGTAACCTAACTTTAGTAATAACTTGCGAACAGTTTCTAAACAACCTGAAAATCTAATTTTCTCATTTAATACTTTTTTTAATTTTAGGCAACGTCGGAATTTCTTTATGGACGACATGGAAATTTTGTATAGTACTTCGAACAACATCGGCAGTAAAATTGTCTATTTCTATCTTATTTTCTCGCTTTCTTCTTTTTTTCATAGGAGAAGTGAATGTTGATGACGTGGATGGCAATTCCTTCTCTTCTTTTAATATTCGTTGAACAGTTTTCGTAGACACACCTGTAGCTTCCGCTGTACGCCGCGTAATGTCTCGTAAATGAGACAAATCAGAGTTGGGTTCCATAAATGTTTTTGTAAATTCATACTCTTCTCGCAGGAAATGGTAAACGCTAGCTATCATGCTCCGACCCTAAAACAAAACCAAATATAATTTCTCAGTGTAATGCATTGTTCACGAAATACCTAAAAATTCTCATTGATGTATTAAAACTTAACGTCAAAAATCCGTGAAACAATGTGTTCACCATGAACAAATAATCCAAAAAACAATGATAATAATAATTGCAAAAGTACCTACATGAGATGAAAATGTAATCTATTGTAAGTAAAAAAATATAATTTTAATAATTTATCATTATCAGCGTGGATGATATAAATTTATTAAAATAAATCTTACCTCACTATGAACAACTTTCCGACGTTTAGTTTCCATGCTGACGCTACTCCGTGAAACAATCTGGCGCGAACCAAAAACACTAGTGACATCGACCGCGTTGCGATCGTGACTGAGCGCTGCCGCGCTTACGCACACTAAAGCATTGTATATATGCACGCCTGACAACATTCATAACCCAACGGACTTCGTGAAATAGAATATCTGTAACACAAGATCAAAAAAATATAAGTGTAGCTTTGCTTTTAGCCAAAGCAAGCAAACAATTATGAACAATGTGCGTCGAGCATCTCGCTCTACTAAAATGTTACAATTCTCATCTTTGAGGCGCTTGAAAACGGAATTAAATCAGCCTAGATTAACATTGGCATTACCCGCTGCAAGATCATTTTCAAGCAGCTTATCTCTAATTTTTATAAAGATATCATTAGATCCTTCCTCTAATGTGTAGAATCTTATGACCAATGGATACATTTTTATGTTACCATGGTTAGAAAAAAAATAATTTTTATAACTTCCTTAATCTTTGATCAGTATGAAAACGGAGAGATGCTTCAATAAAAAAATAACAAAATGTTAAAAATTTGCTTTTTTAAAAACACAAATTTGTTCAAATCTGCCTCCTCAAGTCATAGAAATATTTGTGCTAGCTCCGTCAAAGGTAATAGAAATAATATCTATCTTTTTCATGAACGGAGATCAAAATATTTTTGGTAATATAAACTTTTTCTTGTGCTGGTAACGAATTTATCAAGTAGTAAGCCACTGTTATATTAGGGTCAATTTTGAATAATCCTGTAAATGAATATATTACTTAAAAGATATTAAGTTATTCTACCTATTACCCAGTAATAGTCAAATAATAGTTACCGATTCGTTACCTACATAATATGTATTCAAACTAGTATCCAATTAAACGACTATTTAATTTTACTAGATATTTACATTACCACGAAATAGTAAATAACTTTTCCTTCATACTATAACAGGCTTAGGACTGTCAACTAGTGATGAAACGGATATCCGGTAACTATCCGGTATCCGGCCTATCCGGCCTATTTTCACTATCCGGCCGGATACCGGATAGTAGGGCACTATCCGGCCGAATACCGAATACTAGATGTTTCCCGCGATACCGTTCGCGCTGAGTGCTTTACGCCCTAAACTCGTCTATATCGCGCTTTTCTGTGGGAATACAAAAGTTTTTAAGCCTATCTATATTGTTTCTCGTTGTCTAATCTATCTCTGTATCAAATTTCAGCAAAATCAGTTCTTTAGTTTAGGCGTGAGAGAGTAGCAGACAAACAGACTGAATTTATAATATTAGTAACGGATTATTTTGCACATACACACACATATATGAAATGAAAATAATATAACAATAGGTTATGGACGGACACCATTTATTAAATTAAAATAATGACAGAAATTGTTTGATAAAAAGTTAATTACTAAAAATTTACTTAGTGTTAGTACTCAAAATTAACTAGCGGCAAATTATGGTGAATGAATACTAGGTTTTCAGCATTTGTTGGTAAGAGGCGACTCCGCTTGGCTTCGTATACTAGACCCGCTTCTGAAAATAGCCTTTCGCTGTAAACGCTACTGGCAGGTGCTCCAAGATAAATTCTTGCAAACTTCGCCAATTGAGGGTATTGGTTTGAATTGACCGACCACCAAAGGTATGGGTCGCGATTGCGATCTATTCGAGATAACTTTAAGAAAAAGTCAATCTCATTAGAAATTGGATTTTGTTTTTCTTGATCGCGACAACTGCTACTGTTGTCCTTTGCCACTTCATTGAAACAGTCCCAAAAAGTGTTATGAGCTTCGCGTGTAAAATTTGATCCAGTTTCATCTTCTTTTTGTCGTTTAGCAGGTGTTGAAGACGGCGATGATCTATTACTGTCGGAAGAAGAATCGTCGTAAGAGTTTTTTATATATTCTATCAGGATTTTCTGTCGGGCTTTTTCAGTTTCAAGAACTCCTAAATAGTCTGATTTGAATCTTGGGTCTAGAAAGGTAGCAATTATGAAGTTTAGATCTTCTTCTAAGAATTTAAAACGACTTTCCAATTCAGCTTTCAAGGAGGCTCTTAAACGTGCTAAGTCTGGTGTTCTTTGTGCTGTCTCGGTTTTATCCAAATACTTTTTTAGTGCATAAACGTGTGGTATCACTTCGGATATACAGGAAACGCCAGAACTTGTAATTTTTGTTATTTCTTCAAATGGTTTTAAAAGGTTTATGCACTGCTCCAACAGACCCCACTGTTGTATCGTCAAATTAGTCAGTGTCTCATGTTCAACAACATAAAGAGAGATAGCCCTTTTTTGTTCCACCAAGCGTACAGCCATGTAGTAGGTAGAATTCCACCTCGTGTTGATGTCCTGCACTAACTGATGCTGCGGCAAATTTAACTCCTTTTGAATTGCAAGTAATTTTTCTTGTGCCAAACCTGAATGATTGAAATGAGTTACTAGACGTCTACCAGTAGCAATCACTTCTAATAGCTCAGCCTGGACCTTCATTGACTTATCAATAACTCGCTGAAGCGAATGTATGAAACATCTAGCGGAATGATACTCTCCAACTCGAGCTCCTTTCACCATATTAGCTCCACTATCATGGATTAGTAAGTGAATTTTATCTTTCTCAATATCCCAGCGAGCAGCTATAGCGTTCAGTTCGTTTGCTATATTTTCACCTGTGTGTGATCCTGAAAACGGTTTCATAGCAAGAACGCCGTGGTTCAGCTGAAATTCCGGAGACAACCAATGGGCTGTGAAACTTAGGAAACTGGAACTATTGTGCAGGCAGGTCCAAATGTCAGACGTAACAGAAATTGCAATAGCTTTAGAAATGTTTGCTTTTATTTTGTCGCGAATTCTATTGTAGATGTCTGGAATAATTTTTTGAGATATATAAGTGCGACTTGGTAATTCATAACGAGGTAGCGCTTGTTCTAAAAGTCTTTTAAACCCAACCTTTTCTACAATACTGAACGGCTCGTTATCTATTGCAATCATTTCTGCAATTAAATAATGATACTTTTTGGCTTTGGCATCATTCACATCCCAAAGTAATTTTCTTTCAAACGATTCCGACAGTGTTAGCTGTTTTTCTGCAGTTGTAGAAGGAGCAATTGGGCTGGGATTGGCACGTTGTGAAACCGTAATTGATCTTGAAATTTCGCTAGTTTTACTTGTACTTATCAATCTAGACTCCTGTGGATGTTTGGACTTTAAATGATTACTCATGGCAGACGTACCTGATGAATGAAAAAGAAACGTATTTTAAAATATTGTACCTAGTACCTACCCATTCACAATATGCATAAATAAACTGAAGTCTGAAGCTTGCATTAATAAAATATCGTTTAGAAAAAAATTAAATTTTAAATTTCAAATTGAGATTGTAGTAGTAGTAATGAAAATTAAAATGAAATGAATGACCAGCGAAATAACTAATTTAAGAATACTGCTAAGTAGTATGTTTGTTTATTAACAAAATAAGTTTGAAAATATAAGAGTATTCTCGCATTAAAATTGAAGCAAAAACATAACCTCTAAAACTTACATACCTGCCTTTTTTCCTTCACCACCGCGAGAAATTTCAACGTGACACAATAAACATGACGCGTACAACAAGTACGCGTCATGTCACTTTTTAAATCAAAATATTGCCAAATTGGCGATCTTCTTTTTGATACTGACATTTTTTAATAATCGACAAGTTAAATAGAAAGAAAAACAATGGAATAAACAAATGCATATAACCTGACATGAGCGATTACACCCGAACGCCGCGAGTCGTGCCGGCCGAATGCCGATCACGCCGAATGCGTCCGAATATTTCCGATCTTAATCACGCGCGCATATTCAAATCAAATTGTAACGCGATAAGCGGCCGAATATCCGGTGGCCGGATATCCGGCGCTCCGGCCTCGTAGTTAGCCGAATATCCGGTATCCGGTATCCGGCCAAATCACTATCCGTTTCATCTCTACTGTCAACGATCAAGACAATAGATTGTTAATTTTAGTGAATTGAAAAAGTAATTTGATCGCTGGCGTAATTAAATAGGTAAACACTGTGTACAATAATTGAAAATTGATGATTTTATACAAAGTAAAACAATCATATGTTTTTTTATTTGACTTATTTATGTACTTTATGTACATACTTTACATATTTACATTGTTTCACCTTATCGGATTTGAGCCTGGTTCTACGATCTGATACGCTATACCCGGACTTTGAAAATATGCGTTCGCATGATACGTATGTATTTATCGCGCAACACTTTGATTGGTCCACTAGTCTGAAGGGTTGTTAATATCGCCTTCGTCATCCTTCAGCGCCAACAAGGTATCATCGAGGTGCCTTTGTACTTCTGTTATGACACATGCATGCGAAGATTTAATATGCTTAACGTTTTCCAACATTTCCGTGATGTCGTCCAATATTGACAAGCTGTCTTTTTCGGTAGACCCAGTTCCACTAATTGCGGAGATGCTGGTATGGTACAGCTGTTTCGAGTCTGCTGATGTTCATCTATTTGTGCAGTAACGAGTTCAATTAGGGACTTTTTAGCCTTTTCAGCTGCAGGTTTATCTTTAAATATATGGACTTTATAGCGTGGATCCAGTAGTGTACATATTGCAAAGGTACCACTAAATTCAATGTTTCCCAATCGCTTAAAAAAGCGATTATCGAGGTATCACTGATTATCAACCAAATAAAAATTTGGTTGATAATCAGTGATACCGACTCTTTTACATCGTGGTGAATTGTTGAGGAAATTTTATTTTCCTAAAAATACTATAACGGATTTGGCCGCCGCAACCTTCAGCCACAAGCCTTATCAAGATTTAATTGTTTGTACCAATAAACAAGATGATATTTCATTAGCGACCACACATAAGAATAAACATTGTTTTTGGTGGGGTTAGCGTAAGAGTTTCCCTCAACTATCGTGAAGTTATATATATATAAATAACTGCCGAGAATAATAAGCTTGGTAAGCTACTTTGGGCAAAGGTAAATTCTTCTGACAGTCAAAAGACAAAATTAGGATTCCCGGGTTATCTTCCTTCAATTTCTTGAAAAAGCATTTTGCTCTCATTTTGTGTATCCTATACAGCGTACGCAATTTCTGTTTCTTAGTTTGAAGAACCAAACCCAATATTGAAGGAGGTATTTTTAGCCACCGCGTTTCCCGGCATCGACTGGTCCTTATATATTTTTGTTGTAGTTATAAAATTCTAGACCCTTCTTTATCTGTAATTTTCTTGTAATCTCTTTGTATACTCTAGGTACTCCTGTGCTAAATCTCAAATAAAACGAAAACGAAGTTGCTTCATATTTAGTTATTAAATATCAAAATACAACAATTTTGTATAGAGATGTTTAGGCTTGGACCCAAATATGTTCTCCTTTTTATTTTGCCTCTGCAATAATGGCTTTCTAACGGCTGAAATTTCAGCGCAAATTTCTGTACAGCTTCCCTCTTCGAATGAATATCGAAGTATATTCGGTCTCCTCCTTCCTTTTTCTGATGGGGTTCCTCCTGTGGCCGCAAATACATTAGAAACCCCTTTTATACGGCCCTGTTTGATTTTTAATATGCCACAAAATGCAGCGAGGCAAATAGGAACTTTTTGTTTGGTTTTGTGTTTACTAACAAAACACTGCTTTGAAAAATAAATTATATCAACTGTAAACAAAACTTTTAAACATGGATACCACCAAAATCTGAATAATATTTGAGTCTTTCTATTATTATAAATATTTATTTGGATTGCTTTGTTAGTCTTTTAATGTGTTTATATTAGTGCAATTAATGCAATTGATAGTGCATGTGATCAGATTTTTTTATGGAAATTCTAAGTATCAGTACAGTACGCCATGCCCAATAGACGACAATAATAAATTTAACTCTATTCTGTAGGACTAAAAATACGGCTGGTGGAATGTGGGTGTAAAGACTACGTACCGCTTTGGGGATATGTAGACGTGAGAATATAGTTTTTTTTTGCCTTACGTTAATAAAAATAAATAGATGACATGTATTTTAATAATATAGGTGTGTAATAAAAACCGACGTTCCACCCAGAAAGTTTATTTGAGACACCGAGTAGAGCAAAAATGTCCTTATGCCTTCTTTTTCCATACGATAGAAGAAGTGTAAGTGCGTTATGCCATTCGAACCTATAATACAAATGAACATACGAGAGGATCCGTGCATAGCATTGTGTTCCTTCTCTTATATGATGAGTATTATTGTAACCTAAGTTGAATACAGGGGTAGAAAATTATAAACATGATAGGATTGACAATAGGGAAGATGCAAACATAATATTTATGAAATTGTTATCATTAAAATATTATAAAAACAAATGAAAGGTTACTGCAACGTTTTTATTTATATTAATTATGATTTTTATCAACAAAAACGAACTAAAGTAACGTAAAACGCAACGTATTTTAATACACCAATCAGCATCCAGTGACGCATGTTTTGTTCATCAACATATCGAGCCTGTTATAAAAGAACATTGTAAGCGACATAAAGATAATTTTACAGGAGACGTATTTTTTTAATAATTTTGTCGTTTTTTATGATAGATCCCTGGTTTTTGGATATGTTACAAACAATGTTAGGTTGTGTCTAGAATCAATTATATTGTTGGAATAACAGTCGTTTATCAAGTAGGACCAGTTGTCCAGCTATGAACCAGGTAAATTTCAAAGTCATATAACTTTTTTGTTTTTTAACCTACGTAGTCGTGCTTCTGCACATAGTTAAGAAATTTATCTATGTTTGAATTGGCTTTTAAAGTTTTTTAACATTTTTAATATATTTTTTGTGAATACAAATTTAGTAAAAATTCGGAATTGGTTCATAGTGGAACACTGGGTTACATTGAACCAGGCTTTCTTCTACAATGAACCATCTAAAATTATACAGAAAATATAGCTGTTAATTATAATTATGGGTAATCAAATAAAACAATATGTAATTAAATCAAAATTAAAGTTTTTATTAAAAAATGTAATTACTAACTGGAACATGGTATTATCACATAGGAGATTTATAAAAAGAAATTAACAAGTTTTTATTAAGTTGTCATTCTGACAAGTTTTCAGTCTCATAACTTCAAACTTATTATTTTGGTAAGTACAAATAACAAAAGATAAACATTTTAAAAATAATCTAATAATCAAAAACTTTATAACTAAATATAAAATCTTTGAATGATTTTATATGTTAGGAACTAGATAATTCAGTCTTCACATTAAATCAACTCTTGACTTCTTAAATGTTTCAATTTTTAACGTAGGTGAATGTTAGGCGCAACACGAACAGGGAAGATGTAAGTGGAGTTACGAAACTTAGTCCCAGTGACTTTAGGCGGTGGTAAAATAACTTTGATGTCCTTTAGCTCCACTTCTGCCATATCTGGCTCTAATGGCATTTTAAATTTCATGTTTTCTTTATTTATCAATCGCATGAACAAAACTTCAAATTTGTTGGCTCTTGCTACCTCAATAATCTTGGCTATGTAGAAAATTGTTATTTTTACTACAAAAGAAACCAAAACGTATTCACCCACGATTGGCTTTCTTTCAAGCTTTTCAAAGTTACCTCTAATCCACTTCATATTGTTTTCATCATCCGATTCATTTAAATCACTTATTTCTGACTCACTTAATTCTATTATCATGTCTGTTTCTTCGCCAGAACTCGACTCCACAACCTCTTTTTTAGATTTCTTATTTTTAGATTTATTTCTTGCAGGTTCTTTCAATACTGGTTTATTTTTCCCTTTCGTCTTACTGTATTTTAAATCTGTATTTTTATCGGACAACACGGCACGTTTTGTTTGCTCCACTTTTATTTTCCTCTCTTTTTCTTTCTTTCTGTTTTCGATTTCCTTTTTTTCTGGAGTATCTGTTGCTATCATAGTTTTTCCACTCCTTCTAATTTTTCTATTATTAGCTCTCGGTCCGGCTTTTAAAGGCGGCATGAAATGTTTTGGAGATTTAAACTCTTGAGTCACAACAGGGGCAGCTAATGGTGAACTAGGAATAGCTACGATTGAAACCGGAGCAATTACAACTTCTGAAGGTATAGTTTCGTGTTGAGAAAGGTAAGGTAAGAGTTGTTGAGTATTTTCCTGAAGAGTATCCAGAAGTGATGGACTTTGAGCGTCCCTTAGTATGTCATCGTCGTTGCTATCATTACTATATAAGGATGGAGTTCTAGAATCTAGTCTGTTTGAAGGTTCCTGTACAATAGAAATGTCTAACGATGGTTTAACGTTTGTAATTTTTGATCTATTAGTCTCATTGTCGTCATCAGAATATAAAGAAGGAGTTTTAGAATCAGGTCCATTTGCATTAGAAATTTCCAATGTTGGCGCATCGCATGTGGGTTCTGGTCTATCAGTTACATCGGAAGGCAAAAAATCGATTTCAGTAAAGATATTAGAGTCAAAAGGGAAAATTCCACACTTTCTAAATGCAGAAGCGATATTTGTCGGCGTCATGGACTTGGCATAGGCTGTACCAACGCACTCTGCAACATTATAAATTGTCAATGGCTTGCCAGGATTCCGCATCATCCATGAATCGATGGCAGCATTATAATAAACCTTAAAAGGTCCCAGCAAACCTACATCCAATGGTTGCAGTTTAGACGTGGTGTGTGGAGGAAGCGTAAGCACAGTAACACCAGATTTTTTTGCTAAGTCCAGCGCTTCAATCGACAAATGCGACTCGTGGTTATCGAGGATGAGTAAAGATGGATTGTCAAGACTGGACGATGAAAATTTTATGAAGTGCTTCATTACTTCCACAAACAGTTCTGAAGTCATCCATCCAGATTTATGAGCTAATCCGAGTGATCCTGGAGGCGCGCCTGTCATCATAAAATCTTTGAAGTTTTTCCGCGGAAAGACTAAAACGGGCGGTAAAGCTTCTCCTCGGGCACAAACAATGGCACATGTTGTTACCAGGGTACCTTTTTCACCACTGGTGACTTTTGCAATGTTATGTTTCCCTTTTGGAGCGATTACTTTTTGAGAACGCCGCACTGTAGTAGTTCCAGTTTCATCTAAATTATAGAGACGACAACCGTTCCCGAATGAAGGATGGCGCTCCATTGCACGCTTCAAATTGTAGAAAAAAGCTGTTACAGTCGTCCTGTTGAATGATGTTGCGCGTGCGAGGCTGCAACTTTCTGGCTTCTTTAGGGATAGTCCTGAATGTCTGGTTCTAAAGGATCGCAGCCATTCTTTTCCCGCAATTTGATCCCGCTTCCAACCTTCTGGCATGGGAATTTGGTTTATCACTGCCATCTGGTATGCAACTTTTCGACACTCTTTAGCAGTAAGCCCATATAATTTTAAGGCGCATTCTTCAAAATAATCTTTCAGAGCATTTTCCTGATTTTGTGTAAAAATTTTTTTGTTCTCATAATTAGGTGTCAATCTTGTGTCAATCAGATTTTCTGCAGTAATACTTAAGTTTTTAGAAACATAACGACGTGGTGTAGGATATGCAATGTGGCATTCTTTAGCCGCCTTTCGTATACTAACTCCATTTCTATGCAAACGCAGGGCTTTTAACATATTTTCGGACGTGTGATCGCCTTTTTTTCTAATCGTCCTTTTCGGTGGCGCCATTCTAAAAAAGATGAGTATCTATACTATAGGCCGACCGTTTAACTCGCGTATCACCTGAACGGTAAGAAGGGAGCGGGGGGAGATTCTACCGGGTGGGTGAGCGGGGCGTGCGCGTGCGGACCGCTTAGGCGATACGATACGCGAGTTAAACAGTCGACGGTCGGGCTATATTAGCTACATAAACAGGTACCTACCTAAAATAAAATTCACTCGTTAAAAAATAAAAGCTTCACACTAGAATTCCCTATATCATGTGGGACACAAAAACAAACAAGCAAACACCTAGACACACATTTAAATTCATCATTTAATATCCGGGGATTGAACCCGGAAACCCTAGCCCAGTATACCAGTATTAAGTATACCATAGTAACCAAATAAATTAACAGTTTGGTTGTCTTACTATGAGCCTTGTTGTGTTGAACTATGAACTATGGTTCATTGCAGGACATACGCCGATGGTTAAACGAAGGACATACCACACTTTTTAATGAAACCTCAAAATATAACTTATAAAATAAAGTCGTAGGATACTGAACAATAGTGAATTATACCAGGATATTAATGCATATTATGATGTGACAACGAAAGAACTGTTAATATTAATAAGATAATTATGAAAAAAGATCAAATTCAACAAAAAATACTTACTTTTTGGAGTTGTTTTTATAATTTTCACCGCCACGCGTGCGTCCTTCACAGCAAGTAGATGCGAACTGAGCGGTGGGAGAGGGGTACATAAGCGTCTCTTTTAGTAGTATTAGTGCGGAATGGCAACGTCGCGTTTTTGAAATATGGCGGTGGTTGAATAAATCTGCCTGGCTCACTGTAGGACAAGTGACCCTACTCTCGTCGCTTACGATAAAAATTAAGTTCATGATTTCTTCTTGTTGTTCGAAAATCGTCATGTACGATATTATTTTTTGGTGTAATTTAATCAGCGTTTATCAGATTGTCACAAATAAACAAAAATGTTAATGTATTAATCAACTTTTATTTTTAATTAACAATTTTTTATGGACCAATGGCTTTATATTGGGTGATGCATGTGTCCAGCAGTGTCCGCAGTGGACTGCTGTAGGCTGATTAATTGAATTGAATGATGATTGATTTAATTATCATGGATGTTCATAAAAAAATAAAGGTATTGATTTGAATAATTAACTCATTCGTCATCATTTCCTTCTGGTAGCAAATCTCTCGTATGGTCATCAAAGGGTAAGTCGAGGTATTCCTGTGAATATTGCGCAGGAATAATCCCTTTATCACACATTTTTTTAAATCAAGGTATTTTGGTTTAGCAATAGGTATTTTCGCCGCGTATGCTGTTCTGGGTGCCTGGAGACGCACTCGACTTTGTCGAGATCTTATAAAGAGATCCAGATCGACGTTTTGGACTTCAGAATCATCAGAGAAGCCATAACTAAGCTGAATTTTTTTGGGGTCAGACCGTTGGAAGCCAGCTGTCCTTACTTTCGTAATAGCAATTTTTATTGCTTTTGGCAAATATAAATCAGCAAAAGTTTTCCAGTCCAGTATATCTGCATTTTTTATCATAATAGTTTCGTAATTTTTGGGATGGGTTCTGGCGTTTGATATCAATGTAGGCCATTGGGATGGGGCCTATACTGTTCTTCTTTTTATGAAGGACTCAATAGTAGCATGTACCGAATCTACCGGCATCATTGTGTGCCCAGGAATTAAAAAATTAACAGTGATGTCCTCAATGAACATTGCTACGTGACTTATGAAGTATGACAGCATTGAAATCATTGCCCTATTTTTATTTTGACCGCAGCAACTATCACAGTACAAAGCTAAAGATGAGTGTTTGCCTTGCTCATCAATCATCTTCAAGTATTTAAAAACAACAGTAGACACTTCATTGCAGCCTCTTTTGGCTTCTGCTTCATGCCATAAATAACAGTATCCATTCCTGCTTCCACTCTCGTAAATGGTTTCATTGAAGTATGCTAGTTTTCTCGAATAATATAAATTTACACTATCGCCGTGTGGAGTGGTGAGCACCTTTTCTAAATCAAAACTGGCGCATAGAAAATCATCAGAATTTTTACTGCGAGATTGATCATTTAGAAATTTATCTTTGGCTGCATTTTTTTCCTGTATATGTTTTTTATACTCTTCCGTATTCATGACCTCATTTTGACGTGTACTATCCAAATTTTTTATGCGCTCACACATTTCACATTTATCTTTTTTAGGTAAATGGAACCCTATATTGAAATCATTCCTAAAAATATTTTTGAAGGTTTGTTTCTGCACAGAACCAATTTCCTTAATATCCTCATCTTCAAGATAAATTTTATTATACAGGTATGACAAATTTCTGAACTCAGAAGGTAAATACAATTTATTTCCTTTATTACGGCAATAGTGAGATGGCACAGCTGGAAGTTTTTGAATAAATTGCTTAACTACTTGAATAATCGAGTTACTATATTTGTTACTAGGTGTTGAATGTCCTCTTTCATCAGCCTTAGACACTTTTAAAGCAGTCATATTATTAATAGTGTATCTTAACGTCATCTGTGATATTCCTAAAGTTTTCAATAGAAACTGCTGACACACTTTCTTCCTTTGACCATTTCCCCAAGGAAAGTAGTAGTTATATGAAACTGATCGCCTATTGCCACTATCTACTCTTCGTCGGCGTACTGTTGTTTCCTCGACGGATGCCAAAAGCCAGTCTCGTTGTCTGACAGAACTTCCTAAGCCCCAATAGAGTTCGTGTATATTGTGGTGATCTCCTTCAGGAAAGTTCATCTCACATTTATTGCCACACTTTTTTCCTGCACACGGATTTGAATGCACTTTCTTTCCTCTACAGACCACCTTTCTGACTTAGCTTGTAATCGCTTTGGTAGAGAACGTTTCTTCCTATAACCTTCTTTGCCTACTATATTGTCATCGTCACCTATTGCATCGTTCGATTCTGTTTCTGTAGAACTGTAAGTTTCAAAGAATGTATGCAAAACTGTTGGAGAAGCTGTAGAAGTAGACGCTGTATCAGTGCGCACAGGAGACTCAAAAAGGCGTTTAACTTTTTTACTCTTTGGCATAATCCACATCCATCAGAATCTGTCCCATCAAAGTCTAATCCTGAGCTGTAATGCGTTTTATTTGAACTACAATGCGTTTTATCTGAACTACAATACGTTGAATCAGAATTTGGGTACGGAACTAAGATCACTTGATTATTTTCAGGTTTCTCCATGGCTTCGCTATTCATGGCGAGTTTTTGGAATACTGAAAAGATAAATATTATATTATGCTATAGCGCAATAGCATAAGATAGGTTAGTGCTTTGGGCGCAGACATACAACAGACATACAGATACAATATGGATACAAAAGGTACACACGTTACAATAACACCGTTTATTTCGTCAGTTTCTCGTCATCTACAGTTGCTTTCCAGTTAGTTTTTTAGTTTCAGTAGATTTAGACGACCCTAGACCATAGGTCTAGTGGTTGTGTTGTTCGACTACTGATTCGGAGGTCGCGGGTTCGATTCCCGCACAGTGCAAATATTTGTGTGCAAGAATATGAATATTTGCACTTGGTCTGGGTGTTTCTATGTATAATAGGTATGTATGTATTTACAAAAAAATAAAAAATATTAAAGTATGTTTATCCGCATTCTAGAACCCGTAACATAAACTATGCTTTGTATAGGTCTAAAAAGCGATGTGTAGAATGTCGTAAAAAAAAGGGAATGAGAGACAAAATCTAAAGACACATCCCACTGCGAAATCCATCGAGATGGTAAAGTTGTAGAACATCACAAACATACACACTAACACTCGATTTCACTCGACATAACTGTTATAAAAACCTTCCAGGGTAAAAAACATTCCAATAGTAAGCAAGCATAAGCCTTTATAATTAGGTACCTATATTATAGGATATTAATACGTGCACCAATAGCAAAATTTAACATAAACCACCAAGGCACCAACCTATACCATTAAGAATCTTTAAAATAATAACATATTTTATAATATAGATTATACTTACATCTCCACAGTCCACACTACACTGAATATTTTAAAAATACACGAAATAGACACGAGAAAGCACAACTTTTAATCAAGAAATCGTAAAGTCAACAAGTTTGAACTTGAATCGTTTAACATTGTGTACATTTTAGTTATTGCTCTGAAACAACGTTTTTACTGAGACATTTAAATTATTTTTATTGTTTGAATATAATTAATATTTGAATATTGTAACAATGTATTGTCATATTGAACATTATTCAAATAGGTAATCAGAAATTTGGGTAAAACAACAAACAAAGTATGTACAAATTCAGCTAGGTAGATAATAATTATAAATAACTAAACGCAACACAGATTCAGGGTAAATCTTAAAACAATTTATCATCGTAAGTTACAAACGTTACTTACGTTAAGTCGGTTACGATAATTCTTAAGTAATTACTTTTGTTGTTTACGATATAATTTATTTATTGTAATATTTTTGCCATTTATGCAGATATGGATCAAAATAATTTCAACCTTACTGCAAAGACTTGCAGTAAGGTTGAAATTATTTTAGTTGTTCGTTGAGATAGAAAAGTGAAATACCTACATTTTGTCGCTTACGATGTTCTTCCATAACAGGCTCGATATATTGTTAAAGCTACGTTTCTTCTCCTTTCGTGTAGTTATCTTATTCACATTTTTTAACTAACCTAATTTATTGTTCTTTTTTACATCTTGACAAAAGAAAGTCACCAGTTTGTATATGGCAGGACTTTGTATTGAAAAGTTTTAAAAACAGTTATAGTTTTGCATATTTGAAATTTAGTTTGCATTTACAATTTTACATTATTTTTTAAGCATGAGCATGGGAAATTAATGTAATTAATTAGTGTTAATAATAATATTAAAAAATATATTTTTCAATAATTGTCTGAATGAATCTAAAATGTTTATGTTCTCATTTAATTTACATAATTGTTTTTGGATAAAATTATATTAGTAGATATTTTAACATTTATCATTCAATTTAAGAATAGGAAATTCATGATACAGTATTATTTTGAAAATGGTGATGGTTTAATTTGGTGGTGGTAGGTTCAGTTTTTGTTTGTTTCTTTCTATAGATTAGGCAACATCAAAATACTCAGACGCATAAGATGAAAACTGAAATGAAGAAAACATCTGGTGCATTACAAAATTTCCTTACATCTAATACTAAATCAAGATGTCAAGGATCTAGTAATGATGAGAATATTACAGTAGCGAAATTAGCATTGACTTTTCACACTGTGAAGCATAATTTATCTTATAATAGCATGGATTGCATAAATAAATTCAACAAAATTTTATTTGTAGATTTTAAAATAGCTAATAAAATACGCTAGGCAAGAACTAAAATGATAGCTTTAGTAACAGAAGTATTAGGTCCATATTCTATGGAAAGTGTAATAAAAGATTTAAATGATGATGTGGTTTTCTGTCTCCAGACAGATGCATCAAATAAAAAGAATATTAAACTATTTCCTCTTATAGTGCAATATTTTTCAATAAATGAAGGGATCCAAAGTAAACTGATAGATTTTTACGAAAATTCTAATGAATCTGAAATGGCATGTTAGAAGAATTAAGAAGTCTATGGATTCCTACAACCTGTCATTCAATCAAGTATCAAGTCTCAGTGCAGACAATTGCAATGCTAATTTTGGTATTCATCACTCATTGTATTTAAATATTAAAAAAGAAGTACCAAATCTAATAAAAGGCAACTGTCATGCACACAGTGAAACATGCTATAAAAAAATATTGTTTTAAAAATATACAGCCGTTTTTCAGTATCTGCTTGTAGAAGAGACGAAGTAAAAAAAAATGTTTTTTTGGTTGATGGCGAATATCACGAAATTAAACGTCATATTGGCACTCGTTGGTTATCTCTACTTCCAGCCATTGACACCCTTTTACTCAATTGGACACCAATATGTAATTATTTTATAAGTGTAGGTGATAATTGTGCAATAATTATACAAGAATTATTAAAACTAAGTGATCGACAGGATAGGGAAGTTGTTGAAATTTATTTACACTTTACAAGCCATATGCTTAATATATTTAATAAAACAATAAAACGTCTGGAAGGAAATGATGTAACTATACTGGATGTCTATAATACTATGGATAATTTATAAAACGAATTAGAACAAAGAAAAACTGAAATGTACTTTGGTTATGAATCAAAAATGAGATTACAAAAAATTTAAAACTCAACACCCATATTCAATACAGTTATCAGAAATTTTTCACTTTTTATTGATATGAGCTTAAATGATAAAATGGTTTCGAAGATAACCTGGCTTTCAATACTTCCAAACATTTCTTTGAAAAATGAGGTTAAATTTGAACATTTTGAAATGGTAATTGCAAAGGCCAAATTACAAGACAAATTAAATATTAAGATGGACGATATGTATTCCGAATCTATAATCTATAATAAAGAAATCCAAAGAAAATTCAATAATGATGATAAAGAATTTTCAGTGAAAAGTACAGTTGAAAAATGGCAATATATACTTAAAAATGCATCTGATAGCTTACCAAATTTAAAAAAAAATATTTCTTATTTATCTCCGTTCCCGCCACTTCAGCTTTCACTGAAAGAGTTTTTTCAGTTATGAATCTAAAGTGGCGAGAAGAGAGAAATAGAGCGTCAATAAATTTAATCAAAAACGAATTGTTTATTTATTTAAATTTTAATTATCAAACAAACTTTGAAACATTTAAAGATAACAAAAAATTGTTAGCATGTGCTAAAAGCACACAAAAATACGTTTTTAAAGCAATAAAAACATAAAATTTGAAAATTACTTTTTTTCTTCCAAATACTTTATTTTTTCCTATCCAAACCATTTTATACGTTTTTTTGGTCAAAAAAAGTTGGCAACCCTAACCGTGTGTTCAGTCTTCAGCCACTCTGCCACAGTAAACGTGAAGACGCCAAGACCCGCGCCCGTGCACTCTGAATAAGCACTTTGTTCCGAACAAAAACGCCGCCTACTCGAGTGTTAGGGTTGTCACTGTGTTAGAAAGTGAAAATCCAACTAAACCTACAGAATTAGTATTGTTTATTTTACAGATATTTAACCTTTATAAAATGATATGTATAACATGAAGGCTACGAAGAGTCCGTCCAATGACGTTGACGGACTATTAAAAAAAAGGTTCACGTTGCTCACGGTACATAGACACAGCCAGCACTGACGCCGGTTTTTTTTTTTTTTTTTATTGTATTGGCTTTAGTTGTAAGCCGTGTGGCTGTATACAACTTTACGCGGGCTTGACGGCGAGCCTAGTGCTCCCAACCGAACCAAAGCAAGGAAACATACTCCATGTTAAAACGCTGCCAAAAATGCTGCTTCAGCAGTTCCACCCGCTTGTAGCGCTCCAGCCGCGTGATGGAAGCATCGGAGATATGCGGATGTGGAACCGACAGAAGTGGCCGTCCAATCAGGAAATGGGATGGAGTCAGGGCGGATAAATCAGTAGGGTCGTTGGAAAGAGGTGTTAGGGGGCGTGAATTTAAAATACCTTCTATTTGGGTTAGTAAAGTAGACACCTCCTCATAAGTTAGGTTAGTTAGTTTGAGTAACCTTTTTAAATGATGTTTTGTGGACCGAACAGCCGCCTCAGCAAGGCCGTTGAAGTGTGGTGAATAGGGTGGAGAAAAAGTAAATTCAATACCTTCCTGGGCAATGTCGGATGCAATATTGGATTCCTGTGAAAGTCGGTAAAGATCATTAAAAGCTCCAACAAAATTAGTGCCGTTGTCGGACAAAATGGTTTTAGGCTTTCCGCGACGCGCTACAAAACGATTGAGCGCGGCTATGTAAGCTTCTTTTGTAAGCTCCGTAACAAGCTCTAGATGGACGGCTTTAACGGCTAGACAAACAAAGACACATAAATATGATTTCATTAATTTACAACCACGACCTCTACGGTCGGCTATCAAGATTGGCCCGGCGTAATCCACGCTACAATTAAGAAATGGGAGTTCGAGATGGCTTCTAGACGTTGGTAATTGACCCATAATGGGCTGAATGAAATCAGCCTTTTGCCTAAAACAGGTAATACATTTATTTACAGTGGACTTAGCTAAATTTCTCCCCCCTAGGGGCCAATAATTTTGGCGAATAGATGCTAGTAGTAGTTGGGGCCCAGCATGGAAAAGTTTTTCATGTAACATTCGGAACAAAATTTTAGTAAAGTGATGTTTACTACATAGTAAAATTGCATGTTTTGTATTGTAGTCATAATGAGAATTTTCCAGCCTGCCGCCTACACGAATGAGAAGGTTGGAATCCAAAAAGGGTGTTAAAGAAATTAGCCTGTTTTTCTTAGGTAAAGGGTTACCACATTTGAGAATATAAAACTCATTTTGAAACATTTCTGATTGTGCGGTGTGCAAAATTGAATTTAGTGACATTTGTAGCTCATTACATGTTAAAGAACCTTTCATTTTATTAGTTTTATTTTTTGAATTGTATATAAATCTATGTATAAAAGCAACTACCCTTTGTAAATTATTTAAATTAGAACTTATATGAATTAATTGCGATATGATTGAGTTAGTATTAATTTTATCGATCAATGCATGATTGGATGATTGAGGATGATTACTTGAATTAATTATTGAAAAGCTCTTAACTACTTCTGGTAGATCTTGCTTCACGTTAGGTAATTTAGGCCACATGGATTGATTTAATAACAAAAATGATGGTCCGTTCCACCACAACTCGTTATCGCCGATTTGGTCAGCCTTCAGCCCCCGGGAAACAAGGTCCGCCGGATTGTCCTTAGACGGTATGTAGCTCCATGTACAACCCGATGTACTTTCGTTTATTTCATTGGTACGATTGGCAACGAATTTTTTAAGTTGGGCTACAGGCATGGACAACCAACCAAGAACGATGGTGGAATCGCACCAAAACAAGTACTTATTAATAGGCAGAGTGATCGATTCCTTGACCTTAGTACACAGTCTTGATCCTAGTAAGGCTCCGCAAAGCTCGAGTCGTGGAGTCGTCGTTGGTTTAATAGGTGCTACGCGACTTTTAGACGTAAGTAGACGAACCGTAACTTGTCCGCTAGTGCTGACTGAACGTACGTATAGGCATGCGCCGTAAGCCTTTTCCGATGCGTCTGAAAATACATGAATTTCATGAATAATTGAATCGACACAAGAAATCCAACGAGGTATTTGTAAATTATTCAAATGTGGTAGTGATTTAATAAATATTAACCACGATTGTTGAATAAATGCAGGCACGTCATCGTCCCATTCACATTTATTTATCCACAATTGTTGCATCAATATTTTTGCGTCTATAACGCAAGGACTAACTAAACCTAGAGGGTCGAAAATTTGACTAACTACTGAAAGAATATGTCGCTTTGTTATCCTAACTGGCTGTTCGTACTTTATAGAGAATGTTAATGTGTCGGATTCACACAACCAATTAAGGCCTAGTGTTTTAGAAGTGACGTTGGTTTGTTTTGTAGAAAAATCTAATGAATTCTCATTAATAATCTGGTCGTTACCTATAAGTTGTTTTAATATTTCTTTACTATTCGACTGCCATTTACGTAAATTGAACTTTGCTTGAGCGAGAATCGAACTTACTTCCTTACATATGTCAACGGTGGATGATATAGAGTGAGAGCTACTCAAATAATCATCTACATAAAAATCGCGTTTTATAGCAGTCTGAGCATTGACATTTTTAGCTTGATCTGCCAGACTGACTAAACATTTAGTTGCTAAATACGGCGCAGACGCAGTACCGTACGTCACCGTGTTTAAAGTGTACGTTTTTAGAGGCTCTAACGGATTGGCGCGAAAAAGAATTCGTTGCAAGCACCGCTGGTTGTCATTGAGTAAAATAGCGCGGTACATTTTCTCGATGTCTCCAGAGACTACGAATCGGTGTTGACGAAAACGCAGTATAATAGACAGGAGATCATCTTGAACGGTTGGCCCTACCATTTGGAGATCATTCAGCGACAGACCTGTGGTAGTTTTAGCGGACGCATCAAACACTGTACGTAATTTAGTGGTCGTACTTGACTCACGTAGTACACCGTGGTGGGGTAAAAAATAATCGATTCTACCTTTAGGTACCACTTCGTGCGTGTCTCGTGACATATGACCTAGACTTTCATACTCACTCATAAACTCTACGTACAATTTTTTGAAACTAGGGTCCCTTTGAAACCGTTTTTCCAGTGAAAAAAATCGACGCTTCGCCATATCGTATGAACCACCTAATTTATCAGGGCTCATTTTTAGAGGCATTGTAACAACAAAATTACCTGAACTGTTGCGAAACGTATCTTTATAAAAATAATCCTCACAGGAACGTTCTTCGAGCGATAGCATATGTTTAGGAGAGATAGTGTCTAACTCCCAAAATTTTGTCAAGTCGGCGACTACATCTATAGAGGAAAAATTACAAAAATGTGAAGAGGTCGAGTGTGGCCGAGCGACAACGCAGCCTGACACTATCCAACCTAAACTTGTTTCACATAAAATAGGCTGTTTTTTCCCTAGATCTATTCGATTGCTACCTACAACCTCCCAAAAGACTTCCGCCCCTACCAAAATGTCTATTACAGACGGAATGTTGAAAGTCGGGTCTGCCAGACGCAAACCAGAGGGGATAGGGATGTTTTCTATATTTATAGATACTGGTGGGAGTGTTTGTGTTATCTCCGGCAAAATTAGACAATCTATTTGTTTAGAATAGCTACCATTTAATGACTGAAACGTAAGGTAGCAAGACTGTGTACTATTACTAAATTGGTTGTTAATACCTGTAACCATGGAGCTTGTACCCCGCCTAGTCAGCCCCAGCTTGTCGCATAGACCCGCAATAACAAAATTGGCCGTACTTCCATTATCGAGTAGCATGCGCGCCTCGTGTTTCTCCCCGTTGGAGCTCACCACTCGTACCAACGCTGTGGAAAGTAAAACAATGGCTCGCGAAGTAGGCTGTTTGACAGAAGTGTTAGCTGAAAGAGCAACATTTTCAGAAGGGCCCGGCATAGGATTTAAAGTAGGAGTCTCAAGTTTATCCAAATGTATTAGAGTATTATGTTTAACTTTACAATATTTGCAATGTGCTGATAATTTGCATCTTTTCTGCCTGTGACCTGGCCGTAAACAGTTGAGACAAACATTCAGCTCATGAGCTTTTTGAATACGCGACTCGATTGATAAACTTTTAAATGCATCACACGTATAAAGATAATGATTGCTTGTACATAAAGGACATTTCAATATACTAAATTTATTTGAATGTTTGTTTCCACTTTGATTACTGCTACTATCTGTCACAATAAAGCTCTTTGATTTTATAATATTTTCTGATTTATTTAATTTTTTATGTTCCTCTAAAGTTTCTAACAGGTCTGCCTTATCCCTTAGAAATTTACAAAACTGAGCAAGAGTTGGGGCACTGCTGATAGAACTGCGGTATTCTTCCCAGTTCCTAGAAGTAACGGGGTCTAATTTGGTACACATCATATAAATAATTAAAGTGTCCCAATGTTCAGTGGGTTCCTTCAACATCTGTAAGGCCCGGAGGTTCTTATTCGTTACGTCAACTAGACGACGTAACGAAGTACTAGACTCCGTTTGTATGGGGTCGACGTTGAACAAGGCCTGCACATGATTACTTACTAACAGACGATTATTGTTATATCTTTCGCATAATAAGTTCCAAGCTAACTCATAATTATCACTTTTAAAAACTATATTTTTGATAATTTCTGCCGCTGTACCTTTTAAACTAGCTCTCAAATAGTGAAATTTATTAATAGAATCAATATTATCATTGGAATGAATTAACGATTGGAAAGTATCTCTAAATTCGAGCCAAGACTGATAACCGCCGTCAAAGTGAGGTAGATTAATTTTTGGTAAACGTATCAAACTGTGTCTGTGCCTACCCGATGCTGAGTCCTCGGAACCAATTACGGAGCCCACAGATTGACGTCGGCCGCTGCTGGCGAGTAGCCCCCGAGCTGCCGCAGTCAACGCGTGATACCGGTCTTCGAACTGACTCCGTGCCTGGTATGCCTCCTCCGGTTTATCCGACAACGACTCGATTTCAGTCTGTAATTCATCAAATATATCGTATAAGTTCTCGAATTTACTAAACCGACTTTCCAGTTCCAAACGTTGCAGTTGAGACAGTTCGGAACAACTGCTTAAAATGTCTAAATAATTGCTAAAATTTGTAAGCTTAGCTTTCATTGAACTGCGCTTATTGACAAGTTTTTCAGCCATTTTAAAAGAAATAATAATCACAGTTTGGTTTTAAAGACGAAGATGAACGGAAAAAATAGGTGAATACGTAATAGCGCAAAAAGAAAAAAACAGTATGCTAGGTATTAGCTAAACAACATACCAAAAGAAGCCTGGTAGATATGTGAAAGCAAATTAAGCACTATTTTAATCACTTAGTTATTTAAGATGTAGGTAATACTACGGGAAATGTAATAAAAGGATAGATTGGAACGAGCTCACGTATGTCGATATCCTTATCCACAATTTCACTTGACGACTTCACTGGTCTTCAATCCGTAGACTGCGTGGCACCGCGCACCGAACAAAAAAGCTTGCGGTTCAAAGTCCACCGTAACTTGGGCGTGCGAAGCGAGCGTGGACTGTATTTGTTTTTTGGCTGCTGCTTCAAAGGCGAAGGACCACTTGTTGGCGATTCCTATCTTCTACTTATAATGAAATAAAATAAAATATTAAACAGGAACCGGCGTTTAATGTCGTACTACAAAATTACGATATAATAAAAAATGTAAGTGCGCAGTCGCAGCTGGTCAAAGGCGAAGTGAAGTGCCGGCGATTGCATTAGGGTGTGGGCGCTCGGCGAGTCCCGCGCCGCGCACCCCCTCTGATATACTCGTACAGAGCCGCGCGGCGCGCGTAGACACTAATTTTTTGGCAACGGCCTAAGGGCACCCCTGAGGGGGGTTAGGACCTTGGCTTAGGTTGTTGCTCGAGATGTAGAGCTAGTTGGTGCCGGCGTTTCCTATAACTAACCTTGAGAAGAAACGCCGAAACAAACTCAAGGATCAAAGTCTACCTATGACTTATCTGTTGGGGCGCGAGTGTCTGTTTCTACCCCTTCGTCGGGGGCAGAAACGGGGACCGCGGTGTGGTGTGTTTGTGCGTGTATTGTATTGATGGAGCGTGGCATACACGGCGTCTTGTGCCTTGGTTATATCGTCGTCAGTCTCCCCGAGGACGTGTCTCGGTCGGCGCTTACGAGAGATGGCTGCCGGGATGTAGTTCGCCGCGGATACCACGAGTGGGTTAGGGTGGGATTCGGCGGAGTCAAAGAAGGTTTGGGAGCAGTTTTTAATGAATTGCCTTATGGTAGGCAGACCGAGGTCTATATGGAGGTTTTCGTTACGCGGGGCACGCGTTGCTCTGCGCATGAAGCGGTTTTGTACCGCTTGAAGTCGGTGAATCCTCTTTGGGGAGGCGTGTCCGAATACGACTGAGGCGTACGTCATTATTGGGCGGATACAAGTGGTGTATAGACGTACTTTATTTTTCAGGGAGAGCTTGGAACTACGGTTTAGGAAATAGTGGAGTCGACTTAGTGCCCTGCTAGCGCGGGCTCGAACCGTTGTGATGTGTTGGGAGAAGGAGAGGGTGTCATCAAGTATAACTCCTAGGTACTTGGCTTGGTTTGTCCAAGGGATGGGTTTTCCGAATAGGGTGATCGGGGGTGGCGCGGGAGTCTGCTATCCTTCCAGCTGCGAAAGATGACTGCTTGGCTTTTTTCGGGGTTCACTTCGATCCTCCATTTCCGAAACCACTCACCTAGTGAGTTGGCTGCAGATTAAAGGACCTTATCGATACACCGAGGTAGCCTGCCTGAGTGATATAAGGCGGTATCGTCCGGGAACAGGGCTAGTTGGGCTTTCCGATGCTTAGGCATGTCGCTAGTGTACAGCGAGAAGAGGATGGGGGAGAGTACTGATCCCTGAGGGACTCCGGCAAGAAGGGGCGGGGAGAGGATAGCGTTCCTTCTAGTCTGTAGCGAAAGTGGCGGTCCGACAGGTAGTCTCGTATGATGAGCACGAGTCTGTGAGGCACTTCCATTTGGAATAGCTTGTATAACAAGCCGTTGTGCCATACTTTGTCGAATGCTTTCGCGACGTCGAAGAAGAGCGCGCCTGTTGACAGTTTTGTCTGGAAGCGCGAGGTGATGTGTTCTACAATACGGTGAACTTGGTGAACACTTGAGTGTTGGGTTCGAAAACCGAACTGCTCGTGCGGGATGAGCATGTTAGCATCGGCGTGAGCTTTGAGGCGACTAAATATAAGTCTTTCATAAATCTTGCCCATGCCGTTGAGCAGACTTATGGGACGGTAACTGCTGGGTTCGGTTCTGGGTTTGCCCGGCTTTTCGATGCCAATGACTGTGGCTTCTTTCCACTGTGGTGGAAAGAGATTGTTGGACATGGCCGCATTGAAGATGGCGGTGTCAGTAGGGCGATTAGTATGGGAGGGAAGAGTTTTATGACTCTATTGGTCATTTTATCCGACCCAGGGGCTTTCTTGGGTTTGAGTTTCTTGATGACTCCGCACACCTCTTTGGGTGTAACTGGGGGGACGGGGTCTTCTTCCCCGTCTGGGATAGCGGGTATCGGGAGTGATGCTCTCCGTTCCACTTCTGCATCCACCTCTATTAGGTGGTTTTGGTCGACTGGGAGTGAGCTGGGAGTGCATTGAAGCTCGAGACTGTCTGCGAGGCATTCTGTCTTTTCATTGTCGTCAAAGGCTGGAGGGAGGTTTGGCCTATTGAGGGGGGGCATAGGGGCGATGGTGTCCTTCAGTAAGGCTCTCGACAGCTGCCAGAACGCAGTATGAGATGGCTCAAGTGCACTCAGGTGGCTGTCCCATCGGGCTTGTCGTAGCTCGTCTATGCGTGCTCTAACGTCGCGTTGTAGAGAGCGCATCCTAACCCTATTTGGTAGGCTGATGCTATGACTATTGGCTGATGTCCGGTCATGCCTATCCGACAGATCGATACCTCAATGTTTGCGAGAGGGGTTGTTTGTAGTAAATGAGTGTGCCTCCTCCTCGGGCGGTTCTGACCCTGTCGTTGCGGACTATTGTGTAGTTCGCAATTTTAGGGTCCCTATGAGAGGGTTTGAGGAATGTTTCTTGCACAAGAAATAGGTCTATGTCGTGGTCGCGGAGAAAGGTGGCGATCTCGTCGCGCTGGGGTCTAATGCCGTTTGCATTGAAATAGCCTATGCGTAGGGATTTAGGTTTGACTCTGCCTGCTGGGTGTAAATCCAAGATGGATTGTTGATGCGGAGGTTTGCGAGGGACTCGAAGTAGGCCATGTGGTCTATGCCTACCATGGTTAGTGCCATAGGGTCGCCTAGGTTTGCAAGAATTTTATCGCCTATTGTGCGCATCTCCGCGAAGTTTACAATACTGGCGAAGCGGGCCAGTGCTCGGAGTGCCGGGTCTGCAGTAGGTGCAGGGGCAGGGGTGGCCGTTTTGAGTTTGGGGACGTGCTGGAGGGGGAATGTATAAGCTGAGGAGGGGTGGGGGAGCCGAGGTCGATGGTTCGGCCTGGCTTTTTGTTGGCAACGCTGGGAAGGCTGCCTTGGAGGGGGCGCTTTTTGCGCTAGTGGGACCCCATGGACAGGGTTTCGATGGGGGGGGGGGCTGGCACGTAAGACGGTGCTTGTTGCTGGGGTGCCGGGGCGGCGGGTCGCCTAGTGCCGCGGGTAGGCTGGCGTGGTGCTTTGGGGCACCCGCGATAGTTTGCGGGGTGGCCGGCTTCTCCACACAGTACGCAGGCTGGCGGGGTGGTGCAGAGAGACCTGTCTTTAGGCCTCGAGCATTCCGCGGTGGGATGGTCCTCTAGGCACTTCACGCACCTGGGACGGGCGAAGCAGTTGCGGGCAGAGTGCCTGTATAACTGGCATCGGTGGCACTGCGAGATGATGCCTTTTTTGTGGGGGGGGCTCAATGCTGATGCCGGACAGGTGGCATACGGTTTTGAGGTGGAAAATTTCTTTTCCTGCCTCCGAGTGGTCAAGGATGACCAGGACCATGTCATAGGGCTCGTGCGTTCTACCACGAACCATACGATGGACGATGTGTATGGGGAGGTTATCCTTTTTGAGGGTGGACGTGATCTCCTCAATGGTGACTTCCTTGGGCACTCCGCATATGACAACGCGGAGCAGGCGATCCTCCTGGAGAGTGTAGGAGTGGAATTGGATTCCTCTCTCCTTTAAGTTTTTTGTGAGTGATCGGTGGTCGCTCGAGGTGGGGACTGTGATTTTAATCCCCTGGGGAGTAGTGCGGGCGGAGGTGTAATGAATACGCAGTTCATTACACCATGTTGATATTTGCATCCACTTTTCTTTATCGTGGACGTAGACTTTAGGGACTTTGGTGTCCTCGGCGGGGGGGGCGAGCGACATTGGCAGAGGTGTGTGCCTGGGGGACGGGATGCGGCAGGTTGTCTTGGCGGGTGCAGGCGGAGGGGTTTTCAGCTTCCGCTTTTTGCCCGTCACCAGTTCAAATCCCTCTAATTCGTCCTCGGAGGGGGCTGGGCAGTGGGAGGGGACTCGAGAGTGGGAGCGGGAAAGGGGGCTGCGGAATCGCGTGGGCGAGCGGGAGACTTCCCGGCTGGGAGCTCGTCGGGCATGCGAGGAGTTAGGGGATGGGCTGCCGGCTCGCGGCGGATTTTCCGGGATGATGCTCCCGAATTTCGCTTTAAGGATCGCGAATATTTTTTGATCCTGCAGGAGGATGTTGAGTATTTGCTCGGCCATGTTGCCGAGCGCGCTACTCAACGCGGGGAGTGGAGGGTTACTCCCTCCTAACCGCGGTTGGGAGGATGTGTTGTGTGTGAGTAGTGTGTACCTAAAGGTGGGTATAGACTACAACATTTTCTAGAGCATTTCCGTGTAATGTAACGTTCTTACGAATGGTACATTATAGGCAAAAGCTCAGTTTCTAAAGCATTTCCATGTAATGTAACATTCCTGCGAATGCTCAGCGTTATGTTACGGGTAAATGCTCACAGCGAGTGTGCATTTACCAACATTTCGTTGTACTTTGCGTTCATTCTTTTTTGAAATGTCGGACCTCCAAGTTGCGTGAGCTGCGTTTATCTTGATGAATTATATTAGAAGAAAAAAGAAAAATAGAAATAGAAGATGGTGGCAAATGAACATTTACAATAGAAGACAAACTCTTGGAGGTGTGCAGTTATTATTAGACTTAAAATCGCAGGAATTAAGTGGTCAATATAAGAACTTTACTGCCCTCTCTTCAAGTGATTTTGAAAGTTTATTGAATTCAATTGGTGCTAAAACATCAAAGGAAAATACACGATTCAGAGTTTCAATTACGGCGAAGGAGAGATTAGCGTTAACTTTACGTTATTTAGCTACAGGTGATTCCTTCGTTAGTTTACAGTATCTTTTTAGAATATCAAGACATAGTATTGGGAAGATAATTCCAGAAGTATGTGAAGCAATAACAGAGGAACTGAAAGAAAACATTCACGTGAGTATCATTATACTTTATTTAAGATAAATCATTCAAATAATCTGAGATCTGACTCATCATATCGAAGTTACTACTATCTTGAGTATCGCCCCCGTCTGTATCTGCTTCACCGGCTCGACTCGGACCTCGGACTTCATTGGAAGTTGCAGCTGCTCTAGTCTCTTCGATAGAGGAAGTGTAGCCTCTATCTGTATTTGAGTCACAGGATCGGTTCTGACTTACAAAGGATTCATTTGATGTTGAAGCTGTATTATATCCTCGAGATGTTTCGTTCCCATAATTATCTCTATAGTGTTGACTGTATCCACGGGGATAGTTAAATTCTCCTTGATCAGCGCTAAAAAGTATATTCGATATAAGATTTGCACATAGTTTTTAGTCCCTTCATTATATTTTCTTAATTTATTGGCGATAAAAGTACCGTAACTTGCTAACTCGTCATTATTAAAATCACTTTTCATAGCGGTTTTTTGCAATATATCAAATGCAATTTCCATTTTTTTGTCGTCATCTGTATTGATTTTAGAAACCATTTTCCTTTTCTATTTTATAGGATGTGCTGACTGCGACTCGCAATCAGCCGTAGTAGCCTGCATGTGATTTTCCTCGGTCTTGTTATCAGCCTGAAATTATAAAATATTTTTTTTTGCAGATGCCAAATTCACCTGAGGAGTGGTTACAAGAGGCAGAAGGTTATGAGAAAATATGGCAATTCTCCCATTGTATAGGCGTTATTGACGGAAAACATATAGTAATTCAAGCACCACCTGCAAGTGGCAGTGAATTTTATAATTATAAGGGGTTTTTTAGTATTGTACTTATGGCAGTAGTGGATGCAAATTATAAAATTATTTACATTAATATAGGTTGCCAAGGACGAATATCAGATGGTGGAGTATTCCATAACAGTATGTTATATAAAAAACTACAAGATGAATCATTGAATTTGCCACAGCCCTCTACACTGCCAGGTAGGCAAATGTTAATGCCATATTATTTCATTGGCGATGAAGCTTTCCCTCTTATGCGAAATATGATGAAGGTTTACTCTGGTATGCATCCCAAAGGATCTACTAAAAGATTGTTCAATTACCGACTCTGTAGAGCTCGGTGCGTAGTTGAGAATGTGTTTGGACTACTATCGTCAGTATTCCGTGTTTTGCGAAAGCCTATATTATTGAACCCCGATAAAGCTAAATTGATTGTAAAGTGCACATGTCATTTGCACAATTTCATTAGAAGGAATTCAGAAGGAATATGCTTACAAGAAAACATCTCACAAGACAATAATACCAGTCATTATAACGAGGGCCATGCATCATTTCTTCCGCTTGCAATTCAACATCGAAACTTATCAGAAAGTGCTTTTGCAAAAATAATGAGAGATGAAATTGCTGAATACTGTTCTCAAGAAGGCGCGTTGGAGTGGCAAAACCAATATGCGTAGGTACTTAAAAATTTTAATACAGAAATACCTTTCAAAAAAATAACTCACCGAATCATCAACAGGACGTGGTTTATTCCTATCCAGCATAAATTGTAAGCTTTGGTACGCAAACCACGAACTTTTGTAAATTTCATCTGCTCCTGTAAATGTAAATAAAAAAAAACAATTTAAAATAAAATTCGTCTTTTTCATTTACGTAATATAATTTTATCCAAACTGAATAAGGGCCGGCGCCCACTGCCGGCAGGGAATGCTGTGGCATGCCGCGGTAGGCTGTGGCACGTCGCGGCATCGTGGTGGTGAAATAAAGTAAAATGAATTGTAAAGTCACTGAAATAAGGTTCAAAATGACTTGATTGGCAAAAAATCCTTTGCCATGACGTGCCGGCAGTGGGCGCCGGCCCTATATCTGCTGTGCTATGTATATTTGCATTTACTGTCATCACTATCATTTTCCAGTGCCAACACTTTTTTCAATCTTCATTTTTTCTCTTCGAAGAGAAGCTAGAAGGCTTGTCATTTTTTTTCTGCAGTCATCAGCAGAGATCTCCATTTCGGCAGCAATATCTTGCCACGCGTCGTTTTTTAATATTTTATTGTAATGTTGAGCGTGATTAGGATCCCATAATATTACATGATTCCTGTATTTTTCAATAAACAATAAAGTTTTTTCACTATCCCACGACATAGTTGAATAGAAAATAGATAATAAGTATAAATAACGAGCTAATGCAATGCACGTGTAAAATCACAGCGTCAACTTGAACAACTAAACCGCGCGGACCGCGTGCGTCTTTCGTCCCTCTCCCTCCGCGTCACCCCGCAACCGCGCATCGCCCGCACTCGTGGCTCGATGAAATGTTACACCAATACGCTCGACGAAATGTTACGCCAATATGCTCGTTGGTTTGTAACAAAGAGGCGAGCGTGATCGACGTTTAGTTCGTAAAAGGATGATACACTAGAACATATATTAGAGCGGCTCGTTGTTCTGTTACAAGTAAATGTTGTAGTCTATACTCACCTTAAGCTGTGGTTCTTCACTCGGAGTGCAAGAGTGAAGTTCCTATCTGCCCAGTTGCCGGGGGTGGTATGGGCCTTTTCAGGCCGGCACACCCAGTCTAACAACTAGGAATGGGATGAGGGAGGGGTAGGGTGGGCGGTAGATGACTGGGCTCGACTAGGAGTCCCCCCAAGGGCGAGTGGTCCAGTCCCAGCCGACTTTTGCTTTGCCCTGAAGGGGCAAAGCAGGCGAGTCGGGACGTCGCCTGTCCCGGTTTACTTGTCACCGTTAGGTTTCAGCCGGGGGCCAGAAATGGCTGCCCTGAAGGGGCCTATGTGAAGTACGGCTCGCTCCTTTGCGAACGTTACACACTAGGTGTGTAACAGTGTTCGCAATGGAGCGCACCTGTTTTGACTTATCTGTTTCGCTGTGAAAACAGCGGTTTTTGACTTTCCTGTTTTCGCTGTGAAAACAGCGGTTTAGACTTTTCTTTGACGCTGTGAAAACAGCGGTTTTGACTTTTCTTTTCCTCTCTGTGAGAACAGCGGTTTTTGACTTATCTGTTTATATCTTCCTTAAGGCCGTCTTCCGTGTTCACTCGTAGTGTAGTGACCGATCTCGACGACTGGCGTTGGCGGGCGCTTGACGTGTCGCGGGCGTTAGCGGGGCGTGACGGGAGCGCTTGGGCAGCGCGTCCGAACTCCACGAGGAGCGGGTGCCGACTGAGGTCGGCGGTCGCTTTACACATATTTTTTTTTAAAACCTAGAGTTGCGGTTAAGGCGGGAGCATTGAGTAGTACTGGTAGTGAAATTGGTAGTCCTATAGCTGAAGTGAAAGAAGATTTAGATATTGCTTCTTCTTCTGATCCGTCCACGTCTACAGCTTTAACAGCATGACCATCATCAAATATAACTAGTGGCTTGTCGTTGAACTCTGTATTCGCTTCAGATATTGGAAACTATATTTCTAAAAAAAACATGCATGAATTACCTAATGCAACTAAAGCTATAATACTAGAAAAATATTGGATGCCTAACTATGATCTTCCGTACTAAGTTTTGCAAAAACAAGGGAAAACGTACAGAAAATATGTCCATGTATGTATGTATGTATCTCGAAAAATTCCATTGGCTTGTGCTGTCCCATAAAGATCAGGGACTATATTGCAAATATTGTGCCCTGTTCATGAGTCAATCTGCCACTGATTTTGTGAAATCGAACCCTGGACGTCTTGTGACGAAACCATTAAAAGCCTTTAACAATTTATTAGGTGAAGGCGGGTTATTACTGCAACATCAACGTAATAATTATCACAAGATGGCCGTTGAAAATGGATTTTTTTTTTTGGCGTATTATCAAATCTGAAGTTGATATTGCCAACCAGATTTTAACTCAAAGAATGGCTCAAGTGGCAGAAAACATAGATGGTTTACGACCAATTATTTAAACTATAATATTGTGTGGTCGTCAAAATATACCAGAACAGATGGGTCTCTCAATCAGATATTTTAATGATGTTTTTATTAAGGAATTTTTTTTATGCTTCTGCGAAGTTTATGAAATGCGTCAATGTGAAGAAAGAGATAGCTCAGAGGGTAGAAAAGAATTACGGCTGGAGGTGACTACTTACCCTTTGCTGATAGGAGAGGAAGAATCGGCGGAATGTCGAGCTGACACACGTGGCTTGAATATCTTCTCAAATTCCTTTCTTCGCCGGTTCTTGAGTTGTATCACCACCGAGACGTTTGTATTGTTGACAGGGAACACTCGCGTGTGGTTTTAAATGGATTTATAGCGATTTAGTTATTATTTTAGGAGTGATTAGCGTGAACTCCAATGTTTTTTTGCGAGAGAGAGAGAGAGAGGGAGCGGAAGGGTGTATATATATAACAAGGATGTAGGATAATTGGGGCGTGTTGCGTTCGGAAATGTGTAAATGAATGTTTAATGCTTATGTAGTATATATAACTTTATCCTATAAATGTGTGAATTAAAAATATGATATAATTATAGCCTAATTGGCGTTTACAACGGCTAACAGGCGCCGCATCAGCAAAAATCGTGAAAAATCTTTGCTACAAATTTGATATAGATTTAGCTTTTTGTGTAGGGATAGGAACTGACAGCTGTTCAGTAATGCCAGCCGACGCAAAAGGTGCAGTTCAGGAACTGACTAAAAAGCCATTCACGCAAAACGTTGTCCTTGTAGTAGTCATGTTCTAAATAACTCCTTGGCCAAATCATCAAACGAAAAGAATTTTACTTTGATTCTTGATTACAATCAGTTTTATAGTTTCATAATCATGCAGTAGCTTAAATTAACTATATTAAATCCTCCACTTTCCCATGGTAGACATTTTTTGATATTTCTTGGCTTGCCTTTTTGACAAGCGTCATGATTTCAAAACATTGTAATGAAAACCCCGCGTCCCGCTATAATACCATTGCACTATAATATGAATGTATCACGATGTATGTACGCAACCACAGATATTAAAATAGCTGAAATATCTTGTCTTTAGTTTTAATTTTTTGATAAAGTATTTGTAACTATAAAATCTGGTTTGTCTATTTGTTAATCGTTATTTTAATGTATATGTTATTAACAGTTTAGTCTCATATATTTATTTGATAGCATGAGGTCCGTACCTATATCACTTGGCCTTAGCAGAATACCAGCGCCTCTTCGCTAATAGTGCGAAGTAGCATAATGCTGAGCAAGGACCATTTTTGTCTCATGCAGGGGTATTTATTTATTTATTCATTTTTATTTTTTTCCTGTGATGTAAAAATCATGTACCTATCCTGTATGAGTCAGAATAAAAATTATTTCTTTCTTTCTTTTCTTTCTGTTTAGATGTAGTTTATTGACAAAAAAATTTTAAATAAATATTTTAAACAAATTACTGAATACCTGAATTTTTTTAAATATTTTTCACTAGATGTAAAGACCCAAACTTACGTAACCTTATATGTTTCATTTCATGAGCAAAAGTCATGTATAACAAAACCGCACTTTCGTTCGAATGAAAATCACTCATTTGAAAATCACTAATTGAAAGTCGCAAACGAACTGCCCCTCCGCTGTCGGCGGCCTAAGCAACATCATGGCCGCCGTCTTTGTTGCGACACAAACCCAAAGCTGGTCCATCGTGACGTATAAAAATCTTGCAATTTCTTCTCCACATATTGTTTAAAAAATTAATCATCTCGTTCATTTGTTTCAATTTATATCTCTCTATCACGTCCAGATCACAAAATACATTTACGCCTGCCAGTGATATGTAGTTGGCCTTAAACTTGTAGAAACTAGGCATGTTTTTGATTTATGACAAGACCGTTTTTTGATTTTTTCCAAAAACTAACTTCTTTTTCTATGGCATCATCTATGCATGATTTAAATGCCGTTATTGGACATTTTATTTCAACTATGGTGACTTCACCTATAACTCTGTTGGGTGTTGTGCATAAAAACGGGAAATCTTTATCAATAAAGAGATCTTAAGGCTCAAATTTGATTTTGACTTGCGTTTCTAACTGCTCTAGAGCAGTAAGTAATCCCGTGTTTTACGAGCGGCACATGACTGATTTTTTGGATAAATAAGATTTTTAGTAAATTTTTACGCTTGTCACCGTCACCTATCGTCCGTCACCTACCGTCACTTTACCAAAATTTTGTGCTCTAAGAAGTTTTACTCGACTTTTTCTAACCATTCACTTGAATCTCTTTACAAAATTGTTTTTTTTTCTATTTGTTTTTTTTTCATCGTCCAAGCACTGTAAACTTTTTAAAAGATCTTCTTTACATTTGTTGTACTCTGAAGCTGATATATCTATCTGGTTTTTGACAATTTTCGATATAGTTTTTAGCTTTCGTAATAGAAACTTCAACTTGAAGAATGAACCACGTGGAAGACGGCCCACACAGGTGAATAACGCTGAATTGAAGGAGATGGCGGAAGCTGACCCGAGTCAAACCACCCATGAATTAGCAGCATGGTTTAACGATGCAATGGTTAACCCCAGGTCAAACGCCGCAACAGTACCCTAAAGCAAAGCTTTCCAATAAAAAGGTAATGGTAACTGTTTGGTGGTCTCTTCGTGGTGTTATTCACTGTAGTTTCCTCAGGTCTGGTCAAACAATATCAGCCGATGTTTACTGTGGCGAACTTCGCAATGATGGCGAAACTGGCAGTGAAACAGCCACGACTCGTGAATCGATCTTCACTATTATTGCTCTATGATAACGCAAGACCTCACACTGCACGGGACACCGTTGTAACTTTACAGGTGCACCGTAAAGTGCCATTGACCGGACGACCCCCTGTAGAGCCGTCTCGTAGCGATGCTGGGTCCACCCAAATTGGGCAAGAGTCGCCCAAGGGCGGACGCAGCGCCAACCAGCCTGGGAGCAAGCTGCTGGAAGTGCTCGTCGAAGGGCCACCTTCCGTCAAGGATCAAGCCCAGATATTTTATGTGGACCTGAATCGGTACGAGGACCGAGTTGACCTCGATGGAGGCGCCAGGGGGTGGACCACGACGGGGCCCATGATAACCGAACCCCCTATGCCATCCGCCACTCTTTTCCCATGACCTGCTTCAGAATACGACCAGGTGGTATAATCAAGCTTTAACTTTTCTGTAAATAAATTGAGCAGGAAAAAATTATTTCTCTGTCGATATTGGGAGAAAAGGCCATCAGAAAAGAAGTGCAATACTTTTGTCAGCGGGTTTATTATCTTGATCTCGCGGATCACAGGCAAAAGACGCGTACAAATGACCGCAGATTCATGGGCATTGTTGTCTGATATTGTACAAAACGACTGATTTCTCGGTATAATAAATCATTCCGGTATGTAACGTTATTTGGCTCTAAGAAGCACCAACATGTTGAGCTTGGATTTCTTTCCCCATTTTGAATCCATAATTTTTGGAAACATATTATAACGCTTCATGAAGTTTGAGGTTGTTAACACTTTTTGTTGGTAAATCTAATTGAAGTAATGAATTTTTAAATAATTTAATATTTCTTTCAAAAGCTGATACCAAATCGCCTCGGCTGCCTTATTTTTGTAGTTCAACTGTTTTTTCCTATTGTAAATTCTTTGCAGATCTTGTTTTCTAATTTCATATTTATGATCGCTAATACCCCACTGATGCCACTTTACCCGGTCTTCTAGATTTTCTTCCAATGATTCATAATTATCCAAATTTCCTCGTGGGAGAGAGATGCTTCGGCACGTATGGGCCGGCTCGACCGGAGTGATACCACGGCCTCACAGAAAACCGGCAGTGAAGCAATGTTTCATTGATTTACGCCAAGTGAGTGAGGTTACCGGAGGCCCTAACCCTTCCCTCTCCCTCTCTTCCCCTACTCCCACCTCAAAAGCCGGCAACGCACTTGTGACTCTAGAGTTGCAGGTACCCATGGGCGGCGGTAGTCACTTACCATCAGGTGACCTGTCTGCTCGTTTGCACCCTATAACATAAAAAAAACGAAAAAATAATGTATTTCCTTGTCGATGCAATTTTTCGACTGTATGCTACAATACTGTTTTATTTATAGGTAACAATAATTTTAAGTGTATAACACAACATATCGTTATTGTAGTATATAATGCAAAAACACGTTTTTCTATGTTCAACCGTTGGGGATAAAACAGAATAGGGTCCATATTTGTAGCGAAACTATATTTTCCTCCTTCTTTTCTTCTAAATATAATCGTTTCTTGTATGTGCTGCAGATCTCGTTTCGATGTTTCGATTTCGAAAGTTTCTATGTTTTTCAGAGCTACCTTATATTTTCTAAGTAATTTATTTTTGACATTTCTTCTTAAGTGTGGTATTTTCTGTTTTCCTTTTCTATTATATGAAGTTCCTTTTCTTAATTGTCTGGTTTATTTCTGATTTCGCCATATCTTTCGTTGTTTTTTCTTTTTTCGTTAGTTCGTAAACTTTTTAATATTTACTTAAACTACTTGCACAAGTTAATATTATCGTATTAATATATGAATATTTATAATATTATTAAAACCCATAAAATATTGCCAATAAACTTATTATAAGGATACTGAAAAAGTAACGATATGAACGTGACTTTAGCCTTATATTGAGTTACATTTTATTCCGTTTAGTTACAAAATTTCTCAACGGAACGTAACGATTTCGCCGTAACTAAGTAATATGCTAATAATTTTCGATTTTTTAAATCAGTTTAACTTACTAGTTAACATATTTGAAATTCACAGATTGCATAACTAAATAATGTATAAACTACTGCATAAAACATCGTACTTACCATAGAAAATATTGTAATTCAATGGATTACAAAATGTAATGCCTGACGCGTCCTCTTCTCTCGGGCGCTGTCATGCGCACTGACGTTGTGTACATTCACAATGGTGTCATGCCACGCCAAGTGTTGTAAGTTCAAAAAAATAAATTGTTGCGTAGAAATTTTAGAAGAAATATAGAAAAAAGTGCGTATCTCAATAGGACTTTCTAATGCGGTGCATTTTATGTCGACAAATTATATTGCATTTGTACTATATATGTTTTCTTTGTGGTAATTTAACCCTTAAATGCATTTTGTATCAAAAATGATAGATACATCAAGTTTAAACCAGTTCCTACACGATCAACTTGTATCTGTGGTATGCAAAGAATGTGTCTAAAGCTTTATCTATGGTTATTCTTTAAAAATACGAACAGTGACAGTTGACGGATTTGACATTTCACTGAAACTTCATTTGAAATTTGAACTGGCGCTAAAAAAGGTTGAACCGAACAGTTTACACTTTTCCAATCTGTTAGAATTCAAGTAAAAGTTAGAGTTTTGATGCAATAAAAATTACAGAATGAGTGGTAAGTTCAAGAATTACTATATAATACTCATATTTTTTGTTTTCGTTTCTTTCCTGACCAGAAACTAACATTTTTGGCTTGTATCAAAATTAATACTTTATGCAGTAACGGTCCTTTTGAATGCTATAACACTGATTTATTTTTACTTTATTTTCGCATGTTTGCTTGGCTATTTAGCTTTTTGGTGCTGGTTTACCATGCTTTTTTATTGTTTTTTAGATCGAAGGATAGAAGAAATGCTTATTATAGCATTGGAAAATGGTGAAATTTCGGATGATGGTATGGAGTCTGATGGAGAGGACATTCCGTACTATCTAACTCGGGAACCTCTAATTAGAGACCTTGAGGATGACATAAGCGGTAATTGTGAAGAAGCAGAGGATACGGATAATTGCCCAGACCCACCAATAGGTAGAAATTCACATATAGGTACGTGTTCTCAACCCGCAGTTCTTACAAATGCTAGAAATTTGATTTGGAGAAAGCAATCTTTAATTTTTGATGAAAGTAAAACTAAATTTGAAGGAACTGAGGAATTAAATCAAGATATAACCGAATTAGATACGCCGTACCAGTTCTTTGCATACTTTTTCACCACTGACTTTCTACAAGCAATAGTAGATGAAACAGATATTCTATTCAACAAAAGCTGACAGACCTGAACAATTTTCTATTTCATTACTGATCTCCGAAAATATTTAGGAATATTAATATTCATGTCAGTTTATAATTATCCCAACACCAGATCTTATTGGCACAACAAATTTGGTTTTCAGCCTATCAAAGAGGGAATGTCTGTCAATACATTCGAAAAAAGCCGCAAGATTTTACATTTTAACAACAATGCTGATCATTTACCTGTCACTTACCTACAGCACGACAAATTACATAAACTTCGACCCATAATAGACCACCTCAAACAAAAATTTGCCAGTGTCACAATAGAAAAGCGATTGTCGATAGATGAGCAAATGTGTTCAACCAAATTGGTCATTTTTTAAAACAATATTTACCTAACAAACCTCACAAATGGGATTCAAATTATTTGTACTTTGTAATTTGATGGGCTATGCATATAAATTCATAATCTATAGTGGCAAAGAGACAACTGACAGGGTAGAGAATGAACAAGGTGTAAGTGTTGTGGGCCAAACTGTTTTGAATTTACTAAGAGTTGTTCCAAGATACAGAAATCACATCGTTTACTTTGACAATTTTTATACATCGCTGCCATTGATGTACCTACTGGCGAAAGAAGGTATGTAGTCTTTGGGCACAATCCAAAGAAATCGACTTGGAAAATCATGCAAGCTACCAACCAAACAAGAAGTTATCAAAACTAATGTACCAAGAGAAACTTTTGATGAATATGTAACAAATTATGAGGGAGTAGACATAACAACTAAGCTGGAAGAACAACAAGCAAGTCGTCTTAGCTGCCATTTATGTAGGTGCACAGCCAGTGGAATATGACAAGAAAGATAAAAGAAGGATAAAGATTGATGGTCCAAAAGTCATAAAAGAGTACAACGCCCACATGGGGGGCGTTGATTTGATGGATTCGCATTTAGGTAGATACAAAATCAGGATTAAGAGTCGAAAATAGTATATAAGGATTTTCTACCACCTACTAGATCTCACAGTTATAAATTCGTGGGTACTTTATAAAAAAGCTCTTCGCCAAAAAGGTGTCGCCGCAAAAAAAATTTTACAGTCTTACCGAGTTTCGTGCTGAGCTAGCTGATGTTTTGTGCTAGTATACCCCAAATATACCTAGGGGTCGCCCAAGTAGAAGTAGCCTACATGATGAACCCCAAGCAAAGATTCGCAGGGGAAAACCGTGCCAAGTAATACCGGCCATGGAAATCAGGTTAGACAATAGTGACCACAACCTTATTAGGAGTGATGGGCTTGGTAGGTGCATGTTGCCTTCCTGTTCTTCACTAAGCACCATAAAATGTGGTAAATGCAATGTTTTTTTGTGCAGCAGAAAATCCAAAGAGTGTTTTATTGTATTTCACAATAGCGCAAATATATAGGTATATGTTTATCTCCTTAGGATAACCCACGGTAACCATTTTTATCTTTTACATATTACAAAAAATTATTGGTTATTTATCAAGCTATTTTAAACAATACAATATTATTCCTTATCCAATTAAATACTTTAGATACGCTGTGCATTTCATGTAGATCAAAATTGCCCTTAACAGCATATTATTAAAATTAATATCTTAGAAGATATCAGAGATTTAAAAAGCGGGGGCAGAGCGGCTGGCGGGCCGCACCGATTTTGATTATTCTTTTTTGTTAGATAGGGTACCTCAAGGGTGGTCCCATGTCAAGGAAGTCAGGATCTGATGATGGGATGCTGATAAAATTAAGAGAAATCCTCGAAAATTGTAGGAACGAATAGTGTTTCTGTTTACTTTTCATTACTTTATGAGGTTTTTGCGTTTAGAATCATGATCTAATCATGTAGCTGAGCTAATGACGAAAAAAAATCATATAAAAATCTTCACTACATATCACTACATATTATAAAACAAAGTCCCCCGCCGCGTCTGTCTGTCTGTTCGCGATAAACTGAAAAACTACTGAACGGATTTTCATGCGGTTTTCACTAATAGACAGAGTGATTGATGAGGGAGGTTTAGGTGTATAATTTGTACCCGTGCGAAGCCGGGGCGGGTTGCTAGTAATACATAATTATAGGTTACCGGTACAATAGAACATTACCACGTTTGGTATTATCATCATCATTATCAGCTTATTAATGTTCCCACCTGAATCTGATGCTTAATGTTGAATACCTGATGTTTTTTTTTTCCTTTAATATAATTATCTATTACTTTTCATCATCACAGACATATAAATAAGGTGTAAAAGATCGCTACACTTCTGTCATCTTAACTGCCAATAGCGTTACGAGCTACTGAACTTATCATTTCGACTACTACTAACTACCAATATTAAGATATAGTGTGTACAAATGTTATAATAATTATTTTTATTATTAACAGTGAAAGATCATCTAACTTCACCAATAGTGAAATTGAAAAATTAAAGAAGCTGATCAATAAACATTTACAATGTAATATTGAACAAAAAGACCAATGGATTATTCATTAAGCAAAAGGATGAAACATGGGAAGTTCTTGCCAAAGAATTCAATGCCTCATCAAACACTTATCGCAGTGTCCGACAGCTAAAATGCAAATGGGAATACATGATAAAAACTGCAAGAAAAATGGAAAAATTAGCCGCATGCGTCGGCAAACTGGTGGAGGCCCAACCCCACCTCCATTATCTACAACAAATGAATGAGTAGCTGGGCTTCTTAAAGAGTCTGTTTCTGGTAATACTTCTCAATTCGATGGAGACGCATGTAACAGCAATGTTATTGAAATGTCTCCAAAGTCAGTTAATGCCACAGTCGATGTCATGGATATCACTACTGGAGCAACAGAAGTAAAGGATGCTGTTGGAACAACCATGTACCCCTGTAACCTCTACAAAAAAAACCTGCAGTTAGGAAATTATTAAATGCTACTCCACATCACACAAGACAATTATTCTTGGAATTGGCCAAAAAGAAGAAGGAGTTAGTAGAACTCAAAGCCAAAAATATTGAATACAAAACTGAAAGCTCCCTACTCCGTCTCAGGGGGCAGAAATATTGTTTAGAGATGGACTTGTTGAAGAAATCATTTGACAATGTTGAGCGATGTAAACAAGAGTTACATGAATTGCAAGTTCTAAAAATAAATAAAGGTAAGAAAAAAGAATAAAACTAACTAAATAAATTTTAATTATTATTTTTTATTTCACATTTTTTGGAAAACTTACAAATCAAATCGTATTTATTTGCTAAAACACAGGTACATTGTAGAATATTAATAATTACATACTAGTCCAATCCATGGACAGCCATAATCTTAATAGTCGATTTGCTTGGTGTATGTATTTTGGTTTAAAATCATCTCGTCTTAATCTGCAGCCAATCTGGAAGTAATAATATTGTGATTAATCTATCCTCCTATTATAATAAATGTACATATTATATCTACAGGGACCATTAATTATAATAAAAGTATAAATCTACAATACAGTACAATGTTACTGTCCTGTGAAAATAGTTGTAAATTAAATTACTAATAATAGTTTACCCATTGGTGTTATCTATAGAGTTAGGGACATTACTATCATCATTTTTCATTTTTAACCGGTATGGCAAATCTAGTTCAGCATCATTTCTGTCTCTACATATGTTATGGTCACTCATCATCCCACCAAAGTTTATAATTTACAGCCAGAAAGGCTTTGGATATTTATATAACTCATGGTAATTTAATTTTTAATAAATCTTACTTACCAGGTGATAAGATTACTATATGTGTACAATCAATAGCTCCATTTTGGGAATTACTTTGGGAAATCTGGTAATATCATAAAATTGACAAGAAATTTATAGCTTTCAAGCTTTTCATATCTTGGCATTTGTATATACACTTCTGCTAAAGACTTATTTGCACACTGTACTTTTATGTACACCAGCAATATCTCCAACAACTTGTTTTGCATTGATCTAGTTGCATAAAATCGTAAAGCCAGCAATAGTTGCTCTTTCACAGTTAGAGCTTTATTCCTGTAAAGAAATCAGAATTAAAGCAATTTTTGATACTGCTAGCAGGTTGTTGAGTAAAGACTGGTAAGCATGCTGATTTATGTGTATAATACAATCTGAAAATAAACTTACTTTACTGTGGCTGGCATCAGTGTATCTTGCAACATTATATTGAGGTATGTAACTATTTCTTTAGGCATTCTGTATCGGAACAGAAAATCAGCCTCATCCCATAAAAAGTGATCTTTGCGAATATTATTTTTTTTACGCCGGTACGTTAAAAAACGTATGATAAGTTTATCGTCTAATGAACTTGAACTTTCACTAGACGAAGATCTTAATAACATTTCAGTAACTTATCTACCTCATGAAATAAAAATGAACTAGACTGTAGGAATCTAAGATGTTTTTTAATATGTCATTGGTAGGAATGCACACTTTTAACTAACAATATTTTGAATATAACCTACAACTTTGACAAATTAACGGTTACTTTGTCTTTTACTATAGCTCTATGAGCAGTAAAAGGTTAAAGGTAAAAGTAATTATAAAAGTATCAGCTAAAATTGTAAAGAAACAAATTTAGCTGTAACTTTTACTTTGTTACGTTACTTTCCATGAAGAAACTGGCTGTAAGTGTCTTTTCTCCTCTTGCCAGTAATGTTTCAGATGTTGATTTCTATGTTGATGGTTATTTAAGTGGCGATGCAAGTGAGGAGGAGGTTATAGTTCATACTAAAGATTTTTTTTATAAAAAAGAATGCTAGTAAAGTGGGTCACACATTACTAGTATTCTTGTTAACCCCCACAGTACTAAGCTAAGTGCTTGTGTTAGGAGTGGGTTCACGTCGGTAGTGCACTGGGTAGGGTTCGAATCCGCAACCACTTGATAACAAGTCCGACGCCTTAGCCATTACGCTACCGTATTAGATATTATTTCTGTTCTATCAGCAGCTACTATCTGTAATTAGACAAATTTTTGACCCATTGGGCCTTGTAGCCGCCGCTATAATCCAGGCAAAAATAATAATACAAACGCTGTGGAAATCGAAATTAGACTGGGACACTGAAAATCTTTATGATATTAAAATTCTTTGGACTTCATTTAATAGTAAATTTCACCATTTAAATAATGTACAAATACCTCGGTGGAATCTACAAGATAATTATTCTCATGTCCAAGACAAGCATTGGGAGGGAAAGAGAGGTGAAGCTGCAGATCATCAGCATAGATGTGAAAGCTGCAAAAATGTATAGCCTCATGATATTAGCACTATACAAGATAAAGAGTAGCGGGCCAAGAATGGGACCTTGCGGAACGCCCCTGGTGACTGGGCGATGCGCGGAGTCGATCATGTAGTCTCTTTAGCTATCTTTCACCTGTATAAATTGGTACCGATTGCTAAGGTAGCTATGGAACCATGTGACCACTGATTCATCACACCCATAATATGCAAGCTTCGGAAGGATCAGTGAGACATTTATGCCATCTAGGGTTTGGGTCCCGGGACGTCTCGTGTCTCGAAGTCCCGGGACTTTTAGTAATTTTAGTTGTCTCGAATCCCGGGACTTTCGGGTCGAGACTCGAGACGAGACAAGATTGTGGAAATTGTTATGTAATCATTTTTATTTTCAAATAATTGAAGCAGCCTAGCGCCATCTGGTAGTTTAATGAATAATTACCTGGCGAGTCTTTTGTAAATCAAATGGAACAAGCAATATTTATTAATTTGTGTCCGTTGTTTGTATGTTTGTAAAGTCCTCCGCGACACAGGAGTTGTATTTTTTAAACAAAAAACATATATATCCAAGAAAATGTACCAGAGATTCTGGAAAAAAAAAACAAGCGCAACATTAAAATAGGAGTTTCAGTTGTTTGAAGCAACCGGAAAACGTACAGAAAGTTTGGAACGACTGTAAAAAGCCTTAAACACAATTAAACTGACATCTATTGAAAACGAGAGAGTGTTCTCCTTCTCCGGTGGTATTATTACAAAAATCAGAAACAGATTTTCTGACAAAGCGACGCGCTGATTTTTTTAAAGCCTATTTTGTTAAATCAGAAAATACGTCTAATTAATGTGTTAGTTGATTATTTAAAAGACTGATTTATAAGTCTGTTTTATTATTTATATTTAGATTATTTAATTATGAAACAAATCTGTGAATATGAGAATTAACAATGTTGTGATTGTAACCAATGATTAGATACTAGAATTACTAGACAATAGTAAAAAAGTTATTAAGAATTAGTATGATTTTTAACTATGTTCCTTTTATAACTATAAGATTTAACTGCTTAAAAGTGAATCTGCGTGTGATTAAAAGAAATAAACAAAGCAATTATTAAGTCTGAAAATAACGTGAAAGTTATTGAGATTCAATTTTCTGTTTAATAAAGTTGATTTTTACAAAAAAATGCCTTTTTTAATACGTTTCACCAAAAATTAACTCAATTAAAAAACTTCAAAAAAATATACCAATCGAATTGAGAACCTCCTCCTTTTTGAAGCCGGTTAAAAAGTCGCGAAGTCCCGGTGATTCCCGGGACTTTGATTGTAGGCTGTCTCGTGTTCCGGAACTTTGAAATGTCGGGAATTCCTAAACCCTAATGCCATCGAAAGCGAAGAGCGAGGCTCTAGTTGGAAGCAACTGCTGCTAAAGCAGCTAAACTCATAAAAGGAGGGATCACAAATAGTCACTGTCATTCCCAGGTACGTCTAAAAAATGTTGATTTCAATTATCATAGTTTTTGCATAAGTTAGGCAGGTCTGTGGAATACTTATTATTTGCTATATATGGAGTAAAGATCACATTCCGTGTTCGAATACATTTGTGCGCTACTAATCAACGCGTTCTCTATAAAAGTGAACTACTATTTTGTGTGTTTACATGCGAGACCGGTTTAAACGGAGGCTTCACAGTCAACTGACAGCGGGTGAAATTTTAGTTGCAGGCAACTTAGAGGAGTTCTGTCGTGGTATCGGTCGCAAGTGGAGGTGTGTCGCTGCTGCTGGCGCTTTATAGAGGGAAGTCTAATATCCTTTCACCATTCATTAGAGTGCTTATTTTTTGATTCCTTGTCGCTCATACAATGTTCGTGTTCGTGAGTGCCGCCCACTGGGCAGTCCTAGACAGAGATATCGTCAATTCTGTGATTTCAACCTCATCGCATACAGAAAAAACTGGGCTAATTCGCTGAGGTCCGTACCATCGTGCATCGGAGTGGGGCGCCAGGCCGGAGTGACACTATTGACCACTGAGCCACGGAAACAAGTTACAATCGATACAAAACATTATACTATCTTGTACGCGACGCCTGAGTAACACTGCTACAACACAGACATAGAACTGATACAGTCGGCTCGAGGCGACGTGACGTAACTGTAGCTACGACGCATTCTATCGTCTACAGCGTGTACCCACGGAACAAACCCAGCATAACACAATATACTGTGGTAAGCATAGCAATACATAATTTTTAATCTAATTTAGAAAGCGATAAACCACTTCATTATGTCTGTGCGCCTACAAAATCCTATTGAACATTCCCAATCAGAGTCGAATCTAAACTCGCTACGATTAACCGGTACTCCTTTTGTTAATATTTACCTGTGTACGGTGTTTACCTATAAGAAATTGTTACATTATTATTTGTATATTCGCATTTACTTAGTGTTAGTTTTTAATGTAATCAATTGTTGGTGAAATAAATAAAAAATATATATATATATATATATATATATATATATATATATATATATATATATATAAACCGAAATAAACGGCCTCGCACTGATCCGACGTCACATACAACGGAGGAAAAATACTTCAAACATGAGATAAGGGCCTTATTACGTGACTGAAAAAATGAATTTAACTCGAAAATATATGAAATTTGCGACAAACAACATATTCTCGTTTCAAAGCTGTCATCGGATATCTCTGAACTCAGAGTACAAAACACAAAACTTCAAAAATCTAACGACGAATTGGTCCAGTCCTTGGTTTTTATGAAAAAACAGTATGAGGATATTAAGTTGGGGTTGGATGGTTTACAAAGAGAACGACAAGAACAACGGAGATGTTTTGAAAACATTGAAAGAAAGGTGCATGATCTCCAATTGAAATCAAGATCTGCGAGCATCGAAATAAAAAACATACCACAGGCTGAAAAAGAAACCACTTCATACTTAACTAACATTGTCTGCAAAATCGGGCAATCAGTTGGCTCCCTGATCGCAGCGTCCGACCTCCGAGATGTATACCGTATACCAGGTAAACTTGGCTCGACGCGACCAATAGTTGCTGAATTTCAGACTAGTACGAATGAAATTAAGTAATATCTCGGCTGTACGAGACTTTAATAATAAACAGTCTATCAGGGACGAGAAACTGTTCGATAGTGAAACACAACTTAAAATTATTTATTGTCCTTGATTAGTCTATGGTCAATTCACATTAAAAAAATATATGCTTGTGCTAGAGTACCGACGTATGTAAGAGTAAATAAATTATAACAAAAGTCAAAGGTTATATATTTGAACATGGCGCAGTCGAATTTATCAGTGACGGTTCCGCCAAATCTGGATCTGCAGGGTACGAGCGGATTGAAACTTTTGGAAGCTGCTGTTTGAGCACTACATGGTCACTACAGGTCAAGACAAGTGTGCGGATAAAATATGAATCGCCATTTTACGCAATCTAATGGGACCAGAAGCAATGAAAATTGTCCTATCGCTACCTGGGAGCAAATCAGATAAGTACACAGATATAATAACTTGTATAGACGATTATGTACAACCTGGGAGCAACGTGGTCTTTGACAGATATATTTTTAATGAAAGAATCTAATAAATAATAAACATTTCGTCGTTTAGTATTCGTATTTAGTTTATATTTTTTAATATTTTACCATTGCCGAGAAAAGGAAACGCGGTCAAAACTTTACATCGGAAGAGAAAGACAAAATCGTGAAGTTATTAATGCACGATAAATATACCATACTAAACAAGAAAACTGATGGATGTACGAACGGAGCCAAGAGCTTAGCTTCAATCAGCTTACGGCATCTTTTAATGCTACTGGCACCGTTTACAGGTATGCTAAACGATGTTTTTCAAAGTTATAACATTAGGTTTGAAGTTTAAAAACTTCAAACCTAATGTTATAACTTTGAAAAGATATTTTTTTTTGTTTTATCCTTTTTAGGACAAAGGAATCACCTAAATATAGGGGAAAAATTAAAAGTGAGAGCAAAATTTACTATAACTCCTTACGAAGGAGTGCAGTTCAAACGGGTGGTGGACCGTCTTTAGTAAAGACTGACCCTATACTAGAACAGGTGTGCGCTATTCTAGGTCGAGGCTGTTCTGGTATAGATGGAATTAATGACAGTGATGCTCCAACTTGTATAGCTGAAACCACCATATCAATCTGGCATTCGACGTGGCCATAGTACAGTAACAGTCTTAGTTAATATTACCGATGACATCAGATTAATTTATAATCTGATGGAAAGTGGCAGTCTCACTGTGCTCGCGCTTTTGGATTTTTCCAATGCGTTCAACACAGTGGATTACGATGTTCTGCTTAGTATACTTACCTCACTTAACGTATCTCCAACGGTGATTGTCTTCGTAATTACCTGTGTGGCCGCCGACAACGTATTTGCATTGACAACTCTCAACGGGTGGCGTTTTGTCTCCTTTACTTTTCGCAATTTTTATCAATTCTATCTCAAACCAATTACTTTCTTCCTCCACCTCTATGCTGATGATCTGCAGATATATACTCATGCACCACTGATAAATTTACCTAAAGCTGTTGACATCATCAACAAAGATTTGAACAAGATTAGCTACTGGAGTAGGTCACACGATCTTCAGGTAAACCCATCAAAGACCCAAATTATTATTGTCGGTAGTTCTAGAAAAATTGCACAGATTGAGTGGTCACTACTTTCACCGGTTCTATTCGAAAGCACCGTGATACCTTTCTGTAAAGTAGTACAAAACCTGGGTATACAAATAGACACTGACTTATCTTGGGCCCCACAGATGCAGGAAATAAGTCGCAGAATGTTTGCATCTGCAGGATCCTTAAAACGTTTACGGAACTTTCTTCCAACCGCTACCAAAATTGCCCTTACTAACTCCCTTCTACTTCCAATCCTCGATTATGCAGATGCCAGCTATCCTGATCTCACCGAGAACTAACTAGACAAACTTGAGCGACTTCAAAATTTTTGCATCAGATTCATATTTGGTTTGCGTAAATATGATCACATCTCTGAATTTCGGAAACAATTTAAGTGGTTACCTATACGCCTTCGCCGGAATACTCACATTCTTTCGCTTCTATACAATATACTGTTCAACCCTTCGCTACCTTCTTATCTCAAGGAACATATTATTATTATTATTATATACATCCGCGATCTCTAAGGTCATTAGAAAATTTGCAAATGAAAATGCCAGAACACTCCACGGCATTTCATGATAAATCCTTTACAGTAACTGCAATCCGTTTATGGAATGCATTACCTGTAAAGATTAGACTAGCTCAAACCTTAACCTCTTTTAAGGTACTTGTAAGGGAGTACTATCTAATACATAAGTGGTGTACAACTCTCTCACGTTGTGCAATAGACTTCATCATAAGTAACTCTACTAAAATGTCTTATTAATTACTATTATTTCACTATATATGTGTATGTGTGTGTATATGTGTATATATGTATTGTAGATACTTTTCTCATTTCATTGTTCCTGTACTAAATATTTTTGGTACGCCACCAGCTACCGATTATTCTCCTCTGTTGTTTCCATACAAAGGTTGTCTGGAAGACATCGCTTTTAGCGATAAGACCGCCCATTAAGGCGCGGGCCCACCGCGGCGCATGCTGTGCACGGGCACGCGGCGCATTTTAGCTGCGTGTATTAATTTGTTTGACAACGTGGGTCTACGTTTCCACTGGAGTACACGAATGTGACCCACGACTATGTATAGCGTGGCACGGCGCACGGAGAGGCTACGCACGTGCAACTGCAATCCACGGACACGGGCTTCACTGCGGGAGGTGTGGGGAGGTGAGACGGGCGGGACAGCGAGCGACGCCTGCGCCATTTTGTCAATTGCTAGGTTTCGTGGCGCACGCGTGCATTTGATGACCACGTCAGGCGGCTTTATTTTTATTTAGTCAATAATATTTGGTTTAATTATGGAGTTGTTTATTGAAAAAGTAAAGCTACGGGGTGTAGCTTTACTTTTTCAATGTTTATGGAAAATGAGCGATATATCGTACAGAGACATCGGTAAAAAGGATTTGGCTTGGGACAAGATTGCGAGGGAATGTGAAATGGCGAACGGTGAGTAAATACTTGTTATTTTTTTGTTGCTAATTTAATGTTATAAAAATATTACTTTTAAATCTACAAACTTTATATTTATTTATTACACACTTAAGTACTGGTAGGTACTGTTTAAATTGTGACACGGGCATTTTGCCAGCTCAAAACATGCGTGTGATTAAAATAATTGCAAAATTCTTCCCTGATAAAGAAACTGTCATTAGAACTTCTAAATCCCGAATGTGTTAAGTCAAAAAGTTGGTTCTCAACTGGAGTTGCTGCTATATCTTCATTTGTCACATAATTGTAGGTGAGACTATGTTCCATTAAATAATTATGTAGCACACAAGTTGCCTTCACTATTTTTATGGCTGTATCTACTTTGCACTCAAAAGGTCGTTTGTAAACTCTCCAAGGGACACTCAGAATTCCAAACGCGTTTTCGACCACTCGTCTTGCTCGACAAAGACGATAATTATAAATTCTTTCATTTTGTGTAATGTTGTTTTCTCTGGGAAATGGTCTCATCAAATTACATAATAAAGGGAATGCTTCATCCCCGATAAAGACATATGGAACCTCGATGCCACCTTCTACAAGTGCTTCATCAGGCGGAAGATTTAGATTACCAGCAAATAACTTCTGACCAAAGTTGCTTTCGCGTAATATTCCCCCATCACTAAATTTGCCTTTTGATCCAATATCTATCATTATAAATTTTTTTTTACTATCAGTAACCGCTAAAAGCACTATTGAGTGATCTTTAAGGTAGTTGAAATAATCTGATCCACAGTTTGGAGGTGCTTTTATTGTGACATGCTTGCCGTCAACAGCTCCAACGCAATGAGGGAAGTCACATGAAGTTTTAAAATTTTCAGCTATATTTCTCCACTTATGTTCATCTTTAATTTCATCTAAATATAGAGGCGCTAAGCAATCCCATATAGCATCGGCAACTTCCTCGATTATCCTTGCTACAGAGGTTTTTCCTACTCTATAACTGTAAGCTATGGTGTGGTATGAATCTCCTGTTCCCATATATCTGTAACATACAATTATTATGTTTTTTTTGTTCTAGCTAAGGAAGCGAAATATCATTGGAAGAAATTAAGAGATAGTCATAGAGAAGCTCTTCGAAGACGTAAGACTACTATAGGACAGGCAGCACAAAATATGAAACCGTGGAAATATGAGAATTTAATGGAATTTTTACTGCCACACAGAGAAAATAACGAGACTTTTTCAAATTTTTCGAATCCTACACAAGGACACGACACTGAAAACACTTCTGATACAATAATTACGGATATTGATATTGTTGAATCACCTCCCCCACCGGCTGAATGTTCACTCTCAACAACATCTACAATTCAATCTGGGAAGAAGAACAGCAAGCAACTGGAAATTACTGAGATTATTCAGCGCCGAGAGAAAAATCGAGAGCAAAGACGAGCTGAAAGAGATGAAATAAGAAAGCATATTACTGATGCTAATCGACCACAAGATGCATTATCTCATTTATTTGAAAGTCTCTGTCAAAAGACACGTGATCTACCAAAGTATTTACAACTACGAGTCCAAAGAGATTTTTTTGAAACAATTACTCGTGCTGAAGAAGAAGCATTGTCCTATGACTCAATGAATACTTACTACTCCTCCGCGCCTTCCAATTCGTCTTCTTATGGCTATAGAAGTGCCACAAATTATCAAACCAGCCCTTTGCTTGACGCCAGCCCCTTGCCTGATTGCAACCCCCTGCCTGATGTGAGACCCGTGCTTGACGCCAGCCCCTTGCCTGGTTGCAGCCCCTTGCCTGATGTGAGACCCGTGTCTGACGCCAACCCCTTGCCTCAACCTCAAGATACTTTTCCAGCTGTTTGAATCTCAAACCATTCAAAAATAATTATTAAAAAAAAAACATACCTAATGGCGATGGCGAGTCTTTCAGCAGAACTTATAGATTCCCGATAATTAGTATTCCTTTTTTCTATTTTACTTTTAATCATTTCATGAATAATCTGGAAGTTTTGTCGTGATAGTCGATAGTAATTTTCAAACTTTTCATCACTTAATGTCATAAATAATGTTTTGTATTCTCCATGTTTATTTCTGAATTTAATATGATTTTCAATCCAGAACCGGTGTTTTCTTTTCTTTTGCAATTCACCCAAGATTAGATCATCAATCTCACTTTCGGATTCATCGTCAGAAGAACTGTCTAGCAAAGTCAGTGCCAATGCCATTCTATCAGTACCTCGATACGATATATACCACAAGGTGTATGACCGAAAACTGCGCTGCGATAAGTGAGCTGTACATAGTCGAGGGTCATATTCGTGTACTCCAGTGAAAACGTAGACCCACGTCGACAGCGTTGAGCTATGTAACCGCCTATTCGAGCAAGCCACGCATGTATCAATGACGTCAATTCATGCGTAGCCTCTCCGTGGGTTGCAGTGGACACAACCACATACATTTTCTTCCAAAGCGAAGCTTAATACACGTGCGTAGCCTCTCCGTGCACTGCGGTGGGCCCGCGCCTTTATACTTGCCGCTTGTTTAAACTGTTACAAACTATGTTTAATTTCTGTCCAACTGTGGTGTACAATAAAAAATGCTCTGTCTATCTATCTATCTAGTGTAGAGGAAAGTGTTTCTAAAATCATTTGTTTGAATGACTTAACAAACATTGGAACCATAAAGCTAGCAACTGAAGTTCCAGAAAAGCCAGAGGTAATCTTCCTATAAAAACATTTCATGTCCCAGGGTCTCAGATGTACTCCAACAAATGAACCTATTTCAATGATGCTTTATTAATAATTTTTTGTGTTGTAAATTGAATTTAAAAAATATTTATTTGCCAAAAAGAATATAATTTTACTTACATACAAAGTACATGTACATAAGATGTTATTGTTTTAGGATGAGGTTCCAAAAGAAAATTTTATTACCAGGACACCAGTGTGGTCAAGAAGACGGCCTGTATCATCTCATACAAATGAGAAATCTGATGTAGTGAATGCAATTTCTTCTAGTTAAAAGAATGTAAATAGAAAAAAGAAGATGTTAAACTAATGATTCTCAAAGACGAATTAGAAGCTAAACAAAAATTGTACCAATTGCAACTTCAAGCGGCTGAAAATAATATTGCTAAACAAAAATTGCAACTTCAAGCGGTAGAAAAAGATATTGTTATTAAGGATCTAGAAATAGGGGAAAAAAAACTGTACTGGATCAAGTTAGAGGTAATTTTATTCATTCATAATTATCTTCTATCTTATTAAAATTAATTTATACTTTCAAAGTAATTCATAATTTGGCTCCTTTGACAACCATATACTGGGTCATTATTCATCATAAGGTATCTGTCCCGCTTGTATTAAATGTTCCAAATTGGGTATTACTCCAATATTCTCATTTACTGGCTCAGGTTCTTGTCTTAAAATGCATATGTTGTGCAAAATGCAGCAGGCTAATATGACATTAATAGCATTTTGTAATTTGAGACTTAATCCCAAAGCCAATACCGGGAACCTTATTTTAAGAACACCATACTGACACTCCACTACATTTCTGGTCTTAACGTGGGCTGTATTATAACGTTGTTGACCTACTGTGGCTGGGTTCAAATATGGAGTCAGCAAATGGCTCTGAAAAAAATTTAATAGCACTTATTATTAGCTATATTAACAGATATAATTTAAAAGTAAAATACATACATTGTGATTTTTATTATAATAATAGTATTATTTGGGTAATAATAGTATTTATTTTTAGGTAGTGGCTTAGCTCTTCAGCATCTATTTGGGACTCAAGACAAAGATTTAAAAAAATAATTATTAACTCTAATTACCTTTTGACTTTTATTTACCTTCAAAGGATATCCACTATCTCCTAATAAATATGAGCCTCGATAGTCTCCTCTCTCAAATCTCTCATACCGTCTGCTATTTTGATAAATAGTTGAGTCATGAGTAGAACCTGGCCACCGGGCAACAATATCTGTCATTAATAAGTTGGGAGAACTAATAGTTTGCATATTAATGGACAAGTAACTCTTCCTGTTTCGGAATAATTCAACATCATCTCCACCTATAAAGCATAAACATAGTTAATTTAGAATGATTTAATTGATCTATTCTTAAATATTATTTCAATACTATTTTAGACGTTTACCTGGTGATTGTATTTTTATGTGTACAATCTATACAACCCAATACATTGGGAAAGTGCGCAATCTTGAAAAATTCTGATTTTACTGTGATTGTATTATATTAGTGTTACATGAAAGATAAAGAGGATGCAAGTTGTTGCCACCTGAATTTCATTTTCTTGAAATGCTAAAAAAGCTAACGGACAAACAAAAAAAAATCACTCAGTGATACCGTTGAAGGTTTGAACCTATTAAACATAGAAATCATTCAAGGTGCACATCAGTTTCAAAATCTACTGTTAAAAATAATTCGTGACTTGATTTAGAGGCTAGAGGTGCAGTTGAACGAACCAAAATAATAGTATAGGCTAAAGCATCGCTAAGTAGGCCGACCAGTCACCACAAGCAGCACCTGTTCACGAGTATGACGCATGGACCAGCCATCATTATAAGACGTGTGTGTATGTATCTAATGACACCCAAGACTGTTTGTCGTTTAGATAGTCGTTGATTGTATAGTAGGCTTTCCTAATAAGGTGTTTTTTTACAGTTAGCTTGAATTTATCTACAGGAAGGTCGATTACATCTATAGGAATTTTATTATAAAAACTTATACCAAAACCTTCGAATGAGTTGTGTACCTTATGTAAGCCATGATAGGTAGCAACGAGTTTAGACTTGTTTCTTGTATTAATATTGTGTATATCACTGTTTTTCTCACGGTCATTGTTGTTGTACCTAACAAACATAATATTTGCAAATATATACTGTGATGCAACAGTTAAAATACCTATATCCTTAAACAACTCTCGAAGACAGACTCTAGCACTTAATTTGTATATTGAGCAGATGGCTCGAAGAATAAAAATCGTTTCAACATCAGCCGCCTTGCCCCAAAGTAGTATACCATAGGACATGACGCTGTGAAAGTAGCTAAAATAAACTAGCCTAGCTGTGTCCGTATCAGTGAGCTGACGTACCTTCCAGACTGCATAAGCTGCCGAACTAAGCCTACCTGCAAGGCTGTCTATCTGAGCTCCCCATTGTAGTTTACTGTCTAATGTAATTCCTAAGAATACTGTTGACTCTACAATACTTATCATTTCATTATTTAGAGTTAGATTAGTGCCTAGCTGTTTTACATTTGGCATAGTAACTCTCACACAGTTTGATTTATTTGAGTTCAGTAGGAGATTGTTAGTTGAAAACCAATACAATACATAATTTAGTGCCCTATTCACATCGTCAAAAACTGTTTTTTTACGATCGACTTTAAAAATAAGTGACGTATCATCAGCAAATAGAACTATATCACAGAGATCTTTTAAATAAATACTCGTAGATGGGGCGCAAAAGGGTTATTCCTGTATATACGTATACTGTGACAATGATTTGATCCTCGGTATAATCTTTTTAAGGTAAGAGTTTTGTTTATTTTGAAATAAAGTATTATTTTGGTATTTTGTAGTATAATGATGTTAGTTTGATCAATCAGTTTAGGCAATGGGGTGCAAAAGGGTTACTTATGGCTTTTGTTTGCCCAGCAATGTGGTAAATACCAAAAAAAATACCCTTTTTTGTAACTAAATTATTGCTAATACTAAGAAGGTCGTAAAACTACGAAGTCTAAAGTCAATAAAAATAAAATCGTCAATCAATCAATGCGATTTGGCATTTCCAATTTGGCAATGTGAAAGAAAGTGAGCGGTTATGAAAATCTATTCTTGTCTTGGTGTCCTTTTCTTATAATATCGTTATTTTGTTCAGAATTAACAATAATAAAATAACGACTATTTATGGACTACCAGAATCTACATATATACGTAAACATTTCTGTGTTTTAAATAATTAAATCGTTCTAATACCGCCATCTCTACGTCTAAATGTTCAACATTGACATTTCGCAATCGCATTTCGTTTCTAGTTGTGCGCTTACGACATTTTATCTTTTCTACATTCTAACTGATATATATCCGACGACTTTGATTACTGTAATGGACCCCGAAACCTCGCCTGATAACGAACTTGGCTATACATTGGACCCAGCCACCTCACACGATTACACCGGCTTACTCATGGATGGTTTTTGGTGAAGGGTTTCCTTCTAATTACTACACCCCCATTTGTCACTGTTGCTCTTAATGTTCTACCCGGACACTGAGGAGCTGCCCTCATGCGTCTATTTATTGTCAGTATTATGAAGACTACTGTAGTGTTATCGTAATAGTAATCTACGTAAAATGTCTAATGTTACAAAATTTTGTTATTCGAGTACAATTAGTCACTATCTACTGTCACTCTTTCTGTAAGGGTCTCGAGTCACCTACAGCAGACTCGATGATAGCTTGAAAGTTACTAAAGGATGCGTGATCTATGAATGCTGGTATGTGTAAGATTTTGTAACAAGTTCCATGATTAGGTATAGTCAGAGTTTCCATTAAATACGAAAAATCCTTTCGTTCGAGGAGGGGTACTGTAACGTTATTCTTGAGTATAAAATATTCAATTTAACATCACAAACTGCATCATTGATGTGAATTCCTCGCGCGCGCTGGTTTATAAGGCATGGCACGCGACGAGCTTTCTAGATCAGATGTCGCTTTAGACCGTTCGAGGCAAACGGACGCTCCTATGCTCCGCTCGCTAAACGCACGGTCGCCTTTAACAACAGCGAAGATTTGGATTTATTAATTTAAACCAAAATCGCTCCCGGTGTGTACCTAGTGTACACCCGAGCGGGCAACACCTCAACAAGACAGCCGGCGTGGTGGGGCCCTGCCGCCGCATCGTGGGGAACGGGCCAGCCGGTCCTTATCGCACGGTGACTGGCACTCTGCCACCGCGCTTGGGCGCCGTAAGACGAAACCAAACCATGGAAGCACCTACGCATCCACCCGCAGGAAGCGGGACAAACCAGGAACGTATCAACGGCGCATATACCAAGGAGAACTTGGCATATTCAACACCCTACGACCGAAAAGAGGAATGTCGCAGGAGCTACAGCGCTGGCTGGAGGGATACTTCCGAGGAAGAGGGCCGAAATCAGAGCAAACGCCCTCACCATCCTCAAGGTCGTGGAGAGTACACTTTAAGACCAGCCGCCTCCACCAACCACAGGCCCCGACGTACAACAAGCGCCGGCTCTCGTGAAGAGGACCCGCGAAGAGGAGGACTATGAGGTAGACCCCGAGACAGCGCCCAGTCATCCAAAAGGGCTACCTTGGCAGCCTCCCCTCCACCCTTACCACAACGAGAGCGGGGAACAACTTCAACGACACCTGCAGCGCCGGTCGCTCCCCTGGCACCGACAACCACGGCAGCCGTGCACTCTCCAGTTCGGAAGCCGCGTCTATACCTACGACGTCGGCAGCCGGAACGTGCCCTGCAACGACCCCAGCACCGGCTGCCATAAGCGAGACCTGCGTCACCGACAGCTACGTCAACACCAGCACCGTCGGACACACCAAAGCCGAGGACGGTGGCAGCTGTACTAGCTGCTCCGCCATCCCCAAGAGTGACGCAGGCGGCTACCCCTGCTGCAGCTGCCACGCAGCAAACTCCAGCACGCTACTCGCACAGCGTTTAAAGGCAGGCGAGATAAACGCATCAGGAATACTCCAGTCTCTCCCCTCGAATGAATAAGCCATTGAGGGTGGTTCACTGCAACTCGGAGGCCCTAACAGGGAAGATAAGTCTCCTACGCCTCTTCCTCAAAGAACAGCAAGTGGACATCATGTTGATAAGCGAGACCCATCTGAAAGCGACCACCCCACTCAAGATCCCGGGGTACCTCGTCTAACGCCAAGATGAGGTCTCGCCGAGAGATGAAGCCTCTCGAAGACTTGCTGTCTTGGTGAAGAGGACAGTGGTGCATCAACCCGTCAAGCCGAAGAGACTCGACACCATGTACGCCCTTGGTGTCGATGTCCAGGTCGCCAGAGGGCAGATGCGCCTCTACGCGCCCACCCAGGCACTCCGAGCAAACGAACTCCGAAGACTCCTTCTCCACACGTCACCAACCATCGTCCGTCCGTCGACCTCAATGCCAAGCACCCGGCTTGGCACTGCTCCGCCAGCAGCCAGGCAGGTATAGCACTCGTCCAGGACGGCCAGCAAATACAACTACGAGATCACCGGTCGGTCGGTAGCAATAGCAGTCGGTCGGTCGGAAAATAGCAACAACAACAATTTTATAATAATTTATTAATGTGAAATTTCATTGCCCAATAATTAAACTACCAAATCAACATTCGACCATGTCTGTAAGGAGTTAAACATGATTACCCACCCTGTCGTTTCATCACATGACACAAAGACATTTAAATTTAGGAACAATAAAAAAAATTATATACCCATCCTTTAAAAAAACAGAAATAATAATGGTAATGTAACGTAGGTAGGTAGGTAATACATTTATTATTTGAGTCGCTTATATAATGTATCGTCCATCGCCCCTCTCTATCAGTCAATAAAGGTGTATAGTGCGAACTAAGTGTTTTATATTTACCTCACAATATCACAATAGCGACGAAGACGGTGAATTTGATAGGAAGACCGGGAGTTGGCAGCCTTACTGTGACAGGCTGGATTTAAATTTTTTAAATTTTAAGGTTAAATTTTATCGAGACAGTGACGGTTATGCGTGAACATTTGCAGCCGAATCCATATATTTTGGCAGAACCGTATAAATTTCGACAAAAGCTACAACAAACTAGTGAAATATAGCGGATTATGTGGCAGAACTGAAAAACATAACGCGGTATTGTGAGTTCGGTGCAAGGACGTCAATTTAAGACACCAATTTTTGAGCGGTATACGGTGAGGTAATTCGGCAACGTTTTCTTTTCTTTCTTTTTCCTCGAAGGAAATATAAACTTTGTTAAAGCGGTATCTGTAGATGGCCGCGGTGATGTCAGCAGGTCGGCGAAGGCGGCCGCCACGTGTGTTTTTGGGAAGTCACTAGAATGTTCTAGATGTAGTTCAAATACGTTTGATCAAACAGTAGATGTACATCGCATGCATGTTGGGGTTTTGCGGTGCTTGTGGAGACTACCGACATACCAAAATAGAGTATAAATTTGCGAAGTATCAGTGTAGTAGATGCAAGGATTTTGGGCATTTGCGTATGATGTGTCAGGAGAATGGGAGTGTGGGTCAGTAGAGCCACGCTTAATTTCGTAGTGCGGCACGTGGTGGTGTGAAACAAGGAGGTGGCGGAGCCAAACAAAGTTTGTTTGGTTTCCATGCTACAAGCCGGAACAACGGGCAACCAAAAAAAAATGGTGGTTTGCACACCCCGTTAACATGTATTTCTAATCATAACAATATTTTTGTGACAACCATTATTACAAAGTAATTTATGAGCGTAATTTCGTAGGGTCTACAACACAAATGTCACCGTCGGAATGTGAAGTACATTTATATGAATGGTTGTCGAGGGTAAACTCGACGTGATACAAGGCAGAACGAAACAACGTAAGTGTACGCTATATTTATTATTTATTGACTACATAGTTACACATACTTTGTTAGCATATGAGACTAATTGTCCCACTCCAGAGATTCAAATAGAGGACTGTATTACTAGTATATTTAAACGATTACGTAATTCTTCCGATATGAAACTATTCTTACTGCCATTATCCAACAGCGCTCGGGCTATCTGATAATGTTTGTTACCATCCCGGACTTCGATCAAGGCTGTACGTAACACTTGTGATGGTACCGATGACGCCGATGCGTTCTCGCTCGGTATTATATTCACGTGATTCATGGAATTTAATGAATGACATGCAATGAAAACCGGGTTTTCATCTTACGATTCTGGTCTAGATGTATTATTATAACTGCCTCTATGCAATAAGCTATTATGTTTCTTTTGACACTGTCGGCATGGATCGAACCTACACTGAGAAAGTAGGTGCCCTATGCGCAAAGACTATGGCTTGGCAAATTCGTATGTAACACCCCCATGGTCCGCAGGCAACGGGGGACGTAAGGCAGTGAAGGTGGTAAAACGTGCGCGCGGGATGGAGGTCACATGACAGGAGCGTCAGTCGGACGCTGTTGACGGTAACTTGTGTCTACGAGTGCGAGCGCTTAAGACAAACCACACACCATATTACTATACGAAGATGAATCCGCGTGTAGGGAAAGTTATTGGACGTCAAGCCAAACAAATCACATACAATGTTTATAACTATTTTAAAAATCGCAAGGAAGATCCAGATTCAATCGAAATAATTTGAGTTAATTTGGCGAGCAAAGACAACCTGTAATATTAGCCTAACTAAAGCTAATATTACAGGTTTGTCAAATACTACAGTTAGGAACATTATTCGCCAAGGGAAATTGCTGTGAAAATGACGGTGCTGCTATATTCAAATCCTCAAAAAATCCTAAATTGCAAAGAAACGAATTGAAATTGATAACTTGACGGAGGGTGTTATTCGGCGAAAAATTACACAGTATTATACCGTTAAGATAGAAATCCCAACATTAAGAAGAATAAATACCGAATTGAAGCAAGAGAAGACCTTTTTATAATTAAAGTCTTCGGAGCCCGCGTTATTAGGTTTTTCTATCCTGATGTGCTTTCCGTCTATGGCGCCAATAAAGTTAGGAAAACCAGGTCTAATATTGAACTGTTTTGCTATTTTTATCCAATCCTTACTGGTTTTTTCAGCCATATATACAGAGGCTACAAAACACACCAAAGCTTATCGAATTTCACCTCAATGTTGAAAGTGCAATGAGATAGTCAAGTGAGAGGTCGTAACCTTTGTTGCGCTTTGGCTAAACCCACGGAATTGTTTTTCTAGAGAATTAAGACTACAACTTGAGGCTAAGTTTGGTCAGAGCGCCAAAGAACGGCGAACCTTTGAACCGACTTTGAACTGCTGATGTTTCTATTGCCTACCATAGATCCAAGGGACGTAGGGCAAGTAACATAGGTAATGAATGCGATTATGGTGACGGGACTGATTCTTCAAATACCGAGCGAATGCGTCCTTCACGTCCTTCGTCTAACAATAATAAGTCATTTGAACAGTCTCTATTAAATATGTTAGAGAGAAATATTAAAAAGAATGAAATAACTGTAAATGATGAAGATCACCACTTTCCATTGTCGCTGGTACCCATGGTGCAAAGACTTAGTGTTTATGACAAAATAATATAAAAAATTAAATATATTCAAAGAAAAATGTGCCTCACAACCTTATTTGCGCAAAGTGCGTATAATAAACCAGCAAAAAATAACTTCAAAGCTGATGACCAATCTTGGGCGTGGACCACCGCCAGCGATCACGCCTGGGCCTTCTTAAGACCAGATACAGACAATTCCATCACCGAGTACTTATGACACTAACTATGATTTAAATGCGTGTGATTTTTCAATATAGGTTCCAACCCAACTTTACTTTGATTTTCCCTATGTTTTTGTTATTATACTTATTATTAAGTACTGAAAATTATTTGTGTTACTGATTAAGAATATTATGAGATAAAAAAAAATGATTAAACATACTACCTACTTTTACTAAGGAAGTTTTACTTACCTCAAAGTCACTGCTAGTCGCTCAGGAACTGGTATAGCTTTGCGAAAATTTGTGTATTGATATGTAAAGGCTCCATCAATTTCAATAGGTAAATTTTAAAAAGTTTATACATTCATTCAGAAATAATAGCAAAAGTTTCGGGTGAATCTAATATACGCTGTGGCTAAGTCCTGTTTATCTGAATATTGAAAAATAGGCAATTTTTTTTGACTTCTTGGGTAGTTGAACAGACACACTCGAAATTCAAACCGCTTATTTTTAATTCAAAATAAAAATAGTTTGTGTTTTGTCTATTAATTAAATGTAAATAACAAAAGTCTATAACCTTTTATAACTGCCATTTTTAGTGTTATATACCCTTAACAAAAAAAACATCACTTCACAATTATCATGGATTTTTATTTTAAAACTTTGATACTGGACAAGCACGCTAGTTTTGAGCAGAGGATAGCCAGTTTTAAGGCCGATCTGCAGCGTAAGACTTCCAGTACTTCTAGTCTTGCATCCTTAGCAGAAGACTTTGCTACGTTAAAAGCCTTAATTCTAAACACACTCAAGTCGCACCAGCAGCAGATTAAAGTCATTGCGCATGAGGTTGATAATATAGACACGCAGCCGTAACATACTCCTTCATGGTGTTAAGAAGTTACAGAAAAAGGACACATCCCTATTAGCAGCGGACATCTCCAATCGTTTACTGGAGTTTAGTTGATGTCACAGAATGGGTCGCTAGGCAGAGGATAAGCCAAGACCCATCATAATAAAGTTAAGAACTTTAACAGTTTGGGACCAATATATGGTCTTCAAAATCAAAACTGAAGGACACTGGGATCACTTTGTCTGAATTTTTAACCAGATCGCGACCCATTCATGGCAGTTCATGGCAGCCCGTGAAAAATATGGAGTCACCAAGTGTTAGACCCGTGAGGGTTGTGTTTATTTATTTAAGTTAGGAAAATCAACAGCTACAAAAATAACAATGGGCAGTTTCATATTCCAGCCAATTACAGGTTTTCACGAATTGCAGCATTATAAATTAAGAGAGGTTTTGGGACACTAACTAACACGAAACTACACCTATACAAACGCGATAAGCAATACAAAAGATAAGTAAAGAAATATATATATCTACCTGCTTGAAAAAAACCCGAGATTCATTAGTCTCCTGACAGTGTTTTCATTCACTGTGTATGGATCGAACAAAAGTTCAGCAGAACTTTGCACAATTCATTGAAGTTTTTCCTTGCTCGCACCATAAATGTATTCATTCTATAATTCGAATGCGCTAAATGTACAAAAATAGGTGGATTGAACCTGATGCTTCTTGTCGAAACATTAAACTCAGTTTTTTGTAGGAGATCGGGTTTTTTAGACATTAGACAAGATTTTTGAAAATAATGTGGAAACTGCAAGTCGACGGCGATAACATTAAGGTTCAATACGAAATTTTCTACAAAGATCTAAATACCTTTCATACTGGTATGGTATATGAAGGCGGAAGCATAGGAACTTAATGGATACCCTCAATACGGTTTATGCATTTGTTATACCGTGGATTCCATATCTGTGATGCGAATTCTAGTATATTCTTGCACCTCACGGCACTCGGCATCGCATCGCCTCGTTTGGCCACTTGAATAAAAATACATCCCAATATAGGCAAATCAAATGACGTTGCAACAATATTAGCCACAAAAATCCTCCTTCAAAGCAGAGAAGCGGCGGCTGCTTCGAAGAAATGATGAGTAATTGCTATTTCGTTGACTGAGGGCACTCCTAATACAGTAGTAATACCTCGCTTAACGCGAGGGATGCGTTCCGGACAAAATCGCGCTAAGCGAAATTCGCGTAAAACGCGGTTGAAAGAATAACAAGCAAAATTTATTACAAACCTACTTTTATTGCCTTAAAGGCTTTAAAAAAATAATGACATCTTAATTTTTGGAGAAATAATGGTCTAACGTCTTTTGTGTAGCATTTTTCTTGCGATCAAGTAACATTTTTTCGTAACAAGCAACACCATTTTCTATACACTCTCGCAGATATAAAACGCGGTTGACATCACTGTCAGAACTTTCCAAAATCTCCAAGCCAGAATATATATTTGAAAGCGCCTCCTGGATTACACCTGACGATAACTTTCTTTCTTCTGACGGTTCTTCTTCTGTTACCGATGTATTTTGCATTTCCATTAATTCTTCGTTACTTAAAGGCGCGCTATCGATGGCTACAAAATCTTCTAGTTCTTCGACTGTAATGATTCCAAGCTTAGAACCCTCCATCATAACTGCGATATCTTCAACAACCTGTCGTGTCGCATCTTGAATTCGCTGGCGTCTGTTTGGTGCCTCTACTACGTCAGGCCAAAGATTCCTCCAAACTCCATTTAAGCAGCTCAGTTTCACTTCACTCCAAGCTGCGGCAATGTTTTGTACAGCTTTCATAATATTGTAGGATTTCCACCAATCACGCATAGACTGTTGTCCTTCTCCATGTGTTTCACGGATCAACTGACCAAAAGTGCGGCGGTGATAGTAAGCCTTGAAATTTGCTATAGCCCCTTGGTCCATAGGCTGTAAAATTGATGTGGTGTTTGGTGGCAAAAACATCACCTCTACTTCCAGACCTCGCTGTGACTCATATGTTGGTGGATGACCAGGTGCATTGTCCAATAGTAATAAAACTTTTGGAGGAAGTCCATTACGATTGCAGTACGCTTTGACATCTGGGCAAAAGCTGTTTGTGTACCAATCAGAGAAAACCTCTCTTGTTACCCAAGCTTTTCGATTAGATCGCCAAACAACTGGTAAGCTGTTTTTATTTTGAAGTCTCCAGTGGCATTTCCGCCTAAAAGAAGAGTCAACCGATCTTTGGCTGCTTTAAAACCACTTGCCTGTCTTTCTTCCTTAGAAATAAAAGCACGTGATGGCATTTTTTTCCAGTAGAGACCGGTTTCATCTACATTAAAGACTAGGGAAGCAGGAATTTTTTCTCGCAGAATATAATTCTGAAGCTGGGTAGGGAATTCCGACGCAGCTGCTGTATCCGCACTTGCAGCTTCGCCAGTTATGCGAATGTTATGCAGATTCAGCCGTCTTTTTAATTTCTCAAACCAACCATTACTGGCTTTGAATGATGGCGCAGCAGACCCTTCTCCTTCTTGCTGTTTTAGATTGGCGTATAAAGACATCGCTTTTGCACATATGACATCTTGACTCAAAGGGGCATCTTTTTTATTCATATCTTCTATCCACACAGCAAGCATTTGCTCCATTTTTTTCTAAAATAGCTGGTCTCGTACGAGTAATTTTCCTCGCGCTTGTAGGCGTCCCATATTCAGTAGAACGCATTATTGTATCCCGATTTTTCACAATTGTAAGCACAGTAGACTCTGAGAGGCCAAACTGTCGTCCAACTTCTGTAGCTTTACCTCTGTTCTCCATCTTTCTTAAAACTTTTACCTTCATCTCCAAACTTAAACTTTTACGTTCCTTTTTTCTAGCCGGCGACGACATTTTACGTAAAATGTATGCAAACGAATATAATATTTCAATTAACAGCTCCACAACACAACTGCACAATTACAAACCGTACTCAGAAAGTATGTATGACAAAATGTGTGAAAAAGTTAGGTTAGATATAAAAAAACAGCTGTAGTTTTCGATTACACAAAGAAGCAGAAAATAAATGTGTAAACATTGGTAAACATCAACAAAGCTACGACTTTCTATTGGTTAAACAATCATGCCGCAAGAGCTAAAGAACCAATCAGTGCGTTTCGCGAAAAGCGAGGTAAATTAGCGCGAATTTTGAAAATCGCGTTATAACGAAATCGCGCTAACCGAGGTCGCGTTAAGCGAGGTATTACTGTATACGTAAGTTAGGTAGTCATTCTCTCTGAACATAGCGTTATTTCCACGTTTAAAGTTTTAAACAATTTTTAACTTTAGTGATTAATCCAGTATGTAATATGTGTGATAATGTTTTCAATGTTGATAAGGTTCTTTTTTCTTCTTTCCCAACACGGTTGCCAAACACATAATTATATATCATGTCAATGACAAAAACAAAGTAACTACCGTAGCTGCAGTTTAATTTGTAGACACCTGGAGTTTGTAACTGGGTGTACCTACGATGTTTTGAACTTTTATACCTGGTGTGCATACTGTCGGAATGGAGCATTTCTTTAACACGCAGCCGATCTTGGCTGTTACTCCTTTGACATATAGTACGTAGGCTGGTTGTCTGTTCGCCTCCGGATGCTTGCGTCTCATTGTCGGTTGCTTCCGTCTCATTGTCGGTTGCTTCCGTTTTCCATTAACCTAATATCCGTTACTTTTGAGGGTTCAGGCTACATAGTTCGATTAGTCCCTCCTGAACATGATCCAGCTCTCGCTCCAAATGTTCAGGGTCACAGTGATCGTAAGCTCTGTTATTGAGTGAAGTAATAACAGTGCAGGTGTCGGGGATGTTGATGAGATGTGGCGTGTAGGTACCTATCCGTATGAGTAGGATTACGGTACACACAGTGCGACAAGGACCCGTCTGATCTCGCGGGTACTTTAATATCTAAAAAATTACAACGAACTTTCGCCTCCATTTCATATGTGAACCTTATCTTAGGGTGAATAAAGTTGAGAAGTTGTATATATTGATCTACTTCCAGTTTATTTCCTTTGACGATACTAAAGATATCATTTAGGCATCGCTTCCAAAGCCTAATGATCTTCGGGCCGAGACTCAGCGCCTTCTCTTCGAAATGGGACATGGATGGCCTATACATTGCGACACCATCAAACTGAAGGTAATGTTGACCTTGGAAAATGAAATAGTTGCCATCTAACCATCTAAACAGTTTTCAAGTTGTTTGAAACATTAAAATATAACTAAACGCAGCATGCATCATTGTTATTATTTATGTTTTAAAACTAATAAAACCCTTAGTTCTTGGAAGTCATCATGGCCGTTTTCTATCTCAGCAAATTTTATTTATTTACTAACAATAAGGCGGACTTTATGCCGTAGGCATTTTTTTCCAGTCAACCTTTGAGTGATGCAGAATCGTGAGTGGCAGGTGTATATTTAATAGCCATAAGATAAAAGAATATTAAAATGTATTACATAAATAGGCCTACATAAATGTACTAGATATACATACACATATAGTAAACATATGTACACATACATACATAAATACAAATACATAAATAATAAAAATACTTGCAAAGTGTCATTTTGATGATTCCGTCAATAAGTCTCTGTAGAGCTTGTGTACTTTAACCTTAAAAGTGAACCGGTTAGTGGACATTCTGATTTCTTGTGGAAGCGCGTTCCAGAGGTTTACAGCTTGGACAGCGAACGAAGAATGAACGATACTGGAATTATGAGAAGGACAAAGAAGGAGAAGAGAAGGACAAAGAAGAACAATGAAGGAGAAGAGAAGGACAAAGAAGAACAAAGAAGGAGAAGATAAGGACAGAGAAGGACAAAGAAGGAGAAGAGAAGGACAAAGAAGAACAAGGAAGGAGAAGAGAAGGACAAAGAAGGAGAAGAGAAGGACAAAGAAGAACAAAGAAGGAGAAGAGAAGGACAAAGAAGGAGGAGATAAGAACAAAGAAGCTTAACTTAGCTTATTAACCTATACCATCAAAAACTAGCTCTAAACATGGACCTACGAGCCGTGAATTTCAAGAGAAACGTATGACGACCTTCATATATTGGAGTACTGTGGAAACACCGGTTTTCTACCTCGAAAAAACGATTGCGATTCGTCCTCCGGTAAGGTGCTTCACATATGACCTTCAACAGACATCGGGTCTGCAAGACATTAAGCCTGGACAAAGGTCGGTACTGTCAATCATCAATCCATAGCATCGTCTAAAGCCAGCGCGGTTGCACTTCTTTTTTTTCCAAGTTTGGCTACTAAACGTTTGCCAAAGTGCACTTTTTTCGCAAAATTTTTGTTACTAGAACATTCATGACAAAGACAAAAATAACCTGAAGTGAACCTGTATTGTGGCAATACGACCTGGGTAAAGCAACAACGAAACGCAGCTGTCTTGTCAATTATATAAAATGGATTGAAATTGTTTTTCATTTCTACATTCTGCCATTTTCCGAACTCAATTTTTATCTGCGAAAACTGAATTTCTGCAATTCATTTCCTACAAACTCACGAAATACAAGCAAGAAAGTGTTTTTAAGTGTAAGCACAGTGCTCAGTGTAGTTTTATCCGTATTTGCGTTGCAGTTACATTTTCAGCGCAATAATATTCATCTGCAAGAATAGCTGAAAAATGGGAAATACTCATGAAACGTAGAAGTTATTACAAGGGCAACTAACTAAGCACAAAACTGCCCTAACAAACGAAAATATAAAAGCAATTTCCATTCATATGTCGAAAAAATAAAAGAAGCATACAGCGAATATGAGAAACGGTGTGTCGAAATAAACGATGACGAAGATCAAATGACCACCGACATGTCGTTTTTTGAGAGCATTGATATGATTCGTAGTGCGATTTTCGACAAGAAAAAAGGTTTCGACCTCAAAATTGAAGCTTCCGGATATTAATTTACCTATTTTTAAAGGTAATTACTTGGAGTTCAAATCTTTTATGGAAATGTTTGTAGCTATGATTGATAGGGACGATACCTTCAAGGATATTCAAAAGCTCTTTTTCTTGCGCAGTTATTTGCGTGGGGAAGCCTTAGATTTAATAAAAGACTTACCCTTAATCGAGTCTAGTTACAAGGAGAGTTTGAAAATCCAGGCCAGGAGCGCAGAACTTTCAGTGTACCTTGTGTAATGATTATACGACGACGACGTCAGTTCTATTAATCTCACCGAACCACCACCGATTTATATTTGGCCTACGCAAATATGATCACGTTTCCCAGTTCCGTTAAAGGCTCAAGTGGCTACCAATACGCTTTTGCCGGAATACTCATGTCCTTACGTTTCTATACAATATATTGTTTAACCCATTGACTCCCTGTTACCTCAAGGAACGTTTTAAGTGCCTTCATGACACACATTTAAAATGCTTGAAGTCAACTGAAAACTTGAGGCTGGATATGCCAGGATATTTCAGCAATTTGTACGATAAATCATTTACTGTGGAAGCCGTGGGTCTATAGAATGAATTGCCTGTTGCTATCAGACGAGCACAATCGTTAGCTAAGTTTAAAACAATGTCACATGAGCATTATATAGGTATATATGTATTGTTATTTATCTATATAAGAGTATTTGACTGTATGATTAGTAATTAAATGTGCAAATAACAGGTGGATATAAAATTTGCCATATCAGAAACGTATTACAATTTAGAAAAAATAACAGATGAACCAGAAAACAAAAAACAAAATAATGGTATTATAGGATAGGGAGTGTGGTGTAAGGTGAAATATTGAAATATTGGTATTATATCTTCAAAAATGATAAAATATTAGTATCTACTTCAATGGTGCCTGTTGTAATGAAGAGTAGCCACTTATCACACAAAGGTTAACAAGGAATGCTAAGATTAGCTAGAGATAAGGTGTTCTGGCCAAACATGACTAACGCTTTTACTGAATATGCGAAAAACTGCAAAGAATTGATGCAGATGAATTAGTTAAAAAATAGTATATAATCTATCAATCAGCAAACCGTCCTTGAACGCCCATGGAGCGTCGTAGCAACAGATTTTTTTTTGTCTGACAGAAAATGAATACTTACTTACTGATGCGTACTCTGGTTACTTTGATTTTAAACAAAAAGTAACCAAAGGTCCCGAAAAAATACACGCGTGCAGCTCATTCCAGACCTTGCCGACACGAACCAAAAAAGTATTTAGTGCGACAACGAAAGGTAGAACCTCTGTCTGCGTCAAGTAGTCCAATGAAGGAATGGTGAGGGTTCAATTAATTTGAAGAGAGCTTTAGCTTACTTACCAAAGTAAGTTCTATAAAAAAGACGATAAGCAGGCGACAGGCGTGAGTTGGTACTTAGGGCCATTAAAAAGGTGAGTGCAATACTCTATGCAAGATCAAACTTAGGCTGTATTAGAGATTGAGCAGCTGTTCAGAGCAGAAGTACCGCCGAGCCTTCGAAATTTCTCCCAATTTCTTGAAAGCCGTCTTTGCCATGGACTCGAGTTGTTTACCCAAATTAAGTTTGGACATGACGGTGATGTCCAGAAGCCGACCGATATCTAGATAGTCGGTAATTGGCAAGGACACACCCTGAAAAGTGGGTTAAAATTTACAAGATTGTCGTCACCCCAATCGGACATCCGACCTCAAAGTTCGGTTGGTATGCCGTACGCTGGAAGCTTACTTAAAAGAGCCTCGTGCCAGACCCGGTCAGTTTTTTTGTATCGCAGCCGAATAAACGTAACCGTCGTCGCCGTATCATCCACTCAGAAAATAAGGCCAGTGGATCAGAAAATACTGCACCTGATTTGCCAGAATACTCTCAAACTGATGGAGGTGGATGGGGACCGTCAAAAGCTAAACAACGTCGTGTGATTGCATTTACTAATATTTCGAGGCCATCGTATGCTGTTCGCTCTACAATGGTGAATAAGTCTACAGTTGATTTCTGATAATATATTTAATTTTATTGTTTCTGCAACTGTATTGAACAAATGTCCAAGAAACCTGTGCTCGATCACGGATCAACCAGTGGGTTCCCACGAACCTAGTGGAAATCTTCTGAATACTTTGGCTTGCTTTTCTTCATGGGTATGGTCAAGCTTCCCAAATCATCGGACTACTGGTCGAAGGACAAAGTTATCAGTCATCCCTTTTCCTAGAACTGTTATGTCACGTAACCGTTTTTCAAAGTGATGTGCCCACTTATGGCTGTTATTTGCCCAGCAATGTGGTAAATACCAAAAAAATGCCCATTTTGTAACTACATTATTACTATTACTAAAGTCTAAAGTCTAAAGTCAATAAAATCAAATCCTCAATCAATCAATGCCTTATTTGGCATTTCCGTTCGCTTAAGGAATTTTGTTGAGAAACAGGGAGGGTATTTCGCCTAAAAAATCGATGCACATAAATCGGGTTGTAAAAATCTATCCTTTTTTAATACTTGTCTTGGTGTCCTTTAACTCTAATAACATTGTTGTTTTGTTCAGAATTAACAAAAAAGACAATTCAAAAGTAATGTTCAAATTCAAAATGCACTTAAAGACCGAAACAAGATTGAATTGAATTTAAAAAATTTTGAACCCATTAATTTTCTTTTGGTTTATAATTTGCAATTGGTTCCCGCCGCCAATATATGCAACTGTTTGCTGTTGACAATTTCAATTTGGAAGAAGGCAGGTGGTTGTACTCGCAGCCTGAACACATGAATGCGGGGGATTGAAAGTGCTCAAGTTCCATTAAGCCAAACCATCGTGGCTAGTGCTGTAGTGCGATAGTGGACGCCTTTGACAAAGTAACAGAGACACATTAAGAAAATTAAACGTTCTAAGCCCGTGTTAAGTGCGAAGAAAAAATTGGAGTATTATTTTACGTAAATACGACTCAACAGTAGGTATCAGCTGATACGACGCGTCATTGATGAAATGAGTGAAATATATGAGTGAATGCCGACGTTTTTATTTTAGCCAGTATAGTTAATTTAGTTTCTCTTTTTGGTACTACTAAGCATACTAAGTTACCTTGTTTCATTTTAAAAACAATTAAAATATCACGGTGCATATCCGACGACTTTGATTACTATATTGGACCCACCCACCTCATACGAAGACACCGGCTTAGTCATGGATGCCGGACCTGTATCAGAAAGACCTGGCACGACTATGGGACCCGATTTACACGACAACTCCGTGTTACCACGGACACATAGAAGATTTTCTTTAAGCAATCTAGAAGTGGCATTATAGACCAAACGTCTATAATTCAGCTATAGATTGCGCCACTGTAAGTACATTTATGGTTCATAATTATATACTAACATATACGTAAATTGCTTAGACGAGTACATAACATACTTTTAAATTGACTCTTCGCTCCTTGACCTAGTGTAAAATAATTATAGTATATTTAGGGAACCCGATAGTATTATTAGACCATTCCTATAAAAGGCAATGTGCGCCCGAGCAACGGACATGTACTCATTTCCTCCTTGGCTTTCGACAATTTGTGAGTGTTTACATTTATTACTTTTGTTCGTATGTAAGTATAAGTGATAGGTGTTTTATTTTGGTATTAAGGTTACGTAAAAGTCAAGTAAGTCAAGTTATTGATTTATGTTCTTGTTTTCTTATTAAAATATTAAAAAGGATATGAGATCATTGTTTTATTTTAATTTCTGCTTCTGAATCCTAAATGTATGTTAAGTCAGAAGGTATTGTTGGAGGCTGCGGGGGGAAACATCAACTACCCTCCCGATCCGCAGTAGGCGCACCAGACGTCGCAGAAGAGCTGATAATGCCCTCTTTCGGTCCCCCCTCCCCTAAATTGACCCGTAAGCGGCGGATCTGGGAAAATCCGTCTCTCTGTAAATGGGTCCAAGGTGGCAGCGCGACGTGTTCCACGCTCGCCCGTCTATGGAGGATGGAGGAAACGAGGGGGATAACATTTAACCCCCCTCAGAGACGGGGCCTGCACAGGCGGTCCAGCACCGCCGCGGACGCGGACAAATGTGACTCCCGTATTGCCGGCAGAAGTTGCGACATGGAACACACTGGTGATTTTAGCCAGTAGGACTCCGGCACACCCCTCTGCCGCACCCGAGGTGTAGGATAGTCCATGATGGATTTCCCCAGTATAAAAAATGCAAGGTTACAATCTAATATAAATCTCCCAGCCCAGTTTCTAGATGACGTGTTAATAACACGTCATCTAGGCCATTGAGCCAAAAGTTCTTTACCGAATGGGCATATCCCTTTGCTTCGTATGTTGCATTTTTCTAAAGATGATGCCTTGGTCAACGTTTTACTGCAAATTAAGATATTAGCATCGAGCATGGTGCCATTTCGTGATAGCAAACTAATCAATCCGTATAATAAACATAAGCGACATAAGTATGGTGTAAAACTATTCAAGATGTCTCCGCTGGAAAAAACGACATTACAAATACAACACCTACAAATGTTGTGATGGATTTGTGTGAAGACTATGTTAACAGGCGTCATTCTTTGCACACCGACAATTGGTATATCAGAATTGATTTGGCGCGAAGACTTTTGGACAAACTCATCATGTCGGGACTCTCAGGAAAAATAGGCGGTGTCTTCCTAAAAAAAAGTCGTCAGCACCAAACTCAAAAGGGGCCATTATTATGCTGAAGAGAGTCGGGATTGAAATAACAGTGTTAAAATGGAAAGACAAGTGACATGTGCGCTTCATCGAGATCACAAAACGCGGAAAAATTGTGAAGAAGTCTTAAATCATTTTGGAATACAATAAGGCTAAAGGAGTTGTGGGTTTAGCAGATTAGATGGTTTCTTAGGGATCAACCCTACTGCGCAAATCTATCCGGTGGTATAAAAAGATTGCAATAGATATGCTTTAGAATATAGCTCTGATCAATGCTCATGTTTTCTACCAGTATGTAAATAATATAAAATAAAAATAACAGATTTTAGGATTGCTATTTTGAATAACTTAACGGCCGATCTAGAAAAACTAGACGAAAATATGGGGAATGCTACAAGACGAATGTCAAAAAACTTGGGTCCCCAAGCAAAGCACGCAATAAGACGAATAAGTAAATACTTTTTGTTTTGTTTGCGTTTGTCCTAAAAAGCCAATTTTGTGCCATAAATGTTTTTTAAAATACATTCTTAGATTATATTATTGGTATATTTTTTATACACTGTATTTCTAATGATAGGCTGTGTTATTACTAAAGATTTACAGATTTGTAATTAGTTAGTTTTTATCAAAGTTCAAACTCTGTGATTTGACGTAGGTTTTACTAACTGATTTCTGGAGACTTTTATAAAAATGTATGTTTAATTATGGTTGTAATGCTAAACTTTTAGTGATTAGTAAGACATTTTGTTGATCTCTTTAATTTTTTGTTTTGTTGTGTGTTGTGATTAACAAGGCACCAATGGATAGCCTGAACCTGTCCTCATAATTTAGAAGTTCATTATTATTTTTATCATGTGTGGTTGCTACCTATTTTCTAGAAGAAATATGATTAAAAGATTTAATTATTTATGTATTAATGTTGTCCCTTTAAAGGGCTCTGTCCATATTTTGGACACCATACAATGTGCTCCTTTTCTGCAAAACTAAACGACAAAAGATCCAAGTAAGTGGTGTTATACTAAGACAATTTAATACCAAAAAAGGAACGTAAAAAAAAAACAAGATGTCCATTTTGTCTTTGACAGATGATTGTCAGTTTGTGAAAAATTGGTGTATTTATAAAGCTCTGGTTACATCTAAGAAAACCTTCGTGAAAAATGGATAAAAAAGTTAGTTTTGTTTTATGAGTCATTGCAAATATAATGTAGATTGAGTGAGAACTAGAATTTTTATGTTGGCATTTTATTACAAGACGTTTTCAATAAAAATTTATGGTGTCCATATATTGCACACTGCCCTTTTGGAGAATGCAATTATGGATACCAAAATTCGACAAGACGTAATTTTTTAAGAGTTTTTTTATGCTGTTATCTACATGTTTGGATTGTGAATTCATTAAAATTATAATATTTATAGAGAATATTTATTATTATTGTAACATTTAATATATAGGTACTTTATATCGATTTGTTCCAGGTGATTCCGTTAGACAAACTGGAGCAAACGCTCGCAGAGTTGTTTGATTTATCAGATGGCGAAAATTCTGAAGATGTGATATTCAACGAGACTGATGAAAATGATAATGAAGCGGTGTTCCTAAAACCTAGTATCTCTGAGCTTGAGGAAATTTTGGAACCTAGTTTGCCCCTTCGGTTAGAAACTCAGCTTGCAGATACCTTTTCAAGTCCGCAAGATTAATCAAATGCTTCTGGTAGTACACAACCTTTTGCTTCTAGTTCTGGATTGTCTTTTGATAGGCCACGTGTTGTAGCGCCACCCAGTTCGAATACAGACTCTGACTCTGATAGTTCAGATTATGACGAACAGTGGAAGAAAGGAAGTTTTCCACATAATCCTCCGACAGATAAATTTGATGAGATTGTTTTGCAACCAAAACAGTTTTTTCCTAATAGGAGTATTCCTGGGGCTTATTTTAGTGCCTTATTTAGTGACGATGTCTTTTAGCATATTGTTGATCAGACAAATATATATGCTATACAAAATAAACAAAAAGATTGGGATCTTGTAACAGTCCCAGAACTGAAAGCTTTGGTATGTTAATATTTATGGGTATACATATTCTACTAACTACTACTAATCTTTATTGGTCCTCTGATCCATTTTTTCGGGTGCAGGAGGTTGCAGATGTTATGCCAGTAAAGAGGTTTAAGAAAATTTTATCAAATGTTCACATAAATGACAACAGTAAAATGCCCAAAAGAGGTGAACCGGGGTATGACAAACTTTTCAAAATCCAACCCTTGATCAATTTTATGAATGATGCATTCCAAAATAGTGCAGTATGTTCCACCTCCCAGAGCATAGATGAATGCAAATTAAATTTAAAGGCCGAAGTACGCTAAAACAGTACATGCCCATGAAACCGATAAAACGCGGTTTTAAGGTTTGGGCACGTTGTGATAGCAAGACTGGATATTTATACCAGTTTGAAGTATACACTGGTAAAAAAGACGACGTCACAGAGGTAGGATTAGGGTCAAGTGTAGTAAAAGAACTGACTAAACAGTTGATTGATCAGAGCAGGGAAAATACTCATGTCACATTTGACAATTTTTTTTCCTTGGTTTGAATTATTACAATATCTGTTCGAAAATAATATTTACTCGACAGCAACTGTGCGTCAGGATCGCACGAATTTGTAAGTTTAAACTAATTTAGTAAAAAGCTACAGAAAACGAAAAATTGCAAAGACCCATGTGGCTCTGAAATTAAATAAAGGCCAATATAAGTGGCGCATCAACAAAAATGTTTTATTTTTCGTGTGGAAGGACACCAAATTAGTCAATGTACTAAGCTCTGCTTATCATCCTAGGTAAAAGGCTAGTTGCAAAAGAACGCAGAAAGATGGATCGAAGAGTGATGTTGCATGCCCTTTTGGTATTGTGGAATACACCAAAAGGATGGGAGGTGTAGACAGATTCGACCAGAAACGTGGTACTTATTCCATATCGAGACACAGCAGATGGTGGTGGATGCGGATTTTTTATTTTCTGGTGGACGCTGCAATAACTAATGCCTACATATTATATACGCAGAATGCCAGAGTACACAATCCAATGATGACTTTGCAATTCCGAACTTTGTTGGCGCGAAACCTTATAAACAGTTACAGCTCTAGGTAAAGGAAAGCCTCAGTCCTGCCAAACTAAGTTACAAAAAAATCAAAAGCATCGACAAGTAGACAGAAGGATGTTCATGGGATTCCTGACAGCGTGAGATTATCTGATGTGGGGTCGGATATGCCAAAAGAGCTGCCTACTTATAGAAGGTGCAGAGCATGCAGCACAAAAGCAGTAAGCCAGAAAACTAAAATAGAATGCACAAAGTGCTCAGTGACGGCCTGGGGCGTGAAGGGCCTGAAGGGCAGTGTCCAATATATGGACACCATGTTTTTTTAATAAATTTCAATTTCTTTTTAATTTTATTTCAATAAAAATTTAACAGTTTTCACATACAAGTGTTTTTTTTCAATTGGTATGGTAGTTCCTCCTGCCCTATAAAGGGTTAACTGCTCCTTCTTTAACTTACATTAGATAGGTAAGCCCAAAATCCTACCTATCCTAGAAATTTTCTTGAAAGGTATCTTCTTACGTAAAGTACGTAAGAAGTACTGTACTGTACGTAAGTATGTAAGTAAGTTCTGTATGTAAGTACTTGGCTGAAAACGATTATAATTCTAACAACTTTCTAGTACTTTCCCTGTTGAAAACATTCAATATAGTCCCATATACAACAATAGAATCTGTAATGGCTTATATGTAATCTATCTGGAAGAAAAAAATTCCAGATAGTTAGATTTGGAATCCATATGTAAGTCCATCATAGCGGGGTTTCTTTATTGGAATTAATCGGATTATAATGTTATTTGTATTGGTGTGGATCTTATCTGCACCTTACCTGTAGGTTAGTATCTGTTCTTATGTAAGTCCATGTGGACATAAAAACCTATGTGGATTTCCGAATACGAAACAGTTTTTTTTTTAATGATTTTAAATGACAATTCCACAATCGGAAAAAAAATGTATTCTATATGTAACAGCCACTTTGAAAATATCAGAATTTTTAAGTAATTCCATATAAACTGGAAATAAATAATTATCTGCTAACACCAATAACATGATATTTTGATTTATGTTATTTTATGAGCAACTACGAACATAACAAAATAATTTATCTACCGGAATACCTCTGGAATTGCAGCGACAAAAACACATCAAAAAACAACATTTCTATTGGATTATCCAACTTCATACTTAAAGTTATTTTAAAGATTTTTATCTGTAAGTAACTATTAGAAAATACTTCAAAATTTAATAGAATCAAGCGGAATATCCATAGTGAAATTCTACAGTAGTAAGTAAGTTTCTATCGGAGCATCCAGTTTTGAAATAGAAATAATTTTAATGTTTTTATTTATAAATTACGTTTAAGAGTGCCTCACAACTATGTGATATTGATGATACTATCCATATTTAATCTTAATCCCAAGTCTAATGGAATTCATGAGGATATCCAAAGGTTTAGCTGTGGGCCTTTATAGGAATATTCAACTTTATAATAGAGATAATTCAATGTATTTTTATCTGTAAATAACAATGACATATTAATATATTAGGTAAATAATGATTAAAACTATCTCAAACCTCTATGAAATATAATGGACTATACAAATTGGATTTTTATGTCAGCTCTAATGTTATGTAAATGGATATACCCAGGTGTAGCTGTGTGCCTCTATAAGAATATCCATCATTACATTAAGATTCCTTTTATATACTTTTATTTGCAAATTACAATCAAGAGTGTTTAACAAATATGTGATACTAAATGGACTATCCAATGTCACGCGTCATTCTGCGAACTCCCTTCTACCGAACTCCCCACTAAGCCCAAAAACGCACCAACGCCTCTGGGGCCTATATATGCCGCAGCGGGCAAGGACTCGTTCTCTCGAACGCGAACAGCGCCTACGCCGCTGGTGTACGACTCCACAACGACGCCGAAGCCCGGGGGTACACGGTTGCCGGACCGGAGGCACCAACACATTACCCGGACCGACACGAGTGTGCACCCGACGTGCTAGATATCATCGTCCATAACGATAGATTACGCTGCCAGATCACGCAAGAGGTACTAGACGACGAGCTCCTATCGGACCACCAGCCCGTGCTCGTCGTCCTCTCACAGCTGCCAACGCGGACCGTCCCTCCCGCGCCACGTCTACAAACAAACTGGAAACTATTCGTAGAAACAATGGAGACCACTACACCAACTCGGCCAGTCAGCTCCGCAGCCGATGTAGAGAGGCTGGCAACCGAGCTCACGCACAGCATTAGAGGCGCCCTTGATTTGGCAAAAAAGGACACCACACACACCCAGGGGCGCTTGCCACCCCTGCCGGCACACATCAGGGAACTGATAGCTGACAAGCGACGCCTCCGAAGGCAGTGGCAGAGCTCGCGCTGCCCTACAATGAAGACCCAACTGAACCGGCTCGCGGAGAGAGTGAAAGCCGAGTTGAGGGCTTACACCACCGAGAGCTGGGAAAGATACATCGAGGAGATAACCTACGAGTGGCCCTCGATACACCGTCTTTGCCGCCGCCTCACTAACACCCCAGCTCCGGTGCGTCCGCTACTACACGCAGACGGGGCACCGAGATACAGAGCAGGAGACCGCGCAGAGATATTCGCTGAGCACCTCGAACGCCAGTTCAGACCGAACCATACTGCCGAAGAGGAACACACCGCAGCAGTCGAGCAACACCTTCGAGAGTACTTCGCCACGCCGATAGCTCCCGAAGAAGACCCCATAGTTTTCTCCCCGGCCATGGTGAAAAACGCCATACGCCGAACAAAGCCAAGAAAGGCCCCAGGTGCAGACGGGATCACTAATACAACGCTGCGCCACCTGCCGCATAAAACGGTGGCAGCGCTGGCGCGCTTGTACAGTGGGATCCTACGCACAGGGGCCTTCCCCAGCACTTGGAAGGAAGGACGCGTCATTATGCTTCCAAAGCCGGGGAAGGACGTGTTGAAGCCGGAGAGCTATCGGCCGATCACACTGCTGCCCACCACCTCGAAGGTGTTTGAACAACTCCTGCTGCGACATTTAACACCACACATCACGCCCAGACCCGAACAGTTCGGATTTCGGTCTGAACATAGCACCACCCTGCAACTGTCGAGGGTACTGCACGGGATTACGGCGGCGCGAAATAAGCGCGAACACGCCGTTGCAGTATTCCTCGACATGGAGAAAGCGTTCGACCGTGTTTGGCACACCGGTCTCCTCTACAAGATGTCCACATCGCCAACGCCCCGGCGTGTAGTGGGGGTGGTCTCCTCCTTTCTACAACATCGGACCTTCAGAGTGGTGGTGGAAGGAGAGCTCTCTTCCACCCGCACCGTGGCTGCCGGAGTCCCTCAAGGTAGCTGTCTATCGCCTGTGTTATACTCGCGGTATACCGATGACATCCCTGTCACCGACGGGGCCGAACTAGCGCTGTACGCCGACGACGCCGCGTACATATCAACGAACCTCAACCTCAACCACGCGGCGCTGAAAATACAGCGCTCATTGGACCTCCTGCCCCGCTGGCTGTCGCAGTGGCGACTATCGGTCAACGTGGGTAAGACACAGGCGATACCCATCTCCTCCACCAGAAGCTTGCCACCACCACTCAAGCTGCATGGACAGGAAGTGCCATGGAAGAGGACTGCAAAGTACCTAGGGATCACCATCGACCGAAACCTCACAATGGAGCCACACGTGCGAAACACTGTTGCGCGAGTCAGGGCAACCCGCGCCATGTTGCGTCCAGTGTTCTCATCCCGCCTCCCTCTGAGAGCTAAGTTGGGTGTGTGTAAACTTTATATACGCACCCAACTCACCTATGCCGCTCCCTCGTGGTTCTCCCTCACAAGCGAGTCGAGCCGCCGACGACTGCTTGCGCTGCGCGACGTCGTGCAGGCCCCCCGCTATGTGAGGAACGATGTCATCCAGAGGGACCTCAAGATTGAGGACCTGGACGGACACATTCGCCGCCTCGCGTCCACGATGTTCGAGCGTGCCGACGCCTCGGCCTGGGGACACATCCGGGATGTGGCGCCATGGCATGCCCGACCTCCGGACGCGAAGAAGTTCCCGCGCGATCTGACGACCCAGGAAGGAAGGCGGTCCCCCTAGGTACTGCAGACCCACACCCCAACAGCCTCTTTAGGCTCCGCTTCGCCGCAGAGGCAGCCCTAACAGGCGGCCCGAGCGGCGTCGCGGAGCGTCTCTTTCTAATCATTATATGTCCACAGTTCCTGTTGCTGTGGCCCCCCTCTGCCTGCAAGCACCTACGCCTACTTGGCCCAAGTAGACGCACCGAGCGCGGGCGCGGGCGACCGCCGCAACAGGAGCCTCAGTACCTCCGCAGACCGGCGCTACGGTGCGGAGGTTACCGGATTGACACCAGGGGGTCGCACGTAAGTCGCCGCCTGTGTCGCTGGTCGCCCGGAGCTGGACCTCCCCAAGTATCGCCTGGGGTCTCATCTGGCTCGGGCGGACCGCCTAGGCGGCGTGAAGACTGAAGCGACCCCCAAAACCAAACCAAATTAACATGAACATCATGGCAAAGGCCACCACCATGACCTACCCCTATCTAGGGGTAGCGGTAGAAGTCGCTGGCAGGGGGCCATCGCCCCGATCCAGCCTCCACGCGCCCCATACGGGGCGTTGTGATGTCCACGAACTCGTTCTCATTCGGCTCCCTGCAGCCATCGAGTTCGGACGCCTAGCTCTGCGCTGTCCAAGTGCAAACGCTACGCCCCGCCCTCAACCGACGCGACACGGAAAGCGACCGCCGACCTCAGTCGGCACCCGCTCCTCGTGGAGTTCAGACGCGCTGCCCAAGCGCTCCCGTCACGCCCCGCTAACGTCCGGCGCGACACGACAAGCGCCCGCCAACGCCAGTCGTCGAGATCGGACGCTTCACCACGTGTCATCCGCCGTGCTCTACACTACGAGTGAACACGGAAGACGGCCTTAAGGAAGATATAAACAGATAAGTCAAAAACCGCTGTTTTCACAGCGAAGAAAAGAAAAGTCAAAACCGCTGTTTTCACAGCGTCAAAGAAAAGTCTAAACCACTTTTCACAGCGTAAACAGGAAAGTCAAAACAGGTGCGCTCCATTGCGAACACTGTTACACACCTAGTGTGTAACGTTCGCAAAGGAGCGAGCCGTACTTCACATGGGCCCCTTCAGGGCAGCCATTTCTGGCCCCCGGCTGAAACCTAACGGTGACAACTAAACCGGGACAGGCGAGGACCCGACTCGCCTGCTTTGCCCCTTCAGGGCAAAGCAAAAGTCGGCTGGGACTGGACCACTCGGCCTTGGGGGGACTCTTAGTCGAGCCCAGTCATCTCCCGCCCACCCTACCCCTCCCTCACCCCATTCCTAGTTGTTAGACTGGGTGTGCCGGCCTGAAAAGGCCCATACCACCCCGGCAACTGGGCAGATAGGAACTTCACTCTTGCACTCCGAGTGAAGAACCACAGCTTAGGTACACACTACTCACACACAACACATCCTCCCCACCCCGCATTGAGTAGTGCGCTCGGCAACATGGCCGAGCAAATACTCAACATCCTCCTGCAGGATCACGAAATATTCGCGATCCTTAAAGCAAAATTCGGGAGCATCATCCCTGACAATCCGCCGCGAGCCGGCAGCCCATCCCCTAACTCCTCGCATGCCCGACGAGCTCCCAGCCGGGAAGTCTCCCGCTCGCCCACGAGATTCCGCAGCCCCCTATCCCGCTCCCACTCTCGAGCCCCCTCCCACTGCCCCTCTCCAGCCCCCTCCGAGGACGAATTAGAGGGTTTCGAACTAGTTACGGGTAAAAAGCGGAAGCTGAAAACCCCTCCGCCTGCACCCGCCAAGACAACCTGCCGCATCCCGTCCCCCAGGCACGCACCTCTGCCTATGTCGCCCGCCCCCCCCCGCCGAGGACACCAAAGTCCCTACCCCCCCCCCAGTCTACGTCCACGATAAAGAAAAGTGGACGCAAATATCGACATGGTGTAATGAACTACGTATTCATTACACCTCCGCCCGCACTACTCCCCAGGGGATTAAAATCACGGTCCCCACCTCGAGCGACCACCGATCGCTCACTAAAAACCTGAAGGAGAGAGGAATCCAATTCCACTCCTACACTCTCCAGGAGGACCGCCTGCTCCGCGTTGTCATACGCGGAGTGCCCAAGGAGGTCTCAAACCATCTCATAGGGACCCTAAAATTGCGAACTAAACAATAGTCCGCAACGACAGGGGCAGAACCGCCCGAGGAGGAGGCACACTCATTTACTACAAACGCTCCTTGCACTGCGTCCCCATGGACCCTCCCCCTCTCGCAAACATTGAGGTATCGATCTGTCGGATAGGCATGACCGGACATCAGCCAATAGTCATAGCATCAGCCTACCTAGCTCCCGGTCAAGCAACCGGTACCAGAGTGGCACTCGAGAGTGACACTAAAGCCATCTTCGACCTAGGCGGCGCCGTCATCCTGGCTGGCGACCTAAATGCCAAGAACAGTCTCTGGGGCTGTCGCACGACCACGCCGAGAGGCAGAGAGTTAGATAGAATATCACAGACCGTAGGTTTTGACATTATCGCTCCTCTAGAGCACCTACCCAAATGATCTCCGTCACCAACCAGACATACTAGACTTGGCACTCCTAAAGAACATAAACCTACGTCTATGTTCTGTAGAAGTGTTCAAATAATTAGACTCGGATCACAGGCCAGTAGTATTAGATTTCTCACCCCGCACAGGTCCCCGTATCCCAGGCCAACCCCCCCCCGACTAGGGAGATTACAGAATGGAGCCGGCTCGAGGAGAAACTCAAGTCGACGACATCTGTACACCTCAACCGTATCCCAGACGAGATCAAGACAGCAGACGAAACTGTGGCGGCAATCGACTCCCTTAATAGCCACGTGCAGTCGCTAATTAGCGAATGTACCCGGAGAGTGCCATTAGAGGATGACCTCAGATGGCGCATCCCCGAGGATATACGTGCGTTGCTAAGGGAAAAGAACGCAGCCATCAGATCATACGACCGACACCCGTCCGAACCAAATAGGGTTAGGATGCGCTCTCTACAACGCGACGTTAGAGCACGCATAGACGAGCTACGACAAGCCCGATGGGACAGCCACCTGAGTGCACTTGAGCCATCTCATACTGCGTTCTGGCAGCTGTCGAGAGCCCTACTGAAGGACACCATCGCCCCTATGCCCCCCCTCAATAGGCCAAACCTCCCTCCAGCCTTTGACGACAATGAAAAGACAGAATGCCTCGCGGACAGTCTCGAGCTTCAATACACTCCCAGCTCACTCCCAGTCGACCAAAACCACCTAATAGAGGTGGATGCAGAAGTGGAACGGAGAGCATCACTCCCGATACCCGCTATCCCAGACGGGGAAGAAGACCCCGTCCCCCCAGTTACACCCGAAGAGGTGTGTGGAGTCATCAAGAAACTCAAACCCAAGAAAGCCCCTGGGTCGGATAAAATCACCAACAGAGTCATAAAACTCTTCCCTCCCATACTAATCGCCCTACTGACCGCCATCTTCAATGCGGCCATGTCCAACAATCTCTTTCCACCACAGTGGAAAGAAGCCACAGTCATTGGCATCGAAAAGCCGGGCAAACCCAGAACCGAACCCAGCAGTTACCGTCCCATAAGTCTGCTCAACGGCATGGGCAAGATTTATGAAAGACTTCGGTTTTCGAACCCAACACTCAAGTGTTCACCAAGTTCACCGTATTGTGGAACACATCACCTCGCGCTTCCAGACAAAACTGTCAACAGGCGCGCTCTTCTTCGACGTCGCGAAAGCATTCGACAAAGTAAGGCACAACGGCTTGTTATACAAGCTATTCCAGATGGAAGTGCCTCACAGACTCGTGCTCATCATACGAGACTACCTGTCGGACCGCCACTTTCGCTACAGACTAGAAGGAACGCTATCCTCTCCCCGCCCCCTTCTTGCCGGAGTCCCTCAGGGATCAGTACTCTCCCCATCCTCTTCTCGCTGTACACTAGCGACATGCCTAAGCATCGGAAAGCCCAACTAGCCCTGTTCGCGGACGACACCGCCTTATATCACTCAGGCAGGCTACCTCGGTGTATCGCCAAGGTCCTCCAATCTGCAGCCAACTCATTAGGTGAGTGGTTTCGGAAATGGAGGATCGAAGTGAACCCCGAAAAAAGCCAAGCAGTCATCTTTCGCAGCTGGAAGGATAGCAGATATGCCCCTCCCGCGCCACCCCCGATCACCCTATTCGGAAAACCCATCCCTTGGACAAACCAAGCCAAGTACCTAGGAGTTATACTTGATGACACCCTCTCCTTCTCCCAACACATCACAACGGTTCGAGCCCGCGCTAGCAGGGCACTAAGTCGACTCCACTATCTCCTAAACCGTAATTCCAAGCTTTCCCTGAAAAACAAAGTACGTCTATACACCACTTGTATCCGCCCAATAATGACGTACGCCTCAGTCGTATTCGGACACGCCTCCCCAAAGAGGATTCACCGACTTCAAGCGGTACAAAACCGCTTCATGCGCAGAGCCACGGGTGCCCCGTGGTACATGCGTAACGAAAACCTCCATATAGACCTCGGTCTGCCTACCATAAGGCAATTCATTAAAAACTGCTCCCAAACTTTCTTTGACTCCGCCGAATCCCACCCTAACCCACTCGTGGTATCCGCGGCGAACTACATCCCGTCAGCCATCTCTCGTAAGCGCCGACCGAGACACGTCCTCGGGGAGCCCGACGACGATATAACCAAGGCACAAGACGCCGTGTATGCCACGCTCCATCAATACAATACACGCACAAACACACCACACCGCGGTCCCCGTTTCTGCCCCCGACGAAGGGGTAGAAACAGACACCCGCGCCCCAACAGATAAGTCATAGGTAGACTTTGATCCTTGAGTTTGTTTCGGCGTTTCTTCTCAAGGTTAGTCATAGGAAACGCCGGCACCAACTAGCTCTACATCTCGAGCAACAACCTAAGCCGAGGTCCTAACCCCCTAAGGGGTGCCCTTAGGCCGTTGCCAAAAAATTAGTATACGGTTGAGAGCACTAGGCTCGCCGTCAAGCCCGCGTAAAGTTGTATACAGCCACACGGCTTACAACTAAAGCCATAAAATAAAAAATAAAAAAAAGGACTCGTTCTAAATGAAGCCGCACGTCCGCAACACCGTCGCGCGAGTTAGGGCAACGCGCGCCCTGCTGCGTCCAGTGCTCGAATCCCACCTCCCGCTCCGAGCCAAGCTGGTTGTGTACAAACTCTACGTGCGCACCCAGCTCACCTACGCCGCTCCCTCTTGGTACGTTCTCACCAGCGAGACGAGCCGCCGACAACTGCGCGCGCAGCAATTCCTTGCGCTGCGCGATGTCGTGCAGGCCCCTCGCTACGTGAGAAACGACGTTATCGAGAGGGACCTGAAGATGGAGAGCCTGGACGCACACATACGTCGTCCCACCACCACACTCTTCGAGCGTGCCGATGCCTCTACCTGGGGTCACATCCGCACCATGGCACGCTCGACCACCCGATACAAAGAAGCTACCGCGCGACTTGGTTGCGGACCAAGAAGTCGCGAGTCAGGAAGGCGGCCCCCCGGGTACTGAAATACCATCACACTTAGCCTCTTAGGCTCCGCTTCGCCGCAGAGGCAGCCCTAACAGGCGGCCCGAGCGGCGTCGCGGAGCGTCTCTTTTTAATTGACTTTATGTTTCCAGTTCCTGTTGCTGCGGCCCCCCTCTGCCTGCGAGCGCCTACTTAGTCCAAGTAGGCGCACCGTGCGTGGGCGCGGGCGACCGCCGCAACAAGAACCTCAAACCTCCACAGACCGGCGCTGCGGTGTGGAGGTCACCGGACTTAACACCAGGCGGCGACTTACGTGCGACCCGCACGTAAGTCGCCGTCTGTGTCGCTGGTCGTCCGGAGCTGGACCTCCCCAGGTATCGCCTGGGGTCTCATCTGGCTCGGGCTGACCGCCTAGGCGGCGTGAAGACTGTGACACCCCCCCCCCCCCCGCACGACAAAAAAGACCTAGACTACGTCAACACCAGGACCTGCCCCTATTCAGGGGCAGCGGAATAGACACCGCTGGCAGGGGGCCATCGCCCCGACCCAGCCTCCACACGCCCTATACAGGGTGTTGTGACGACTACAATGGACTCGTTCTAGAGTGCATCGGAACGTCGATGCGAACGACCCCCCCGTCGCCGTCGCGTTACACGCGCCCGCCGTCGCGATAAGCACCGCCGCCGCCGCGCCAACCGCCGCCGCCGACATCGGTGCCACCGCCACCGCTGCACCACCGCAAGTGAAGAGGCGCCGCTACCCTCCGGTCATCGTAGAGCACCTCCCGAACTGGCGGCGCACATGAAGGAGTTGAAAAGGATCCTCGGCAGAGTCGCAAACGCCTGGCCTGCCTTAAGGGCCTGCGGTTTATGCCCCAAGAAGACCAGGAGTATCGCCTCGTCCAGCGGTACCTGACGGAGCTAGAACGCCAGGAAGGTATCTCCTGATTTACCTACACCTTACCGGAGGAGCGGAGCCTCAAGGTGGCTATACGAGGCCTACCTTGTAACGCGTCACCGGAGGAGGTGGAAGAAGAGCTGAAAGAGATGGGCTACGACTCTGAATACGTTCGTAATATTCGGGGTCGTGGCGACCGACCAGGGTGCATTCTCCTCGCAATATTGAAGAGGACCCCAAACATCACACCGGGGATCTACGACGTCGACGAGATGCTCGGCATCCCCGGTGTCAAAATAGAAGCTTGGCGCGGGAAGAAGAGGCCCGCGCAGTGTCATCGCTGCCAACAGTTCTGGCACAGTAGCCACCATTGCCACCGCAAGATGGCCTGTGTCAGATGCGGCGGCGAACACCCTACTGCGAGCTGCCCGCGCCCCCTAGAGGAGCCTGCTACTTGCATCAATTGCGGGTGGGAGCACCCTGCAAATAACACCCACTGCCCCGCCTTCCAGAGGGAAGCACGAAACAGGAAGGCGGGAACGGTCGCCCTTACCGGCGAGCCGCGCCACGTGCCGGCACCGGTAAAGCCACAGCCCACGGAACTAACACAGGGGACGTCGCTTATGGCGGAAGCGAACGCCCCCCTCCAACGTGGAACGACCACCTCCTCCTCGAAGAGAGGGGCAAGAGAGGTAAGAAGCCTGACTCTGCCCCCTAAAGAAGACGCCGATACACAAATCGACCTTGCCACGGAAGAGCCGACTGTTAGCCAGCCGGTCGCCGACCCCATCTCTGACACCGACACCGCTTCCCGGGGGAAAAAGGTGAAGGCCCATATGGAAGTACCTACCGCTAGTAGCATGGAGACGACTGCTCCGGCGGAAGTATAAAGCGAAGCGAGAACGAAAGCCGTCTTCGCGGCCGCTTTCGATATCCGCCGAGATAGTGATGACCGCCGTGGTCGAAAACCAGACCACGGTAGTAATAGGCACGATCATCGCCAACGGTATGGCCCAACTTGCAACACTGAAAATTCGCTTTTTTTCTCCAGAACAGTGAAAACGCTCCGCCTCGCCGCGCGGCGCGACACTCCTTCCTAACCCCGTTCTTGTTACAGTTGCTGACGTCGCCGCGGTCATCCCCCGCCTGCGGACACCTGCGCCTACTTAGCTCCGAAGTACGTGCACCGTGTGGGGGCGTGGGTGACCGCCGCGCAGCAACTGAGACAAGAACACAACACAAGCCCACAGACCGATTAGCGGTGTGGGTATACACCTGACGCGACGCCAAAGGGCCGCACGTAAGCCGCCGCCTGTGTCGCTGGTAGCCCGGAGCTGGACCTCCCCAGGTACCGCCTGCGTTCTCATCTGGCTCGGGTTGACCGCCTAGGCAGTGGGAAAACTAACGCGGCCCCCTAGCGAACATGGCGAAGACCACGGCGAAGAAGCCACCACCACGACCTACCCCTATTTAGGGGTAGCGGTAGACGCCGCTGGCAGGGGGCCATCGCCCCGATCCAGCTTCCACACACCCCATACGGGGTGATGTGATGACTACACTCGTTACACTACCTGCAGCCTTCGAGTTCGGACGTCTAGCTCTGCGCTGCCCAAGTGCAAACGCTACGCCCCGCTCTCAAACGGCACGACCCGGAAAGTGACCGCCGACCTCAGTCGGCACCCTATCCTCGTGGAGTTCGGACGCGCTACCCAAGCGCTCCCGTCACGCCCCGCCCAACGCCCGGCGCGATACGACAAGCACCCGCCAACGCAAGTCAAAAACCGCTGTTTTCACAGCGACAAAGAAAAGTCAAAAACCGCTGTTATCACAGCGAAACAGATAGTGCGCCCCATTGCGAACACTGTTACACACCTAGTGCGTAACGTGCCGCTCTTCTCCCAGGCCCCTTCAGGGCAGCCAATTACTGGCCCCCGCTGAAACCTAACGGTGACAACTAAACCAGGACAGGCGAGGACCCGAGTCGCCTGCTTGGCCCCTTCAGGGCAAAGCAAAAGTCGGCTGGGACTGGACCGCTCGGCTTGGGGGACTCCTAGACGAGTCCAGTCATCTCCCTCCCACCCTACCCCTCCCTTATCCCATTCCAGTTGTTAGACTGGGTGTGCCGGCCTGAAAAGGCCCATACCACCCCGGCAACTGGGCAGATAGGAACTTCACTCTTGCACTCCGAGTGAAGAACCACAGCTTAGGTACACACCCTACTCACACAACACATCTTCCCAACCGCGGTTTGGAGGGAGTAATCTTCCCACACCCTGCGTTGAGCAGCGCGCTCGGCACCATGGCTGAGCAGATACTCAACACCCTCCTCCAGGACAGAGAGATCTTCACGACCTTAAAAGCGAAAAACATTATCCCGGATAACCCACCGCGAAGCTGCAGTCCATCCCCCTAGCTCCTCCCATGTCCGACGTGCTCCCAGCCGGGATGTTTCCCGCTCCCCCACGCGTTTTCGCAGCCCTGTCTCATGCTCCCGCTCCGGAGTCCCCTCCTGCCTCTCTCCAGCCCCTCCGAGACGAATCCGACGAAGGATTCGAACTGTGACGGGAAAAAAGCAGAAGCTGAAAACCCCAACACCCTCCCCAGTATACGTCCACGATAAAGAAAAATGGACGCAAATCTCGACATGGTGTAATGAACTGCGCATTCATTACACCTCCGCCCGCAATACCCCACAGGGGATAAAAATCACAGCCCCCACCTCGAGCGACCACCGGTCACTCACAAAAAACCTCAAGGAGAGAGGAATTCAATTCCACTCCTACACTCTCCAGGAGGACCGCCTGCTCCGCGTTGTCATACGCGGAGTGCCCAAGGAGGTCACCATTGAGGAGATCACGTCCTCCCTCAAAAAGGATAACCTCCCCATTCACAACGTCCATCGTATGGTTCGTGGTAGAACGCACGAGCCCTACGACATGGTCCTGGTCACCCTTGACCACTCGGAGGCAAGAAAAGAAATTTCCACCTCAAAACCGTATGCGACCTGTCCGGCATCATCATCGAGCCCCCCCACAAAAAAGGCATCATCTCGCAGTGCCACCGATGCCAGTTATACGGGCACTCTGCCGCAACTGCTTCGCCGTCCCAGGTGCGTGAAGTGTCTAGAGGACCATCCCACCGCGGAATGCTCGAGGCCTAAAGACAGGTCTCTCTGCACCACCCGCCAGCCTGCGTACTGTGTGGAGATACCGGCCACCCCGCAAACTATCGCGGGTGCCCCAAAGCACCACACCAGCCTACCCGCGGCACTAGCGACCCGCCGCCCCGGCACCCCAGCAACAAGCACCGTCTTACGTGCCAGCCCCCCCCCCATCGAAACCCTGTCCATGGGGTCCCACTAGCACAAAAAGCGCCCCCCCCCAAGGCAGCCTTCCCAGCGTTGCCAACCAAAAGCCAGGCCGAACCATCGACCTCTGCTCCCCCACCTCTCCTCAGCCTATACATTGCCCCTCCAGCACGTGCCCAAACTCAGCCCCGGCCAAAAAAGGCCACCCCTGACCCTGCACCCACTGCAGACCCGGCACTCCGAGCACTGGCCGGTTTCGCCAGTACGGTAAACTTCGCGGAGATGCGCACAATAGGCAAAAAAATCCTCGCAAACCTAGGCGACCCTATGGCACTAACCATGGTAGGCATAGAACACATGGCCTACTTCGAGTCCCTCGTAAACCTCCGCATCGACTAAGCTGGATATACACCTAGCAGGCAGAGTCAACGACGAGATCGCCACCTTTCTCCGCGACCACGACAAAGACCTATTTCTTGTGCAAGAAACATTCCTCAAACCTCTTATAGGGACCCAAAATTGCGAACTACACAACAGTCCGCAACGACAGGGTCAGAACCGCCCGAGGAGGAGGCACACTCATTCACACAAACGCTCCTTGCACTGCGTCCCCATGGACCCTCCCCTCTCGCAAACATTGAGGTATCGATCTGTCGGATAGGCATGACCGAACCTCAGCAATAATCTTAGCATCAGCCTGCCTAGCTCCCGGTCAAGCAACAGGTACCAGAGTGGCACTCGAGAGTGACACTAAAGCCATCTTCGACCTAGGCGGCGCCGTCATCCTGGCTGGTGGTCTCAGTCAGTCACAACAGTCTCTGGGGCTGTCGCACGACCACGCTGAGAGGCAGAGAGCTAGATAGAGTATCACAGACCGGAGGAGGTTTCGACATCATCGCTCCTCTAGAGCACACGCACTACCCGAATGATCTCCGTCGTCAACCAGACATACTAGACTTGGCACTTTTGTGCAAAACACACTCACTGACAAACATTTACCTTCCTTCTGACTATATTTAGGCAACAGAAATGTTTCAACTAGAATTCAACAAAATGAAATAAAGCTAGGACCAGGTCTTGGTTATGTAGTTCCAGGAAAACAGGATTGGGTTAGCCATGCATGATGATGCTGATTCTTTGAACGTCTTGCTCATTGTTATTATTTGACCATTACAAGAGATACTTCTCGTAAGCATGTCTTGACTGTTTCACACCAAGCGTTAGCGTCGTGGTTTGGAGTATCAGATTAAAACATAATGTATGCAAATTGATTTTTATTTTTCTGAGATCATTGACGTCTCACGCAGATGTTTTTTTCGCAGACAAAACAAATCTCTACAAACTCAGGCAACGTTCTCATTCCAGATGCACTTGGTTCCTGTACGTATGTTGTTCTAAAGTTCTGGGTAATCTCACTTCTGATATCGGATTGCCAAGCGGAATACTCTAATCATTCGCTATTTTGCTTCGATGATATCATCGGCCATTTTGTGTGTATGTAATTTCCACCAAAATAAATATGAATGTAACATTGTTCAATAATACGAATGTTTCACCGAGTTACATGTAATCATCAAATACACAACTAAATATTACACGATTACACTGAAATACACGAACGTGGAGCCGATGAGTTTTCGATGTCTCTTAATTTTCGCCATTACCAGAAACTGACCTTTTAGTCAGATGATGGCATCTGACTAAAAGGTCAGTTTCTTTTTAACTTCATCCGGCAAAATATAAAAGTTTGCAATGCTAATTCAACCATAAACAAAACATTAAACACCATATCCAGACTCAACGAGCCCGAACAGCACGCGCCGTCATATATATCCTTGTACTTAAATATTTTTAACGCGTGTAAAAATTCCCTGATTTCTTTTATAAACTATCAAACTGTAAGCAACAGAACGTTCATCTTCGTCGTATCTTGTTGTTTCTCAAAATATTGTTTACTTTTGCCTATTAAGCGGGCTACGTCGGATATAATTACCTAAATTTTAGAAGAAAAAGTCTTCCTCGTACATGGTATCCCTTGCTCCATAGTACTAGACAACGGCAAACAATCATTAGTACAACTTTAAAAACATTTATTAACTAAATACAAAATTCCCAATTTACATTACACGCCGATGTACACGCCTCACGTAAACACGGTTGAAAGGTACAATAAAACATTATTACAGCCGTTTCTACTTTCATAACCTCAGACCATCGCATATGGGACACCTTAATCTCTAAAATTCAATTCGCTCTTAACTTAGCTCTTAACGAAACGACTGGTTTCACTCAAAATTTCCTTGTTTTTGGACGAGAAGTTATCACATGTGGTTCCCTCTATATTGCAAAGAGGTTTAACTATAATCTAGTTCACGAACCACGAGATAGCTAAGCTCTCTCTCTCTCTCTCTCTCTCTCTCTCTCTCTCTCTCTCTCTCTCTCTCTCTCCTCTCTCTCTCTCTCTCTCTCTCTCTCTCTCCTCTCTCTCTCTCCTCTCCCTCCCTCCCTCCCTCTCTCCCTCCCTCCCTCCCGAAAGAAGTTGAAGTATCAATGGCCCTTTGTAGGATTCTCCATTTTGTTACCATGACTCCAAACGCACATTCGACATATCTTCTAGCACGGCTCAAGCGATAGTTGAAAATTTTTTTGCGTTCATCTAAATGGGTCCCTCCGAAGGACCAATCAACAGACATGTCTCATTTTTTAACGAATAATTCCAACACTAGACAAGTTCAATGACGATCAAATAATAGATTTTCAACTTGGAGTTATTCAACTGATGAAAAACATAAAAAACAGCACAAATACACAAGAATCTAAAATTCATCACTAAATACTAGGGGATATTTTACTTCGAGCTACGTAGATAATAGAAATACATCTACAAGATACACGTATCCTGCAGATTCAAGTCCAGTCTCCCAAGATTCAACGTTATCTGACTATTCGGATGATTGCACTTTGGATTTCACTACATTTTGATTTGTCTATTGTAACATAAAAATTAATACTTTATCGTAATAAAAAAAAACCTACTAATTACATATTCGGATGATTGCAATATATAAGAATATATTTTTCTTATAGTAAAAAAATACATACCTTAAACAAATAGCGAGTTTCATTTTAGTGCTTATGCAGAGTCTCATATTTGTATCAGTACACGGTAGGCTGGAATTCTCTAGCCTTGATAGTAAATCATCAAAGGTAGTTAATATTGACATGCGGAAATAATTAAAAAACAGACGTTGTTCATTTCTGAGCTTAGGAAAAATTTTTCGAATCTACTTTCTCGATGAGGACTAGTCTTTAGAAAAGGATGAACCCAATACCTCCTAGGACGCTGCTTGCATCTCCGTCTATGAAACCAATATAAAAGTAGTGGAACACGTGGATCTATGATGGCGTGCACTATGCAACTGGCTGCAGAGTCTCTCTTGCGAACGTTTTTACCGTATACATGAAAAAATCGAATCGAATGGTTGCCGTGTGAACAATTGCATCGTATACGGTAAAACCGTATACGTGAAAAAATCGAATCGAATGGTCGCCGTGTGAACGTGGCCAAAACTAGTTCTAGGACTTATTAATAAAGTACACATTAAACAATGGTTAAATTATCTAGTAACCACTCCACTTTATATTCATGAAAATATAACAAAAAACGAAGCAGTTCTAAATTCTTATCAAATTGATGCAGAAATAGAAATGGATAATATTAGTGAACATGTTCAAATGGAAGATAATGTCACAGCTCAACAACAAACTCTTATGTGGGACGAGAATAAAATGTTGCACATGGCACCAGGTGAAAAAAGCGTTCCACGTAGTATTTAGTTTGATAAATATGACGAAGAACTTTCATTTCCAACTATTTACGGCGGACAATTTCGAACGTATAAAGATGGATGTAATGTTACTTCATTTATGTAAGCTACCTGTGAACTTAGGAGTACAGATCGCCGTGCTACTGACACAACATCTTCTGTATGTAGCTGCAAAAATAATGAGACAGAGAGTCAGCAATTCTGTTAGTGTTGCATTTAAACATGTTGGACATGATACTAAAATTACTAAAGAGAATATACAGTCTGAAGATTACATTAACAGTTGTATCGAAAGTAATCTTGCTTTTCTTTTTACTCATAGATAATTATCTTAAACTTGAAATTACTTTTTAAATTGCTTTATGAATTTCTAATCAATATTTTTTTTTACCCTATAGCTCAGAGGTTAAAAATATCAGTCAAGTCTAGTATACAGGTTCGATTCTGTTAGTAATTTTCTGCAATGGTCAGTCCTTTTGCATATTTATTTCAGATAGTGTTCTAATCACTATAAATCCCTTTTACTCTTTACTTTTATATATAAAAAAAGTATTAATAACTTTCAGTTTGTATGCAATCATAAGACTATGACATTATCCGATAAAATTCAAACCACACTCTAAACTATACCTTACGGCCCAAGACTGCGTTTCTTTATCGTCCGACAACGTTCATTTCCAATGGAATGTATTACTCATTCGAAACCGGTTATCGGTAGTCAACCGCTCAATCGTTTGAATCTTTTACAGCGAGCAATATGTTGCATTATGTTGCGTTTGCAATAAAAAGTATATTCTAACCTTATGTCACTAAATTATATTTTCTTATCAAAAAGTAATACAAAATATAACCTTGCTTAATTCCAACTATATATAGCCCGACTGAATTTCGCATCAAAGTGGGATCGATGTTTGAATGTTAGTTTGAGCACTTCTAGAAGTGTAAAGACGGATGATTGTGATATATATTGTGATACCTGGACTCCATGCGTCCTCTTGCAACCTTCGTGGATTGATGATTAAACTTCTTTGACGCATGAAGTCTTGCTGGCAACTTCGTGCTCAAGAATTGAATAATTCTTATTTGAAATAGTTCAGAGAATAGAATGATGAAAAAACAAGAGGACTCCCATCTAGGAAGCCCTGGGAGACGGTAGTCCGTGAGGACACACGAAACCTCAAGATATATTTTTAATGTGATTCAATTGTTGAAGTTATTAGTCTTTTTAAAAGTGAATGTAATGTTTTAAAGGTTTCAGTAAAAACCTAAGTTGTTTTTATTCCTACTTCTCTAGAAAATTAGATCCTTCTTTGGATGAACGGACGTGTGTCGCTCCGCTCGCATATCCTACGATTGCCTTTAAAAAACTCAATATAAATTTAAAATAAATCACAAATTTCACGCCCGGGTGTACCTTGGGTACATTCGTGCGGGGAGCACCCTCACCGAGACAGCCGGCGTGGTGGGGCCCTCGCCGTGGGGAAAGGGTCATGTCTGGCCCTAACCGCACGGAGACAGGCCTGCCACCTCGTCAGGCGCCGCGAGACGACTCCCAACCAATGGAGCCACCAACACCATCACCCGCGGGCAGTGGGCCCGAGCACGACGCGGAGCTGCAGGACCAGCGCCGTAAATACCAGGGCGACCTTGGTATTTACAACTCCCTTCTTGCGAAGGGAGCAATGTCGCAGGGACTGCAGCGCTGGTTGGAGGCCTACTTCTGGGTGATGGAAGTCCAGCTGGGCGAAAGGAGGAAGGAAGACGTCGCAACCAGCGACCTAGCCATCCTGCAGGCGGTGGAGAAGACGCTGCAAGACCAGCCTCCCCCTCCCTGCCCAAGCACAGCGCCAGAGACACTCCCTACAGGCAAAAGGTCCCGGGAGGACGACTCCGAGGTGAGCGCCACTCCCGCCAAACGAACCGACCTCGAGGGGTCCCTGACCTCCTCGGAAGGTGGGGAACCCCCGCCTATAAGTCATTCTACGCCCGAACACGGGGATGATATGGATCTGCAGGAGGACTCCTCTTCCTCCCACAGACCCCTCCCACCCCTGCCGCAACGCGTGACCAAAAGAACGGCACTAAGAGCACCAGCAGCTCGGGCTCTGGCACCAGCACCCGAGCCAGCACCAACGCCGACACCCGCACCTAGGACAGCAGCCGCCGTTCTAGCCGCACCACCACCTCCAAAGACATCCCCGGCACCCCTCTCTCCTACTGCACCTGCAGCAACGTCACCTCCGACTCGCAAACAGCCTATTCTTGTGGTCGACCGTCTGGCTAACTGGACGGCGGCTTTCAAGGAGCTGGCCACCAAACTAGGCCATCCTCCCAATGTGCGTCCCTTTGGGAAGGGCTTTAAATTCACACTCAAAGGTGACGACGAGTTCAGGGCGATACAAGCCTACCTCGATGACCTCGGGCAGGAGCAGGCACCCTATTATGCCATCGCACCACCGCACCAAAGGCCACTAAAAATGGCCATTCGTGGCCTACCGGCAGACACCCCCGCGGAGGAAATCGTCGAAGACTTGACCAGCAAGGGCGTGCCGGTCAAGTACGTCAAACACATCCGGGCCCGCACAAGCAGACTCGGATGTATCTTCGTCGCGGAGGTGGAGAAGACTCCAGCTGCCACCAAGGCGTACAATATCGACGAGGTCCTGCTCATGCCTGGCGTCGTCATAGAGGCCTGGAGGGGCAAAAAAGGGCCAGCACAATGCCACCGCTGCCAGGGCTTCCGGCACAGCTCCCATAACTGCCACAGGCCCTTAGCCTGTGTCCGCTGCGGTGGCAAGCACTCAGCCTTGTGCCCCGTCTTCAAACCGAGACACGCAACAGGAAAGCAGGCCTGACTCCCAAAACAGGCCCACCCCAACTCATCTCTCAGCCCAACACTGTTGGGGACTCACCTCCAGCCTTCAACTACCAGCCCCGTCGCACAACAAGCACTGGCTCTCGTGAAGATGACCCGCGAGGAAGAGGACTACGAGACAAACCCCGAGGACAGCAACCAGCCATCCAAAAGGGCCACCTTGGCAGCCTCAACTCCTCCTTTGCCACAAGCGAGCGGGGGGACACCTGCAGCGCCGGTCGCTGCACTGGCACCGACAACCACGCCACCACCTACGGCACCGGCAACCACGTCACCTATGGCGCCGGCAGCCGCGCCCCCTCCAGTGACTTCGGAAGCCGCGTCGACACTTACGACGGCGGCTGCCGGGACGCCGGTTGCCGGTCGTCGAAGTGGGTCATCTAGTCCCACCTCCACGATCTCGGGCAGGAGCAGGCACCCTACTACGCCATTGCTCCGCCACACCAGAGGCCACTAAAAATGGCTATTCGTGGTGCCTGCCGGCTGACACCCCCGCTGACGAGATCATGGTGGACCTGACCAGCAAGGGCGTGCCGGTCAAATACACCAAGCACGTCCGGGCCCGAACAGGTCGACCCGGATGCATCTTCTTTGCGGAGGTAGAGAAGACGCCGGTAGCCGCGGGGGCCTACAACATCGACGAGGTCCTGCTCATGCCTGGCGTCGTTATCGAGGCCTGGCGGGGCACGAAGGGACCAGCGCAGTGCCACCGCTGCCAAGGCTTCCGGCACAGCTCAAAAAACTGGCTCAGGCCCCTTGCCTGTGTACGCTGCGGAGGGGAGCACCCGGCACATACATGCCCCCGCCTGAAAGAAGAACCTCCAACCTGCGTAAACTGCAAGGAACCTCACCCGACATGCAGCATCACGTGCCCCGTATTCAAACGAGAGGCACGAGACAAGAAGGCGGGTCTAACACCTAAAACAGGCCCGCCAAAGATGATCACCCAGCCCAACATCGTCGAGGACTCGGCCCCAGCCACTCTAATGGCCACCCCCACCTGCAAAAGTCGGCAGGAGGAGAGAAGATCGAAGACCCGGAAAGGGGACCAACTCGCCGCCTTACTCACGCTACTCGCACAGCGTGTAAAGGTTGTAAAACCTCAACGCCAAGCACCCAGCTTGGCACTGATAGACATCGTGGTGTACAAAGGAGCGAGCACCCCCATCACAGGAGGTGCTACTAGACCTCCCATCGGACCAGAGACCCGTGCTGCTCGTGTTCAAGGAGCCCGTGACGACGATCAACCCGTGCAGACCCCAAGTCCACACAGACTGGGGGGCCTACTACCAAGCACTATCAGACTACGAGCGACCAGCGGTAAATAAAACACCTGAAGAGGTCGATGCAGCCGCCGAGGAACTCAACAAGGGCCATAGAGGCCGCGCTACGCACCTCCTCGAGTACCACAGCGCACACTGAGCAGCACCCACTGCCCGCCCGGCTTCGAAGAATGCTCGAGGAGGAGTGCGAGGCCAAGAAGCGCTACCAAAGGACCCGTCACCCCCGGGACAAGAACATCTACAACATCTACACTTACTAACCACAGGGGTGATGCGTGGGAGGACTTCCTCATCAACATCGAGGACGAACAGCCCTCCATACACCGGCTCTGCAGACGTTTGACTGCGGCACCCAACCCCACACACACCCCCTGCTCGGACAGGACAGCCTCCTCCCATACAAAGCCCCAGACCGCGTTGAGATCATCGCGAGCAGCCTAGAGAAGCAGTTCACGCCTCACGAAGACCACGACGCAGCACACACGCGGGAGATCGAGGAGGCAGTGCAGACCTACCTCATGAGCACAGAGGATGAACTGCTCGTAACCCCGAGGACGGCATCCCCAACTCGGCACTGCACCGTCTACCAGTTAAATCGCTGATTGCCGCAACGCAGTTATTTAATAGAATCCTGAGGACCGGCCACTTCCCAACCATCTGGAAGCGGGGCCGGGTCATTGTACTCCTCAAGCCTGGCAAGGACCTCAGGAAACCGGAGAACTACCGGCCCATCACTCTCCTCTCAACAACATCGAAGGTGTTCGAGCGGCTGCTACTGGTGAGAGTGCACTCCCACCTCCAGTCTAGGCCAGAACAATTTGGCTTCAGACGAGAACACTCCACCACGCTGCAGCTGACTCGAGTACTACAAGAGATGGCTACGTGGCCCAACAAAGTCGGACACACGGCGGCCGTGATGCTCAACATGAAGAAGGCATGGAGTTCGACAGGATTTGGCATGATGACCTCATACACAAACTGTCGACGTCCCCACTACCAAGAAGAGTTATCGCGGTCATCGCATCGTTCCTCTCACAGAGGACCTTCCGCGTGGCCATCGAGGATGCTACATCAGTAGCTAGCTAGCTAGCCTTTCGCCAGCCTTGTACGCCCACTACACGGACGATAATCCCTGTAGTCGGAGACGTCCTGGCACTGTTTGCTGACAACGCCGCTTTCCTGTCAAGCTCCAAGAACGCCAACCACACTGCACGCAAGCTGAGCCCTACTCTTGAAGCGCTCCCGGGCTGGCTAAAGAAGTGGAAGCTCAAATGCAACGTGGCTAAGACCCAAGCGATGGTGACTGGCAGGAAACACTACCCACCTAATTCATGTCTGATGGGGGAGGACATTACCTTGGTCCCCAAGAGTCAAGTACCTGGGAGTCTCCATCGACAGGAACCTGACGATGGCACACCACGTCGAGACCGTCATCATGAAAGCCAAAGCCGTGAGAGCGAAGCTGCGACCCCTGCTGTCTTCTAGATTACCGCTCCGAGCCAAGCTCGGTATCTATAAAACCTACATCAGGTCGCGCCTCACTTTCTTCGGGCCGGCCTGGTACAACCTGATAGCAGGGTCGACGTGGCTGCGCCTCCAGATTGTAGAGAACAGCTGCCTCCGTATGGCGGTCGACGCCCAGGTACTTGAAGAATGCTACTATCCATCGAGACCTCAAGTGCGAACCGATAGGGGCCTTCGTAAGCAGGCTCGCCACAGGTTTGTTCGAGCGGGCCGACCACTCAGACCTTCCACACCTGGCGGGCATTGCTCCCCTCCCTCCTGAAGACACCACCACAACCACACGGAGGAGACCGAAACGCCCCGCCCGGGAGCTCATGCAAGCTTCCGCGAGCGGGGCCCCTTCACCGGACTTAGAAAACCAGCCGCAAACCGCTCGCTGGACCCCTCCTCGAAGGGACACTCGGCGGACCAACCTCAAGGCCTGCGAACCAACACCAATGACCGGCTCACAGTGGTGAGCTGCGAGGAGTACCACTATAAGGAGCCCAGCGCTCCCAATAGTATCCCCGCCCCACATAGGGGTGAGATGAAGACCACCGATGATGACTCGTTCTAAGTCGGCACCCGCTCCTCGTGGAGTTCGGACGCGCTGCCCAAGCGCTCCCGTTACGCCCCGCCAACGCCCGGCGTGACACGACAAGCGCCCGCCAACACCAGTCGGCCCCGCCAGTCGTCGAGATCGGACGCTTAGCTTCACCCCGCATCATCGGCCGTGCTCTACACTTCGAGTGAACACGGAAGACGGTCCTGAAGAAGATCACAGATAAGTCAAAACCCGCTGTTTTTACAGCGACAAAAGCAGAGCGAAGACAAGTCAAAACCGCTGTTTTCACTGCGTCAAAGAAAAGTCAAAACCGCTGTTTTCACAGCGACAAAAGGAAAGTCAAAACCGCTGTTATCACAGCGAAACAGATAAGTCTAAACAGGTGCGCCCCATTGCGAACACTGTTACACACCGAGTGCGTAACGTTCGCAAAGGAGCGAGCCGTACTTCACCTAGGTCCCTTTAGGGCAGCTAGTTACTGGCCCCCGGCTGAAACCTAAACGGTGACAACTAAACCAGGACAGGCGAGGACCCGAGTCGCCTGCTTTGCCCCTTCAGGGCAAAGCAAAAGTCGGCTAGGACTGGACCAATCGGCCTTGGGGGGACTCCTAGTCGAGCCCAGTCATCTCCCTCCCACCCTACCCCTCCCTTATCCCATTCCCAGTTGTTAGACTGGGTGTGCCGGCCTGAAAAGGCCCATAGCACCCCGGCAACTGGGTAGATAGAAACTTAACTCTTGCACTCCGAGTGAAGAACCACAGCTTAGGTACACACCCTACTCACACACAACACATCCTCCCAACCGCGGTTGGAAGGGAGTAATCTTCCCACACCCTGCGTTGAGTAGCGCGCTCGGCACCATGGCTGAGCAGATACTCACCACCCTCCTCCAAGACAGAGAGATCTTCGCGATCTTGAAAGCGAAATTCGGGAGCATTATCCCGGATAATCCACCGCGAGCCTGCAGTCCATCCCCTAGCTCCTCCCATTTCCGACGTGCTCCCAGCCGGGATGTCTATCGATCCCCCACGCGTTTTCGCAGCCCCCTCTCACACTCCCACTCTGGAGTCCCCTCCCACTGTCCCTCTCCAGCCCCCTCCGAGGACGAATTGGAAGGATTCGAACTGGTGACGGGTAAAAAGCGGAAGCTAAAAACCCTTCCGCCCGCACCCGCCAAGACAATCTGCCGCATCCCGTCCCTCAGGTACACACCACTGCCAATGTCACCCACTCCCCCCGTCGAGGACACTTAAGTCCCTACGCTACCCCCCCTCCCCAGTTTACGTCCACGATAAAAAAAATGGACGCATATCTCGACATGGTGTAATGAACTACGCATTAATTTCACCTCCGCCCGCACTACCCCACAAGGGATAAAAATCACAGTTCCCATCTCGAGCGACCACCGGTCACTCACCAAAAATCTAAAGGAGAGAGGAATCCAATTCCACTCCTACCAGCCCCCCCCCCCCATCGAAACCCTGTCCATGGGGTCCCACTAGCGCAAAAAGCGCTCCCCATCGAAACCTTGTCCATGGGGTCCCATTAGCGCAAAAAGCGCTCCCCAAGGCAGCCTTCCCAGCGTTGCCAACAAAAAGAAAGGCCGAACCATCGACCTCGGCTCCCCCACTCCTCTTCAGCTTATACTTTCCCCCTCCAGCACGTCCCCAAACTCAGCCCCGCGCAAAAACGGCCACCTCTGACCCTGCCCCTGCACCTACCGCAGACAAGGCACTCCGAGTACTGGCCCGCTTCGCCAGTACTGTAAACTTCGCGGAGACGCGCACAATAGGCGAAAAAATCCTCGCAAACCTAGGCGACCCTAATGCACTAACCATGGTAGGCATAGAACACATGGCCTACTTCGAGTCCCTCGCAAACCTCCGCATCAACTAAGATGTATATACACCCAGCAGGCAGAGTCAAACCTAAATCCCTACGTATAGGCTATTTCAATGCAAATGGCATTAGACCCCAGCGCGACGAGATCGCCCCCTTTCTCCGCGACCACGACATAGACCTATTTCTTGTGCAAGAAACATTCCTCAAACCCTCTCATAGGGACCCCAAAATTGCGAACTACACAATAGTCCGCAACGACAGGGTCAGAACCACCTGAGGAGGAGGCACACTCATTTACTACAAACGCTCCTTGCACTGCGTCCCATAGAACCTCCCCCTCTCGCAAACATTGAGGCATCGATCTGTCGGATAGGCATGACCGGACATCAGCCAATAATCTTAGCATCAGCCTACCTAGCACCCGGTCAAGCAACCAGTACCAGAGTGGCACTCGAGAGTGACACTATTTTTATTATTAATTTAATTATTGTGCACCGTGAGTTACTTCCATACAGTAAAGTCCATCCTAAGGTTGTCTGTAAGAGATCGCAGACTGCGATAAGACCGCCCATTGTACTGCAACTTTATATTAATTTCTAGATTGTATAATACTTTTTTGGTGTGCAATAAAGAGTACCTATCTATCTATCTATCTAAAGCCATCTGCGAACTAGGCGGCGCCGTCATCCTGGCTGGCGACATAAATGCCAAGAACAGTCTCTGGGGCTGTCGCACGACCACGCCGAAAGGCATAGAGCTAGATAGAGTATCACAGACCATAGGTTTCGACATCATCGCTCCTCTAGAGCACACGCACTACCCGAATGATCTACGTCATCAACCAGACATACTAGACTTGGCACTCCTAAAGAACATAAACCTACGTCTATGTTCTGTAGAAGTGTTCAAAGAATTAGACTCGGACCACAGACCAGTAGTATTAGATTTTTCACCCCGCACAGGTCTCCGTATTCCAAGCCAACCCCCACCCCACCCCCGACTAGGGAGATTACAGAATGGAGCCGGCTCGAGGAGAAACTCAAGTCGACGACATCTGTACACCTCCACCGTATCCTAGACGAGATCAAGACAGGCAATCGATTCCCTTAACAGCCATGTGCAGTCGCTAATCAGCAAATGCACCCGGAGAGTGCCATTAGAGGATGACCTCAGATGGCGCATCCCCGAGGACATACGTGCGTTGCTAAGGGAAAAGAACGCAGCCATCAGATCATACGACCGACATCCGTCCAAACCAAATAGGGTTAGGATGCGCTCTCTACGCGTGACGTTAGAGCACGCATAGACGAGCTACGATAAGCCCGATGGGACAGCCACCTGAGTGCACGTGAGCCCTCTCATACTGCGTTCTGGCAGCTGTCGAGAGCCTTACTGAAGGACACCATCGCCCCTATGCCCCTCCTCAATAGGCCAAACCTCCCTCCCGCCTTTGACGACAATGAAAAATTTCTTATAGAACCCACTAGCTCTAGTACAGCTTGGTAAATCCAGATAGAAATTCTCTAGACATATAAATTCCATTAGACTTTCCATTTTTACATTTGAAAATTTGTGTAGATATGTATATGGACTTGCAGAGACAAAAGCACATTAGACCCCAATACAGTTATTTCTTATTGGAATCTATTGGATTATTACAACAGGGTTAAAAAAGCTAGAAATTAATGTCTACTTAACTATAAGAACTAACATTTGAAAGAAAAAAAATAGTTACTTTATGTACCTACAAGTCTAAGGTCTTCCACGTTATGTATGAAAAATTTACCCAAGTAATAAATACACTCGGCGTCACAAAAATCGCACCTCTTTGAATATGAGTTTTAAGCATGCCCCGCCATCAAGGAATCAATTGAACCCAATTAATACTAGTATCAATTGAAAGTATATTTAATGACCTTTAATTTAACAATAGTTAGAATTCCCAAACACATCAAATCTCATTAGCACGTAACGTTAAACAAAATGTTGTCAAAATACGCATCACATCATCCACTAATTGCACCCCTCTAGAAGGGTATAAAACGGGCGACCCGGGTTAAATGTGAGTCATTCGCTCTCCAACCGTTGAAGTGAACACACGTGAACAGCTACATTAAGAAAAATACCCCTGAAGATGGATACCACTGCAGATGAAGCCGCTCAAGTCATTGCACTACTGCAATCAGGGATGCGGCAATGTGATGTTGCTCGGCAACTGAACTTGAGTCGATTTTCCGTTCGACGAGTGTTCCAACGGTTCCAAGAGACTGGTGGCTATATTCGAAGACGTGGATCTGGAAGACAACGCTGCACATCCGAAAGAGACGATCGCTTCATTGTTTCGACGTCTTTACGAAATCGGTTCTCCAATGCTGTTGAGCTGCAACAACAACTCCGATCAGCTCGCAGAACTTCTGTGAGTGTCTCCACGGTTAGAAGAAGGTTGCGGGAGAAGAAAATTGCAGCTCATAGGGCTGCTACAGGGCTAAAAATGACTGCACAGCATAGGAGAGACCGGTTACAATTTGCTCGGGAACATGTGGATTGGACAATCGAACAATGGAGGACTGTGCTCTTCTCAGATGAGACAAGGGTTTGTCTTTTCTGTAACGACAGGCGTAGGAGGGTGTACAGAAAGCAAGGGGAACGATTCACACATGCTTGTATTCAAGAGACAGTAGAATACGGGGGTGGCTCGTGCATGTTCTGGGGCGGCATGTCAATCGACGGCAAGACGAACCTTGTGTGCGTTTCTCGGACTGGAGGTGCTCGCGGGCAAGGGTCGCTGACTGCTCCTCGGTACATAACAGAGATCTTAGAGGAGCACGTGGTCCCTTATGCGGGTTATATTGGCAGTGGGTTCGTGTTAATGCATGATAACGCCCGCTGTCACACCGCATTAATTGTAAGGGACTACCTGCAAGAAGTTGGGATACCTGTTATGCGCTGGCCAGCGAGAAGTCCAGACCTGAACCCAATTGAGCACCTTTGGGATGAACTGAAACGGCGAGTACGGGCACGGGATCCTGCCCCTACCACGCTTCAGGACCTCCAAGATGCCACCGTAGCAGAATGGGACAACATTCCTCAGGAGACTGTTGTAACATTAATTAGGTCCATGAGGGAACGCATGGAAGCAGTTATCAGGGCTAGGGGGGGCAACACTAGGTTTTAAGTTGTTTTTAAGGACTCTTTTGTATATTTTTTTTTGTTGTAAATAAACATGTTTTAGTCATTTGCATAATCAACTTGCTTTTTTTTATTCCCTGGTAAACAAAAACGAAATCTTTTGTTTTATTCTTAAATTTAAATAAATTACCTTTCGAATGATACCCCATAGTCATATGTCTACCATTGATTAATAGGGTTAAAATGACTTTGAAAAGAATTCTTGATGAGGTGCGATTTTTGTGACGCCGAGTGTATATTAGAAATTGTTGAGCAACAAATAGAAAATAATCTAGAAAGTTCAAAAATAGTTTTGTTCCGTCGCAGTTTCATTAAAGTAAGAAAAAAATTGTATTCATAGCTAAAGTTAGACACATGGTGACCGAAATAGGTAATCTTTGATGCTAAATGGCTTAAAGTTCAGTAAACCAAAATTTTTTGATGGAACTCAAATCTAGTGTAAAACTTGGTAGCCTTACGACCTATAGAACCTAAAAATTTATTTGAGTCATCACTTTTTGATGTTTCGACAGTAATTTTCAAATTTACACATATTCCTTCAAATGCTGATGGTACTACAATTTCGCAAGCTATATTAACGCACAGGCATGGTCAAAAGTGGGTACATTGTCTTGGTTTCTGTTTGAATAAACGATATTAGTTTGATCAGTTTCCTTTGTAAAAGCCTTTTTGCTTGATATATTAAGTGTCATTTTGTTTTTTTTATGTTATAGGGGCAAACGAGCAGACGGCTCACCTAATGGTAAATGACTACCGCGGCCTATGGGCACCTGTAACTCAAGAGTCACAAGTGCGTTGCGCCCTTTAAGGTGGGAATAGGGGAAGAGGGGGGAAGAGCGGGAAAACCTAATTTCAGAGCCTCAAATGTTATTGGTCTCAATCATATTTGCACCTTCTGTATCAATCAATATGAGTTTAGGAGCTTTGGTTTGTAAGATGCCAACACTAATCCGGGATTCTCTATGCGAGCGCGCTTCCCTTCTCTCGGTAGCCGTGGACGACTTAAGATACTGAATCCACAAATGTATCCTGATTGTTATAAAAGTGATTTTTAACATATAATACATGGCGCAGCCGGTAGGATACAATGGGCTAGAAGTTACAATTGAGAAATTGTATTCCAACGAAAACTTTCTAAATTCTAATGAATTATCAGCTCTAACAATCTTAGGTATACCATGGGTAGCAAATAAATATTTTAAAATTTTAATTCATGTTGCAGCATTCAACGTACTTACTTAAATTAACATTGGCACCTCATCTAAGAGAATGGGTTTTTTAGCTTTGGCGGCACTATACTTTTCACACAAAAGGCATTTACTGACTAAGAATAAAATATCATTTCTCATATTAAGCAGATAAAATAATACTTTAGCTCTTTTTTTTTTCGTGTGGAAGCCCCCACGGGTCATCACCTCACTAGAGCTAACAGTAAAGTGTGACTAAAACCACACGGTGTTCCGTCACAAGTGGGTCTATTGCAGAGGGACCCGGGTATACTCTAGGAAGGAGTCCTCCGGGAACCCCTGCAGACCTTGGCCGCCTTCAGCAGGCGACCACATCATGGAGTACGGGGGGCCTTACCCCCCTCCAGATCAGAGAGGTGTACGTGGAACAGCCGCGCCACCGTCTCGGGCCTGCTTCTGCAAGGGTAACGGTCAGCCCGACCCGTTACCCCCAGGCCAGCGCTCATGGAGGCCGGAGATGCTGCGGGCTGCGGCTGTGAACATTTATCTTCATTTGAACAACAAACAAATTTAACATTGGCTGCTGGATTTTAAAAGTTAAAAGATGAAAGGAAGAGGGCATGGGGAGTACGGCATAAAAATTTACAACAATTTTACCTTTGAAAATACCAAAGTGATGCTTCGTTTGACGCCATAATTGATAAATTCCGTGAGTACTGTGAACCTAAGGAAAACATTCTACATTCAAGATTTGTGTTCCAAAGCCGTCGTCGGGCACCTGATGAACCGTTTGACAACTTTTTAACTGATGTGCGCCAACTAGCGAAAGACTGTTGTTACCAAACACCGGAATAGGGAATTAGAGACAGGATAGTGTTGGGAACAGCAGATATTAAAACTCGGAGGAATTTGATCATGGAAGGTGATGCAGGATTAGATGAGATTGTCAAAAATCTACGTCTTGCCGAGATAGATAGGAAACATGCTGCTGAAGTACAAAATAAAAGCAACAATCTTGAAGTGTACAAAATTATAAAAACAAGTTGATTGTTGTTAAATGCGTATGTCTCAAGGGTGTGGACAACAGCATGAACAAAATAATAAAGCAATAATAAAAAAATAAGTTTAGAACAATGTTCATACAATATACAAGTTTATAACAAAACTAAAATAAAAGTTTATGGAACAGTGCTGTTAGAAGTAAAATTGAAAAATAATTATTTTCATATTGAGTTCATAGTTACCGACTCAGGGTTCCATCCTAATCAATACAGTATGATCAGGATAAACTCTTGTCATTAGTTAAGAATAATATTTTAATTTCTAATTCTTTTGTAACAAAATTTATAGTATTTTACAAATAATTAAACAAAATGAAATTAATCTAATCAATAAATACTATCCATAATGGTTAATATTCAAAATAAATCAGAAAACAAACATTATAGAATTACAAATGAATTTAGAGTTTATCGTGAATTTTATCCTGTATTAAATGCCATAATATTCTGTATTCAAAACATCCTGCATCCGTTGGTAATGTCACCGATAGCCATGCACCGAGAATTAGCTGATAACATTAGACATATACCTAGTAACTTAGATTTACTGATACTACTATTGTAAAACTAGCTACTTTATTATGCTATTATTTTAATGGTAAGCTTGTATTTCTTTTACGTGTCCCCCTAATAAATAATCAAGAATATTCATTGTTCAATGACATTGCATTGCCTACACCCCATGATAGAAAACAAACGTTCAGATTGAGATACGCGTCATACTTTTATATTGTAAAATAGTTCGAAAATCGGCCTTTTTTGGATCTTGAAAGTTATTTCAAAAAGTATTGGTTTTACAGAAAAATGTTTCGAGTAAAAGTTGTTCAAAAGACAATTTTACATAGGGATTAATGATGTTTAAAAAAGAAAAGAAAAATATTTATTGTTTGTTTTTGGCCTTGAAACCTGGAGTTGGAAAAACGGAAAAGTGAGTGAAAAAGTATCTTAACGACGTTGGAATTCAATGAAAATTGGGTATTTGGTAGATATTTTATTTTTAAAAAAGCCCCCCTAGTCTGATCGCGAAATTTCAAAATGGCGGCCTACTGCAAAATTGTTAACAAAAAAAATTAATAAGCAATAACTTGTGTCGCAACAGTCAGATCCGAACCAATTATTTTGCAAGCTGTAGGTACTAATAAGCCATTTAATCAGTCCAAAATTAAAAAATATATTTATAAACAAAATTATTATTTAAAAAAATTAAAAACGCACGTCCATATCTTCGCGAATTTTGCACATGGAGATTTGAAATAAATTGTTCTATGGCCAATAGGAGCGAAGATAGACTTTATTTTTCAATTACGCATGGCGATCGCTGTGTTGTGTATTTTGACTTCGGACCGGGCTAGTTGTTTTCTTCAATATTTTCCGGAAGGTTTACGGCGATCCTTTTGCCACAAACGATGTTAATAAACTACGCAAAATCACGCGGCAGGTGTGGCTACTGCGTGCTTCACCCAGTAGCGAGACGCGCATGCGCAGTAGCTCGAATCTGCTGCTGGTTCACGAGTCCCATATTACGAGTTCTCGAAAAACGTCGCAAAACTGGGTGTGGTCGCTTGTTGTTTAACTTGGTCTTGGCTCATCTTCGTGTCCTTACGGGGTCACCAATGTGGTTTTTTGGCTCGCTAGTAGGGTGCCTTGGATATAAACAATACCATACACAGGAGAACGTTTATTGCGTTACAGTTTATTGTTCACAGCAAGATTTACACAAACACGAAATAAAGAAGGGATGAAGATAAATAGTCTAGGAATAATAGCAAACAAGCAAGCGAAAGCGTAAACGTTGGTACCGCGGTGCGAGTATATGCGACCACAGGCGTCGTGTCCGTAGCTGTTAGCTGGCTGGCTCGGAGACGACATGTGACGTAGTCGCCCGACCGGTTAGTTAAAGAGGCGCGCCCGCCGCCGCACCTAATACGAGACACAAATTGCACTGTCCGTTCGTTCATTTACAGACTATGAAACAATAAATATTGTTACTTGCTAATATGAATGTTTACGTATTATATACATGTTTTACATTGCTATATAAACATTTAATTCATTTTACGTTCATATAAAAATAATTTAGAAAAATTATAAGTAAATAAAGAACACAGTTCCCTCAAATAGTTGACCATTCCCAAAAACCTCTGTAAACTCTGTTTCTCTTGTGGTAAATCAAAATTTTCTATGGCTTTAATCTTCTCATTATCTGGCATTAGACATCCCTCTACAATATGGTGTCCTAAGTACTTCACAACAGAAGGTAAGTACTGAAATTTTTAAGATTGTCTTTAATATTTAATTGCTGTGCTCTATCCAAAACATTTTTCAAAGCTAAATCATGAATTTGCCTAGTCTCACCAAATATCAAAATGTCATCGACATAAATAAATATATTATTTATGTCACCAAACATGTTTTTACAATTTTCTTCACATATTTCTGCAGATACATCAAGTCCAAATGGTAAGATATTAAAATTGAATGTTCCAAATATTGTAGAGAAAGTATATAGCTTTTTACTAGCATTACTAAGAGCAATTTTCCAAAATGAATCCTAAATTGAAAACGGAGAAATATTTTGCATTACTAATTTTTGCTCTAAGAACATTTATAGTAGGTATTTGATAATATTTTTTTAATATACACCTATTTAACTCACGAGGAAAGTCTGATTGAATTTTCATCTTTCTCTACTATTACAATTCTGTTCACCCATTCAGTAGGTTTATACTGTCGTGTTATAACATTAAGCTCGCAAAGACGGTCTAACTCAATTTTTAATTTTTCTTTTTATTTTATTGGAATTCTATGAGGTGGTTTTGACACAGGTACAAAATCGGGCTTCAAGATTATGTTGTATTCATTAGGAAATTTCCCTTTACCAGTAAAGACTTGACCATAGTTTTTAACAATAATTTCTTTTTCATTCTGAACATTTTCTAAATTGTTGTTAATTTTAATATGATTCACTTGCTTTCTAACAATTAAGTCTAGTAATACACATGTGTGTCGGGCCCAAAGTTGGTTGATAATTAGATTCTGTAATATTAAAATCAATTAAATAACTTTTAGACTATAATGTAACCTCTAGTAAAACCAACCCATAAACTTGAATTTTTGAATTATTGTAGGCATGCAGCTGATAACAACATTTCTCTAATTTAATATTTTTACTTTTACAAATTTGTTTATAAAGTATATATGTATAAGATTGACATCAGAACCAGTGTCTAGTTTAAATTAACATTTTTGTAATTTTCTATTATTAATTTTTGATGCCAGTCATTCCTTTTATCCTCCGCAGCGTCCAGGCCAGTCGCCACTAAGTATATCGCCAAGGATTGACAAAATATTTTCCAGTATTTGGCAATATTTCCTTCAAATTGTAATTTTTCTGGTAAATAGCATTGAAAAAAATTAACCAGATTGTTTTTCAGTACATGCTTTTACCATAACGTGGACAGGTCTAAAATTCTATGCATTTTCCCCCTGCTCCCTCCCTTCTGATATTGCGTTGTTTAACCTTAGATTCATAAACATTCGCTTCACGGAACGCGCGAAACACAAATTTGTTTCTACTGTTTTGAAAGAAAGAGATAGGAAGCTGAGCTTGTACCTTTCTAGAACATTTTACCGGTAGTGTCGCGAGTGACCTTGGCTCGCAGTGACGTCTAATAAGTAAGTTATAGACATTTGATCGTCTGAGAGACGAATATTTATGAATAGTGTAACTATTGACGAAGTTGATCGTTATTTTTGAAAATCAGTTTTTAACGAGTTCTGGTTTTATAAATTAAAAGTAAGTATGTGATATTAATATACATAAGTTTGTTATATTTAGTTAAAATATTACATTATTTTTCAAAGTGTATAACGTGTAAAATACTTCAATTCGTCTAATTTTATTTTAGAATGTGTAAACGCCAATTACGCTATAATTATATCATATTTTTAATTCACACTTTTATAGGATAAAGTTATACTATATAAGCATTAAACATTCATTTACACATTTCCGAACGCATAACACGCCCCACCTTATCCTTGTTATGTATATACATCCTTCACCTTCCGCTCCCTCTCTCTCTCGCAAAAAAACCATCGACGCGACGCATTGAAGTTCACGCTAATCGCTCCTAAAATAATAACTAAATCGCTATAAATCAATTTAAAACCACACGCGAGTGTTCCCTGTCAACAATAAAAACGTCTTGGTGGTGATACAACTCAAGAACCGGCGAAGAAAGGAATTTGAGAAGATATTCAAGCCACGTGTGTCAGCTCGACATTCCGGCCCGATTCTTCCCCTCCTTTCAGCGAAGGGTAAGTCGGCCAGAAGGGAGGATTTACAAATTTATCTGAATCGTTTATCCGATTCTGTTGATGATGGTTTTACCAGTCAGCAAAGAGATGAGGACTTGAGTGATGTCGAAGATCACGTGGAATTACAGGAGATGATCCTGACAGATTTCGACAGTGATGACGATGACCAACCAATTGGAATACGGCAAATGCAGCGCCGAAGCGGTATCATTTTATCTTCCGACTCAGAAAATGAAGAAACACCAGGTACATCTTTCCATTCTACACCTTCACGACGTATAATTATTCCATCAACTCATAATCTTAGAGGAAAAAATGGTCACAAATGGTCCTCAAAACTTTGAATACTAGAACTCCAGCTAGAAATATCGTGCATATAATTCAAGGACAGCTAATAACGCAAAGGACATTATAGAGCCAGTTGATTGCTTTTCTATTTTTATAACAGCTGATTTAATTCGTAACATACTTACACATACTAATGAAGAAATAGAGTTGAGAAGTTCGAAATATAAAAAGAGTACTGCTATTATTTCTCCGACATGCGAAGAAGAACTCACTGCTTTGCTTGGATTGCTTTTACTATCAGCTGCAAAAAAAGATAATCATCTTACGAGCTAAAACTGTTTAATCATACATTTAGTGGATCTCGCCATATATCAGTGATGTCACGTGAAAGATTTGACTTTTTGCTAAACTACTTGCGGTTTGATGATAAATCGACCAGAAATGAACGCAAAGCTCAAGATGAATTCGCGTCTATCAGAGACTTGTGGGAAGTGTTTATTTAGATATGCAGGGATAGATTGGGTTTCAGAGGGCGTTGTCCATTTAGGATGTATATTCCATCAAAACCTAATAAATAACACATGGGCTGAAAAGTCCCGGGCCTAACACATAGGTGGCGCTAGTTTTATTGCAGTCACCTTTTTTTCAGTTAATACTAACCTTCAAAAGACAGCTGTTAGAATTTCATGATATTCTATTCATTAGTTTGTGAGTTATTTTGCTAACGCTACTTTTGTTATTTTCAAAACAATGGATCAAAAACATTTTCGTGTTTTAATTTTACACTGCTTCTTGATGGGAAAAAATACCGTTCAAGCGAAGCAATGGCTTAAAAAGTGTTATGGGGACTCCGCTCCATTAGAAACAACAATAAAACGTTGGTTTGCTGACTTCAAACGTGGTCGTAGAGACACCAATGATGCAGAATACAGTGGACGTCCAAATGAGGCGGTAACACCAGAAAACATAAAAAAAATCCACAAAATCGTTTTGAATGATCGAAAAGTGAAGTTGCGTGAGTTAGCTGACATCGTAAAGATATCAAAAGAACGTGTTGGCTTTATATTGCATGAGCATTTGACTATGAGAAAGCTCTGTTCAAAGTAGGTGCCGCGTTTGCTCACTTTTGACCAAAAACGAGAACGTGTTGATGATTCTGAGCAGTGTTTGGCCATGTTTAAACGTAACAAACCGGAATTTTTGCGTCGATATGTGACAATGGATGAAACATGGATCCATCACTTCACTCCGGAATCAAAACGATCGTCATCTGAGTGGACAGCAACTGGTGAACCTCGTCCAAAGCGCCCGAAAGCACAACAATCGTCTGGAAAGGTTATGGCCTCGGTATTTTGGGATGTGCGTGGTGTAATATTCATCGACTATCTTGAGAAAGGAAATACCATTAATAGTGAATATTATATAGCGTTATTGGAGCGTTTGAAGGCCCAAATTGCAAAGAAACGACCGCATATGGCAAAGAAAAAAATTTTGTTTCATCAAGACATTGCACCGTGTCACAAGTCAATCAAAACAATGGCAAAACTACATGAATTGAACTTTGAATTGCTCCCACATCCACCGTATTCGCCAGATTTGGCTCCCAGCTACTACTGGCTGTTCGCAGACCTGAAAAAAATGCTCGCCGGTAAGAAATTTTGCACGAATGAAGAGGTTATCGCTGAAACTGAGGCCTATTTTGAGGCAAAAGATAAATCGTTCTACAAAAGTGGTATTGAAATGTTAGAGCGGCGCTGGAATTATTGCGTTGCTCTTGATGGAGATTACGTTGATGAATAAAGCTAATTTTGAACCAAAAAAACTGTGTTTTCTTTGTTAGGCCCGGGACTTTTCAGCCCATGTAATATGGCTTAAAAATTTTAATGCTTTGTGATGCCAAAACAAATTATATGCTAAGCGCTATGCCATATCTTGGAAAAACTTAAACAATGGTGATTCACTCGGATCTTTCTATGTTAAGACTTTGAAGGGTTGTGGGGCAGCAACCGTAACATCACAATGGACAATTGGTTTACTTCTGTCCCTTTGGCCCAACAGTTACTAAAATCACCATATAAACTTACAATAGTAGGTACGCTTTGAGCAAATAAACGAGAAATACCGCCTGAGTTGCTTCAAATCAAAGATAGGCCTATAGGTTCATCAATGTTTTGCTACGACGGAGAATGTACGTTAGTATCTTACAAGCCTAAAAAATAATAAGAACGTTCTCTTGTTTTCTACCACGCATGGGGACGGTATTCTTGCTGCTTCTGGTAAGCCAGACATTATCAAGTTTTACAATTCAACCAAAGGTGCGGTAGATACGTTTGACCAAATGTGTGGAAGTATGTCTTGTAGCAGATAAACGCAAAGATGGCCATTATGTTACTTTTACGGCATGCTCAATATGGCAATAATAAACTCATACGTAATTTACGTACACAATAGTATAAAACAAGGGCGAAAACCAACAAGCAGACGATGTTTTGTAAAAAATATGTCAGGAAAGTTGACCGAACCGTGGTTACTGAACGCAAAAGGCGCGAAATGCCAACTTTGAAGAGATGCCTAAAAAGGAAAATCGCCGAAGTTTTAGGTGAAACGGCTACTATTGATACACCTGGTCCGAGTGGGACCCAAAAAAAGATTTGTGGTCATTGTAATTATAAAAAACGTCGTATGACAAGGTTCCAATGCAAGTCATGTAAAAAGTTTATGTGTCCCATACACACACACACACCATCGCGGCCTCATATGTGTGGAATGTGCCAATGAACTTTAATTTTGATTAATTCATTACTTTTTTATAACCCAAGTAAACATATTAAACAATACCATTCTTAATTTCTTTTGTTTTATTTACAAGTACTAATAAACCCTTTCGGGAAGGGCCTGCGGTTTACGCCCAAAGAAGACCAGGAATACCGCCTCGTCGAGCTGTAACTGACGGAGCTGGAACGCCAGGAAGGTATCTCCTGGTTTACCTACACTTTACCGGAGGAGCGGAGCCTCAAGGTGGCTATACGAGGCCTACCCAGCAACGCTTCACCGGAGGAGGTGGAAGAAGAGTTGAGAGAAATGGGCTACGACCCCGAATACGTTCGTGATATTCGGGGTCGTGGCGACCGACCAGGGTGCATTCTCCTCGCAATACTGAAGAGGACACCAAATATCACACGGGGGATCTACGACGTCGACGAGATGTCCAGCATCCCCGGTGTCAAAATAGAAGCCTGGCGCGGGAAGAAGCGACCCGCGCAGTGTCACCGTAGCCACCATTGCCACCGCAAGATGGCCTGTGTCAGATGCGGCGGCGAGCACCCTGCTGCGAGCTGCCCGCGCCCTCTAGAGGAGCCCGCTACTTGCGCCCATTGCGGGGGGGAGCACCCTGCAAAAAACACCCACTGCCCCGCCTTCCAGAGGGAAGCACGAAATAGGAAGGCGGGAACGGTCGCCCTTACCGGCGAGCCGAGCCGCGGGCCGACACCGGTAAAGCCGCAGTCCACGGAGGAAACACAGGGGGCGTCGCTTATGGCGGAAGCGAACGCCTCCATTCAACGTGGAACGACCAACGACCCTCGAAGAGAGGGCGAAGGAAGAGGAGCAAGAGAAGAAAGAAATCCGACCCTGCCCCAAAAGAAGACGCCGCCACACAAGCCGACCATGCCGCGGGAGAGGGGACTGCTAGCCAGCCGGTCGCCGCCCCCAACCTTGACACCGACACCGCTTCCCGGGGAAAGAAGGTGAAGGCCCACGCGGAAATACTCACCGCTAGCAGCACGGAGACGACTGCTTCGGAGGAATCACAAATCGACGCGAGGACGAAAGTCGTCTTCACGGCAACCTTAGACATCCTGCAGAAGGCGATGATGGCCGAGGTCGGAGACCAGACCACGGTAGAAATAGGCACCATCATCGCCAACGGCATGGCCCAGCTAGCAACTTTAAAAATTCGTTTTAATTCCCCAGAATAATAAACAATGTAAACGCCCCGCCTCGCCGCTCGTGCCGGGCGGCCCGAGCGACGGCGCGGAGCGACATTCTTTCCTAACCCCGTTCTTGTTGCAGTTGCTGACGTTGCCGCGGATATCCCCCGCCTGCGGACACCTGCGCCTACTCAGCTCCGAAGTAGGTGCACCGTGTGGGGGCGTGGGTGGCCGCCGCCGCAGCGACTGAAACAAGAACACAACACACGCCCACAGACCGTTTAGTTCCAGTTTACGAAGGAAACGACTGACTTGTTCAAGCAAGCAAGAAGTAGCAATGATGGAAAAAATACGGAATTTAGCTATTTTTAGATTTGGAATTGGAAACTTTGAAATTACTCATGAGTTGCATATGACAATGATTGACGGCAAAGTGACTACTATAATTATAGATACTCCATCTTCAGCTTCTTGCAACGTAAGTCTTGCGAAACCTAGTGAGATGTGTGCTAATGACTGTTCGGGACACTTCATATGTGGATCCGAAGCATGGAGTGTCTTTTACATATATCGTATAATTAGATTTCGAAATGTGGAGTGTACGAGGCGACAACAAGAACCTTAAGCAGCTTAGGAAGGACATGGTGCAATCAGAGTTCAAACAACAGATGGGACTTTTGATCGATGTTGGCAAGCAGGGCTTTGGTACTACTAATGGTGCGAACACGGCTAAGAGATTTTTCCGGGAGTACGAAAAGGCGAAGAAAATTATGAAGGTAGATGTAGATTTGATTAAGCACTTCACTTCGACTTCGATATTGCAATCACTTGCAATATGACTGCAAAGTGCTTAATCAAATCTTAGTCTTCTGGAAATGTTATCAATATCGATAGATTCAGGGAATACTGCAAGGAGACAGCTGAGCTTTTTGTACATCATTACCCCTACTACAACATGCCTGCCAGCGTACACAAGGTGCTCTTATATTCTTATATATTCTTTATTGTACACAATAATAACAATTTTATAAGTACAGAAAAGAAAATAGCATGTACAAAGGAGAGCTTAACCCATAGTTGAGTTTTCTTCCAGCAAACCTTGAGAGTGAAGAGACGATAGTAAAGAATAAATAGAGGCAAAGTGTGTACGTTAAAGGGAATTAAATTAACATAAAATTAATAACCACTTAAACTATAAATACATAATGTATACGTGCAAAATAACAAGCACCTATATAGAAGAAAGAAAGAAGAAGAAAGAAAAATGTTTATTTCCAACACAGCACAGTACACATAAATAATAGGTATAAATTAGTTTATAATATCCAATTGAGATTTTACACACTTAACCTAATAAAAATATGCCCTGCGCCAGGCAGAAAATGCCCCCGCCTCAGCATAATGCTTCTGCAATACAGTATTGCAAAAGCGCTGATTTTCAGGCAAGGGCCAAGACCACGTTACGGAAGCGTACATGTTACAGCCACAATCAAATGAGACTGTGGCTATATCAGTCACTCCTCCAATGCCGTATAAAAGAAACATAAAATAAAATAACATTATCATAATATAACTAGTTGCTACCCATAGTTTCTGTTTATTATATGTAATGCGCTATTAAAAAGAAATTTTGAATTTAAATGCCCATAATAAATATAATTTAAATTACCTTAGTTTACTAAGTAGTACATATTTTACTTAATATGAATATAAATGAAAAAATTAATATAAAATAATAAATTACAATATTCTAAAAATTATGCAATTTGACATCAATGCACAGTTTAAAATAAATGCATATTTTATCTGTGCAGTGACTATTATTCGTCGTATATGTTCGCAAAATTTACATACATTACCACATATACACTAAATGATATGATGAACATATACATTCATACAAATTAACAGTCTGATTACTGCTGAGACAGAAAAAAGTCCTTGATTCTTTTCATAAAAACAGTCAGGGAAGGGCTATCGCGGATAGAATGGGGAAGAGAATTTCAATGCCGTACCGCAGTAACAGTGAACGAATTATCATAACAAGTAGAATTATGAAAATGAATTAGAAGCAAAAGAGAAGATGAGGAGCGACAAGGTTTGCTCCTGGGAACAAGGTACTCGAAACGCTCACGCAGATATGAAGGAAAGTTAGAATTGTGTAGAACCGAATAGAGTAAAGAAAGGATGTGAACATCTCGACACCGCCGAATAGGTAGCTATTTCAGTTGTTTCCGGAATTCAGAAATATGATCATATTTCCTTAAACCAAAAATGAAACGGATACATAGATTTTGCAATCGTTCTAGTTTGTTCCACAGGTTTTCGTTAGCGTCGAGAAAGGAAACATCAGCATAGTCAAAAAGGGGAAGGAGAAGGGATTGAGAAAGACAGATTTTAGTCTGAAAGGGGAGAAAATTTTGAAAACGCTTAAGAGAATGATATGCACCAAATACCTTCCTGCTCACCTCAGTAACATGTGTGGTCCATGACAAGTTACAATCAATAAAAACTCCGAGATTTTTGACGTTAGACGAATATGGTATATCAGTAGTGTAGTCAGTGTAGTGTAGTAGCCGCTTCGCTCGGGGAAAATCGCAACAAATCTATAGACATATATCATATAACCATGCATTGTTTTTTTATACTATGTAAAGATAATCCACTATGTTAATAATAATAATAATACCTGGCAACACTAACCTGTAAGCGTCATATTATCTTACAGAAAATATTATATCGATAAACATATTGTATACATCGCAATAAATTGTAAAATAAATACAAAACAAATATTTGGAAACGGATTCCTAAAATATATTAAAAAAACACAGACACAACATGCAAAAGTTCAGAAGAAAAAATTTCGAAGAAAATGACAGATGTCATATAAGACAATAGCCCGATAATAAAATAATATGAATTACAATAAAATAAAATGCTTACAAGATATCAAGCCAGACAGAGGACTGCACAACAAATATCCCCGGACTCGTCGCACAGCTCCGCCTCACAGCTGCCAATGCACTCTTCGGTAAGATCGGCAAACAGCGAGGCGTCGAGCTCAAGCTCCAGCGACGAGTATTTCTCCCCGCCGACGTCGCCAACACCTGTGCGTCGGCATTAAAGAAGTCTGCTTACAGCATAGTCTGCTACACTCTGCATTTATCAGGGACCCAGGCGTTGATTGCTGCAAAAATTGAAAAAAACATTTACATACAGTATAGTCTGCTACACTCTGCATTAAACAGGAACCCAGGCGTTGGTTGCTGTGAAAAAAGAAATTAAGAAAAGGCCACCTAATATAGTTGCATTAATTTGTGAATTTTATAAAAAGAGGACAAGCATCAAGCATTCCTAAAGGACTGAAAAAGAAAACAATAGGTGTAGGTACGACGAATCAACAAGCAAGAAAAAGACAGCAAGTATCTACGGACGCGCCGATTCAAGTTCGCGCCAAAACGATCCTGCGCATTCATCGCGGATCACCCTTTCGAGTTTCGACGAATCAACGCAAGCCGACGGCGGCGGCGACCTATCACGAAACAAGGATAGCTATCTGCAAGTGACAAGGCCGTGCTTCAATTGGTTTGCGCCTTTTAATTTGAGTCTTTAGGTTGGCAAAACTGAGAGCGTCGGTTCTCCCAAGCATTAACTTTTGCTACTTTTTGCAATAACGCCATTTTGTTTTGTCGGTACAACCGCAACGTTATAAACTGTCTAAAGTAGGGACAAGATAATAGGTCACTTTTGACATTTCATCAAAATTCAACAACGTAACCTTGTAACGGCGGGCATAAAATAAGAACTGCACAATTGCTTAACTTTTTTCAATTACGTTTACATATTTATTGTAATAATGACCGATACGAGTAATTTTACGATTTGCTTTCACTAATAAACCATTCTAAACATAATAAACAATTTCTGATCTAAAGAACTGAACGTCGTTACAATGTTGCGTCAGTCAACCCTTTTCTTTTTAAACACTAGGGATGTTACTCTAAAAATCGAAAGCTGATAGGATTGTAAGTTGAATCGAATGCAATGATTACTTGTGAAGAAAAATCACCATAAATTTATAACCACGTTGTGATTATAATAAAACCTAATTATACATATTTATTATTCTTTTAACTAACTATAAAAATACAAAAAAATAACTAAATAGAAAGGTCATTGATGTTGGGTGCAATTTAGGTGGATGTTGCTGGCAACACCAGTGCCTGTCGATGACGCATGTCATGTCGCCATAACATGATGATGACGCAGTCTTTTGTTGTTGTGCGAAGTGACTGTGCGTTTTTGGTGTGCTCTCTGTTATTTTCTTCTGATCCGGCTTTTTCATTGAACTGACCTTACTGACTACGTTTACCTGGCTATAAATTGGACTCCTATTGCTTAACGATTATTAAACAAGAAAAACATTACAGTCTTACTATGTCGAAACGGGGGAAAACTCTAAACAGTCAATCTCGCGAACTAGTGATGAAATTGTACAATTATTTTGGACGTGAATCAGTTAACGATGGGCCTCTTTTACCATTGAAACCACCGAGAGAACGCGTTGCCGAAGCATTGGGAATAGGGAAGAAGACAGTAACTCAAATTTTGAAAGAGAAATACGGACCATCAGGCTCAGAAGATAATACTTTACGTACACCGAAAAAACGAAAGAGGGAGAAGAAAATTGTTGACGTTGATAATTTTGATGCTGCTGCAATTCGCAACCACATTTATGGATATTACTCGAGAAAAGAATATCCTACACGGGAAAAGCTATTGAGTTCGTTAAAAGGCGCAGGCTTATTTTTTGGAGGCAAATCGTCTCTATCAAAGGTTTTGAAATCGATTGGCTTTAGATTTAAAAAATCCGACAAGCGGAAAATCCTGCTAGAACGCTACGATATTATTTTGAAGAGAATAACATTCTTACGTCAGGTAAATAAAATTACGGATTGGGACAATGTCGTGTTTATTGACGAAACATGGTTGAATGCGAACCATATACAACCAATACGGTTGCGCGGACATGGACCGATGATACAGCGGCCTCCACCTCAAAAGTTCCATCGGGAAAAGGAGCCCGACTTATTATATGTCACGCGGGATCAGCTTCTCAAGGTTTTATTCCAGACTGCCTCCTCGCATTCGCCTCTAAAACTACAACAGATTACCATGAGGAAATGAACTTTGATGTTTTTAAAAAGTGGTTTGAAAAGCTGCTAGTCAGCTTAGAAAACCCATCGAAAATTATAATGGACAATGCTCCGTATCATTCTGTACAAGTTGATAAACCACCAACTCAAGCAAATAAAAAGCAAGAAATTGTCTCGTGGCTGGTAAGAAATGGTGTGGAGGCAAGTCCAACTTTATTAAAAGTTGAGTTGTTAAATCTGGTAAAAGCAACTAAGCCGTCCAAGCTCCGCTATGTAATCGATGAACTAGCCCTAGAGCATGGACACGAAGTTATTCGATTGCCTCCCTACCATTGCCAGTATAACGCCATCGAGCTTATTTGGGCACAAATAAAGGGTCATGCAGCGCGGAACAATACTGAACCACCCTTCAGTACTGCTAAAATGATGACTCTGCTACAAACTGCATGTGCAGAAGTCACTACAGAAGACTGGCGAAAAGTCGTGGAGAAGACAAAGAAAATAATTTTACAAGATTTTGAACGAGATGTGAGAATAGACAATATTATTGAAAATGAATTAATAATATCTCTGAGTGCTGACAGCAGTGATGAAGATAGCAGTACCGATAGTTCAAGTGAATAAAAGCAATTTTTTTGTTAAATTACGTAGGTACTTGTCTTATTTTGCTCCTTTAATTTATGAAAGAAAAAATAATAATGGGACAGGGATTCGCATGATCATTTTTAAAATTCACATATGTTTCAAGTCTGTATCGATTCATTCGATTCATTCATTTAATCGATGTTTTTAAGCAGGTCACCTCACTATGAATATAAAACTGACATCTGTCAAAAGTGACCTATTACCTTGTCCCTACTTTAGTGTAAGCTAATAAATATAGAAAAGGTGCTAATTACAATTAATTGCATTATAAGTATCAACATGGCGGAGGTTAAAAACCTAATTGTCGAAAGAGGCTATGTGAAAGGTACGTTAACACGTATTTACAATTTTGTGTCGAACGAAAATGAGGTCAAAATTTCCAAACTTGAAGCTTTAATCGCAAAACGCGACAAATTACTCTCTTCTTTTAAAGAATACGAAGATTACAATAAGGAAATTTTGACATTAGATTCGTCCGACAAGGAAACTGTCGAGGAGATGGAAAATAAGTATTTCCACTGTTTAACTGTACTAAACGAGAATATTAATATAAAGCAGTGTTTTGACGACGAGAATAAGTCCCGGAGATCAGGTAGCAATATCATATCAAGCGCTAAGTTGCCTAACATTGCCATGCCAAGTTTCTCAGGCCAGTACTCAGAGTAAGTGAGTTTTATAGGGATATTTAAGTCTGTCATTCATAGCAACAAGGCTCTAAACAATATTCAAAAGCTATACTACCTGCAATCATTTCTTAAGGGACAGCCCTATGAATTAATTAAAAACCTCCCTCTCATTAGTGTAAGTTATGAGGAAGTCATGCAGCTATTACATAATAGATATCACAATAAATATAAAATTATATCTGAGCATGTCAACAGCGTCCTAGACTTGACAAGATTACCCAAGTTTTCAAGTGCTAAGGAAATAAGGCATTTTGTTTCAGCCATCCGTCAGAGTCTGGCTGCTTTAAAAAACTTAGATGCGACTGTAGACGCGTGGGACCCTATTCTATTGGGCATCCTTACGCGCAAGCTTGACACCTACAGTGCTCGCGCTTACCAGCTGGAACGAGACCAGGAACAGGAGCCAACTATAGGTGACTTTTTAGCTTATATGGACAAGCGTGCCCTAGCGCTTGAAAATACGGATGCCAGCCACGAGAAGCAAGAAGTAGCAGCTGCAACAGCTACCAAGGGCAGAGTAACCTTGGCAGCCACAGCTAAGTCTTCGATGGATTGCATATACTGTAAGTGTAAGCACAAATTATTTGCTTGTCAGAAATTTAAATTATTATCTCCCAAAGAAAGAGTAACTTTTAGCAAAGAAAAGACTTTATGCAATATCTGCCTTAACATACATAATGGTAAATGCAAATACCATTTTAGGTGTGGGCAATGTAAGGGGCATCACAATACCCTCCTACACCTCGATGAACAAAGGGAGCCACAACCAGTGGTACTCCATTCTGGAGGCTGCACTAGTGAGAATGTTTTAATTCCTACAGCTCGTGTTAAGCTATTCGCTAAGAGTGGTAGGGAGGTACATGTAAAATGTATTCTTGATTCTGGCTCTCAAGTCTCACTAGTAACGACAAAGGCTGTTGAGTTGAGTTTTAGACTTGACACCTCAGCGTAGTGATATAAATTTAATTGGGGTAACTGAAAGTAAAAACAAACTGAGCTACTATATTCCCTTACAAGTTCATTCTCTGACATCTTCATTCACTACACTTGTTAACTGTCATGTAGTGGAGAAAATAACATGTAACTTGCCACAGAAAGAGGTTTACTTAACAGGCATAAACATGCCAGCTGGAATCACACTAGCCGATACAACCTTCAATAAACCATCAGAGATAAACATGTTAATAGGTGCCGATGTGTTTTTTCAGATACTACAACTCTTGAGGAGCCACTGCCCTTACGTGAGCGCAGTGATCCAAACCATCAGCAGCAGTCATTCTCTCCATACATCTTTAATACTAAGTTGGACCATATCATCGCTGGTGCCACAGCATCATGCATCATAAAAAATCAGGTTGTATCGCTTGTATGTACTAAATGTGACACAAGTTAGTGACAGTATCAAATGGTTCTGGGAGGTGCAGCGCGTGCCAGAGTTATTGATAGAGGGGGATTCAGAGCAACAGTTAGCCGAAAAAATGTTCACTGAAAAGATTAAATTAGAAAACAAAAGGTTTACAGTTCCCTTGCCATTAAAGTGCAAAACTGGTACCATAAATAAAACGCTAGGTAACTCATTTGACTTAGCTTTATACAGGTTCTTCAGTCTAGAAAAAAGATTGCAAAAGAACATTAATTTAATGTCAGATTACCAAAAGTTTATAGATGAGTACATAGAGCTAGGACATGGGCACTATGTAGACATTTGCTCATACAATTTCAACAAAGATGCAATTTATTTCATGCCGCATAATGCTGTAGTTAATGAACAGAATAAAACCACACATATATACCTTCGCGTGGTCGACACAACAGGTAAGGCTGAATTATACTTACTCTGTTCAAAGTCGCGAATAAACCCACTTGCAAAGCCACTAACAATACCTAGGCTGGAGCTTAATGCTGCGTTGCTTTTGTCTATTCTCATGGATAGGGTATATGAAACATTATGTAAAAATATTTACATAGATAATGAGTACTTATTCGCCGACTCTCAAATAACATTGGCTTGGATAAAGACTGATTTAACTAAATTGCAGGCTTATGTTGCGAACAGAGTTAGTGTAATTCAGCAGAAAACAGGAAAATGGTCTTGGCTGTATATACCATCATCAGAGAATCCTGCTGACCTGATAAGCAGAGGAATTAACCCACAGGAGCTTCCTAACTGCGCCCTCTGGTGGCAGGGACCTAAGTTCCTGCAGTGTGAGTATAAATTTGATATAGAAAATATAAACTTACCTGTAAACTTTCCCAAGATGAAGGTGGAGAAGTCGTCACATGACAAATTAGTACTTACTTTGGCTGCTCAATTTAGTATCTTTCAGTTTTTAGATAGGTACTCCGATATAGGAAAAATGACAAGAATAGTAGCTTATATTTACAGATTTTATCACAACTTAAAAGGCGATTCAAAAATTAAGGATAGGGTGCTTAATCATGACGAGTTACTACGCGCGTTGCACTTAATAATAAAGCACGAGCAATCAGTGTATTTCAGTAACAAAATAAATTTATTGCAAAAGGGCAACAGCGTTGCAAGGTTTCCTCAAAACTCTACATCCATTTTTAGATGAAAATGGTTTGCTTAGGGTAGGAGGCCGATTAAATAATTCGGACATTCCACTCTTACAAAAACATCCTATCATTCTCTCCAATAAATCTCGAATAACTGGTCTTATTATACATAGCGAACATGTTGTGTGTTATCGAGTAAAACTTCCGGCCTCACATAATATGTGAGCCATTATTTACAAACTAGTTCAGGACAATATATAGAACTTATTATTGTTTTATAATATAATTGGTAATTTTATAATCAAGTAAATAGTTGATTCATATTTCTTTATACTTATAATATTTTATTGGCGCCTTCCGCTTGACAGCTTCCGGCGCGTTTCCACATTCTACTGACTTTGTAGATCTACTTGAATCTATGCTCGCTAGAAAGAAAACTAATTCGGAAAGTATGACAAAATATTTCCACGACAAGGTTTCCTTATTAAAAAAATGCAATATCATTGGCGAGCCTGCAATTTCGTGCATAATTCACGGTCTACCCATGGAAATAAGAGCCAACGCAAAGGCTTTCAAGTGCGATACACCACAGCAACTATACTACGGATATTTGTCGTCACTGGAAAACTACAAACAAGTTGAAGCTAGCCATCCGCGACCGGCTACCACGTGGAGAAGAGGGGGCGCCGTTGCTCCAATTGCAAGAGGGACCGACTTTCAACCGAAGAAATGTTACGCCTGCCGAAGAGAAGGTCATGAAGCAAAGGACTGCAAAGTGCCGCGCTGCGAGGTGTGCCATCGCCCGGGCCACACGTCGGCCAGCTGCTGGTATGCGGCTAGCTCTTCACGCCCAAAAGTGAGTATTGTCTTATTTACAACATACAACATATACGTAGATTTGTACAAAAAGGTAGTGGTAATTTATGGTTTTAGTCTCATTGCATACATAGACACGATCAGCAAATTAAATATTCTCACTGTGGCATATGCTGATAAGTTAAAATTAAAGATTAAGCCTTCCGTGGTTACAATGAGAGGTTTTGGAAGCGCATATTCGACCTCTTTAGGAACGTCCCACGTGAATGTTCACATAGACAATATTATTTTAAGTGGATTTGTGGAAATAACGAATTACGACATAGCTGATATAGATTTAATAATCGGACAATCAATGATAAATCAACCTAATATCGGTTTAATTGTATTACAAAATTCTGTTAAATTCGTGGGTAGTAGTGATACTTTTAATAGTACTCTTAGTGATATAAAATTAAATATTAAATTAAATAACAAAATTTCCAGTGTATTTAAGACACAGCTGTATAATACCACAACAAAGTGCTGCTTTGGTACAAGTTTATCTCGATATTAACACTAATGGAACATTTTTTGTGAATTCTGTATATTTTGAGTTGGGCTATATGTCTTATGTAATTTTGGGTGGGCTTGTAAGGTCGAAAGATTGCTTTTTAAAAATAATTAATATCGGAGACAAAATTATTGAATGGAAACAGAATAGATTAATAGCACGCGCGGAAATTGTTACTATTAAAAAGGATGGTCTACAAAGTAGTACGAATGTTATGATACTTGACCAATCTACTCACGAGGAATTGCAATTATCTGATAAAGATTTAGAAGATTTAGAAAGGAATGATTGCAGTCGACTGTTACGGTTACTGAATAAATACAGACATTTGTTTGCCAAAAATACAAAAGATTTGGGATGTACAGACATACTGGAGATGCATATTCAGACCAAAACTGAGCAGCCTGTCTTTTGCAAGCCTTATCGACTCTCTCACAAGGAAAATGAAATTGTAAATGAAAAGGTTCAAGATCTTATTGATGCAGGTGTAATACGGAACTCTATGTCTGATTATGCAAGTCCAGTGATCCTTGTAAAGAAAAAATGTGGTAATTATAGGTTATGTATAGACTACAGAGCCCTCAATACACGCACTTTTAAAAATCGATATCCTCTGCCTCATATAGACGATCAGGTATCTCTGGTAAATCTTTCTTTACAACTTTAGATCTAGCACAAGGCTACTATCAAATTAGCTTATCTAAAGACTCTATTCATAAAACTGCATTTGTTACGCCTTCTGGGCAATATGAATTTTTAAAAATGCCATTTGGTTTAGCGAATGCACCAGCTGTATTTTCACGTATTATCAAAATCGTTTTAGGTAGTTTAGGGAATGACGTAGCTACGTATCTCGATGACGTCATGCTACCTATAACTTCTGTTGATGACAGTCTTAAGTTACTAGATAATGTATTAAAGCTCTTATCGGAAGCAAATTTGAAATTAAACCTTAGCAAATGTTCGTTTCTTAAGAAAAGTGTTAATTACTTAGGTCATGAGATAACTGCAGGCACAGTGCGACCAGGACAGGCTAAGATTAGTTGCGTAGCTGAATATAGAAGACCTCGAAACGTGCATGAAATAAGACAGTTTATTGGTCTATCATCTTATTTTAGGAAATTAATTCGCGGGTTTGCTGAAATAGCTAGACCTCTTACGCAATTGACAAAAAAGGATGTTCCATATACGTGGGGCTCTGCCCAAGAAACTGAATTCCAAACGTAAAAAGAGCGTCTTGTCGAGAGACCAGTATTAGGTATATACGATAGGAACGCTCGCACGGAGCTTCATACCGATGCTAGTAAGCTTGGGCTTGGAGGTATCCTTTTGCAATACCAAAGCGATGGTGTTTTAAAACCAATTGCATATTTTATTAGGGTTACAAGTAAGGAAGAACAGTTTTATCATAGTTATGAGCTGGAGACACTGGCAGTTGTAGATTCCTTGAAGCGTGTCTATACCAGACAGACTGACGCCGGACTGGAGGTGCGCGGCGGCTGAGGCGGCGCGCGGGCGGAGAGCCGGCGGCTGGCGTCCGCGGTGGAGAGGGGCGCGCGGACGGGCATAAGACTTTTTACCACGACGAAAGTACTGCGTCGATGTTATAAGCATTGTATCTATCTTGTTTTTAAGTATTATACCAAATTCATATAGTCTACGAATTTTATTTTACTTCTCACGACAAGCTATCGAAGTACACATCGTAGAAGTTACAACAAAGGCCCAGCGCACACCGCTGGAAGCGCGGCGAAGAGCAATTTAAGACAACGTACCTTGACATACGGTCAATAATGGTATATCAAGAATAAATTCGCACGCGGCACACGGAGCGTACTCAAGCTACTACAAGAGCATGCGCGCGACTACTCCAGTCGCCGCGCTGCTCTGCGCCCCACCGCGCTAACTCTGCGCCCGGCCGCGCTACCCCGCACTCAAGCGGCGCACGCGACTGGCTGTCAGATGCCCGGAGAGTTTTAACTATTGTGGCCGTGTGTTGAGCGAGTTAATTAATTAATCATGAACGAGGAAAAGTTAATTAACTTAGTGCAAACATATGTATGTTTATACGATGTATCGTCACGTCATTATAGTGATAAACTCATGAAAATGAATGCGTGGGAGGCGATAAGTAAAGAAATGGGTACAACAGGTAAGATTTATTAATTTATTTTCTTACAAATTACGACTTAAATAGCTCGTTCAACTATATCGTTCTGCCAATGAAGTGATCCCGACGACGAATTAAAATATTGTTTGAAATTGTCACGAATAGCCATAATATTTTGTAGTTGTGAATTGTCATCCTCATGTGAGTGTATATTATGTAATAAATTATTATTTCGACGAAGATTATGTGATTTGTCTTGAAGAATCATTACTGGATCACTATCAATTATGAAGTTATGCAAACATGTGCAAGCCAGAATAATAGAATGTAAGTGTCTTGGTTGAACTTTTAGCCGTCTCTCAAATACTTCAAATTTCATTGTTAGGATCCCAAAGGCACTTTCTACCGTTTGTCGTGATCTGCTTAAGCGACGATTAAAAACTTTTTTATCTCGATCTCCTATGAGTTGATTGCCAGGATAAGGTCGCATAATGTTTTTCGATAGCGGAAATGCTTCGTCTGCTACGAAAACGTTGAGGCAACGAGATATTCGTACCTGGTAGACATTTATTTGGCGGTATGCGAAGTGTTCGGTTCTGCAGTTTTTGTCCCAACTTAGAATTTGATAAAATACCACCATCGCTGTTACGACCATATACGCCGCAATCCACAACAACAAATTTGTATTTTGCATCCACAACAGCCAAGAGTACCGTGCTGAAGAATTTTTTATAATTGAAATACTGGCTTCCACTTTTATGAGGCGATCTTATAGCGACATGTTTGCCGTCAATGGCTCCTATACAGTTTGGAAAATTCCAAATACGTCTGAAGTCTTCTTCTATTGCTGCCCAAGACTCTTCAGTAGGTTTCGGCATTACAATAGGACGTAGTACTTTCCAAATAATGGCGCTTGTGTCGTGAACAATTGCGCGGACAGTAGAGAATCCAACGCGAAAATTGTGAGCAAGCGCCTTAAAACTGACGCCTGTAGTAACAAACCTGAAAAAAAAAAAATATTAATGTTATTGTCGGCCAATCCGAATAAGATTTATAAAAGAAACTACAGATGTCACAAATGAAGAGATTGACTATATCAAATCGCAAATAAAGGCGCTTACTAATAGCGAAGTCAATAGCTTCTCCATCACGCACAAAATGCTCTTTGCTATGATTGATGGAAAAGTATGTAATGCTGCTACGCACACAAAATCCACAATGAGGTGCTACTTGTGCGGCGCCACATCATTACAGTTCAACGATTTGGATAAGGAGAGACCATGCAAAAAAGAACACATGTAGTTTGGATTATCTTTGCTGCATGCTCGGATTAGGTTTTTTGAGAGCATTTTACATGTGGCCTATAGGTTGCCTGTGAAAAAGTGGAATGTTCGCCTTACTGCGGAAGAGAAGCAAATAGTGGAGTGTAAAAAAAAAGAAATCCAAAATACTTTCCGGGAGAAACTCGGTCTGTTGGTTAATATACCAAAAGCCAATTGTGGCAATACTAATGATGGGAACACAAGTAGACGCTTTTTTGAAAACTACGAAATATCAGCAGGAATTACGGGGATAGACTCAAATTTAATCTACCGATTAAAAGTCATATTAGATACATTATGTTGTGGTTTTAAAATAAACACAGAGCTGTTTCAAAGATATTGTCGAGAAACAGCCAAATTATACGTCTCTTTGTATAATTTTTATCCCATGTCCCCGACATTGCACAAAATATTGTGTCATGGGCCTGAAGTCTTAAGTGCAGCTCTTCTTCCTATTGGACAACTATCCGAAGCTGTAGAAGCCCGTAACAAACATATTAGAACGTTCCGCAGTAATTACGCTCGCAAGTTCTCGCGGGTAGCCTGCAACGCAGATGTCTTCCACAGGCTCCTGTTGACTTCTGACCCGGTCCTTACGGGCATGAGGAAGAGGAAAAATAAAAAACGTCCCCCACTGTCGGCAGACGTCCTGAATTTGTTGATGGAAACTGACATTTTAAAAGTAAGTTTTGAAGAAGACGACGAATAAATGATTTTAATACATTACTTATGCTTTTTTTTACCTTTTCTAACCTGCAACTGCAATAAAACATGGTTAGGCAGATACTAGGCGCAAAAAAGAATTTTGGCCAGCTTTTTGGGTCAAATACCAGTCTGTGCGCCGCTTCAACACCTCCCTAAAAACCCATTTTTTTTTTAATAGAGCTAGCGGGAGTGGTACATTTGGTGGGTGGTTTTATTTTGTTATAGCAGCGTCATAATTTTTTTTTTTAATTTTGCTATATCATACACAAAGTAGCGCAAACGCGCCACCTGTAATAAATAAGATTGATTTGCAGCTGATGTTACGAATGACACATTGGCCCATTGTCGATATTGCCATGTGGTATTAAGCTCACAAAAAAGATTTGGTTAGTCACTCCAAAACTGACAAACATCAAAAAAACACAGCAAAAATCAGCAAAGGCAATGAAACCCATAATTGAAATCTATAAACCAGCCTTGACGGAAAAAACAAAAGTCACCGAGTTGAAAATAGCTGCCTTTATCGCCGAGCACTGTTCTTTGTTAATAGTAGATCATTTGATTGCTATACTTCCTCAGTTGGATCCTTCGTCAGATGCTTTGAAGAACTTTAAAGTTCATCGCATTAAGTGTTCGATGTTAATAAAAAATGTGCTTGGCCCATCAATGCTTGAAGCTTTAATTGAAGAGATAGGAGATTTTCCGTACGCGATTATTATCGATGAAAGTACTGATCTATCGACACAAAAAGTGCTATGCATTGTTGTGCGGTTTTTTTTTCACACACGGTGGCTCAAGTTGTCACAACTTTTTATCGTATAATAAAGGTAATAAAATGTGATTCAAAAAGCATATATGAGTTGATTATAAATCAACTTAAAGAGGATGGCTTAAAAGTTGAAAATCTGATAGGAATCGGCGTTGACGGCGCGAATGTAATGGTTGGTAAACGTAATTCGGTGACTGCTACATAAAAAAAAAAAAGAATTACCCGATTTGATTATTGTCAAATGTATTAGCCACTCTTTGCATTTATGTGCGGAAAAGGCGGCTGAACTATTACCACGGCAACTAGAATTTTTCGTGAGAGAAGCCCATAATTGGTTTCATACAGCCCTAAACGTTTAGATTACTATAGAGCATTATATCAAACGATGAATGATAACAAGGACCCAAAAAAAATTCAAGGACTAAGGTACCCACTGGCTCGCTCGCTATCAAGCTATTACCACAATAATTGAGCAATGGGAAGAATTAAAGCTGCTATTTTCAGTTGCTAAAACTATTGATAAATGTTATATGGCACAACAGCTTTATGATATTATGAGGAGACTACCTTTTAAAGCTTTTTTTGATTTTTTGTAAAAAACGAATTAAAAAATGTTACTCAACTGAATTGACTTTTCCAAAGTGACGATGTTGAGCCTACTAAATTATTTGAGGATTTATTTTTACTATACAAAAACTTGCTCGAACGACTTGTTGTACCTTCACAATTGGAAATAGTGGTGGATTCTGCACTGGTGGAATTCAATTTCTGTGTTCTCCGTGTAAAATATTGTCAAAAATAAGTTGCGGAATAGACTATCTATTGAAATGTTACAGAGTATGATGATGGTCCGATTTACATTGCAAAGAAATGGTGGGTCGTGCACAACATTTAATCCATCCGCTAAAATGTTAAGTTTATTTAATGTCAATATGTATGACTCAAAAACTCAGAATCAGAAGAAAATGAACTCATATTGGATTTATTAAATAATGTATAAATTGTAATTTATGTCTGTTATGAATATTAAAGAAAGAAAGAAAGAAAGAAAAGAAGAAAGAAAGAAAATACAATTTATTGCAAAAACATCAGCGTACATTTTTTTTTCTATGTTACCTAAGTCTATATTTAAAAACACATTGATAATATTATTCACCTACTTCACAAACATCACATTTTTAGTCTATGGATCTATGATATTACAATATGTCATTTATGTCATGTAGACTAGATGTGATGTATGTAGGTGACGTGTCATTCTTGACGTGGCAACATATGGTCATTCCTTATATTTATTTTTTTATACAAGAATAATTTTGAGGAAATTATAAGTCCTAGTACGCTACTCCTTTGCAATTTCGGGTTGACACTCAGCATACACTGAGATGTTATAAAACATCCCAGTACTGATTTTCAGTGCCAACCGCAAGCGTCACCTGACGCCGGCATGCAATATCGTTTTATTATTACTTAAACAATATATATATGTACTAATAAATTATACGGGGATATACCGCAGATAAGCATGGTAAGTAGATAATTTCACATAGTTATCATACAATGCTGTATGTATGTGTATCTCACCGTAAGGTAATTTTTTTTTTTTTATTAATTCTTATACCTTACACAATTTTAGGCTCTCAACCATATTCCCAACACAATACATATAGTTTAAGAGACAGTACTTGGTACTCCTGTGACAGGAGTACCAAGTATAGGTAACTGACTCTGACAAGCGACTTAAAGAATATTTTTTATTATTTACTAATTATTATTGGTTGTTATTAACTGATTATTATGTTACGATTGATTGTTATGATGATATTATATGATTATTATATTAATTTATTATTTATATTTGTTTTAATATTACTTTATAGGGAGATTTTCATGTAATTGTCATGATTTTAGGGGTTTTTGATTTAAGCTTTGGGGTAAAAAAAATTAAGAGTTGGGAACACTGAATCAAACTATAAAGGAACCTATTATAGAGGGTAAATCATCATCTATGCCAGTATGCCGGAAAACCTGTATACTGAGTTCGAACAGTATTAATAAAATACTTACAATTGCTGAAAATACTTTGAATATGAACACTCAAATATGTCACTATCTAAAAACTCAATGCAGCGTTCAAGAACTCATGAAAGGAATCGAAAATAAATTGCAAGACTTCACATTGGAAGATTTTTCTATAATTTTAATTGGTTAAACAGATTTTAATACTGGCCTGGTGGTCTAGTGGTTAGTGACCCTGACTGCTATGCTATAGGTCGTGGGTTCAATTCCCACCCAAGTCTGGGTATTCTTTGTGTCCGTTGTTTGTATGGTTGTAAAAGTCCCCCGCGACACAGGAGTAATTCCTAATGCGGGAGTTGTCTTTTATAAAAAAAAATAATCGACAAATGACTGCTTTAAATTGATACTAGTTATAAGAGAATCGTTAAAAATATGAGAAACATGCAGAAACTACCTTTTTTTCTATGATAAATGTGTATATATAATGCATCAAAACATAGCAGGACTGTTAAATAAATCAGATGCTCTTACAGTTTATCTTTGAAGAGCTTAAAACCTCAAAAATTCAAATAGACGTGCTATGTATTAGTGAATATTTTATGACAACAGAATATCAGCAATTTTTAACATTTCAGAAGTATTCTACAGCGGCATGTTATATTGAGAATGAATGCAAAAGGGAAGGAACTTGTATCTTAGTTAAAAATGGACATAATTGGTAAGTAGTTTTGAATGTTGTGCAATAGAGGTAACTTCTTATGACACAGTTGTAGTATGCTCGTATAGAGTTCCTAAATTAAATAACTTAAATATCTTTTTTAGACAACTAGTCATTGATAAAATTTTTGAACAAAAATCATATTATTTTAATATCATACAATTGAAATGACTTTGAACAATCTTCACGGAATAACAATATAGAAATAGTCGGCGTAGAACAACTACCCTCGGAAAATGTAAAAGAACTAGTGGTAAAGATTGGGAATAAAATCAAGACCAATGAAATTGAATGTGTACGGCGCAGTATACCACACAAACAAGGTACAAAACCACCTTCTATCATTGTGGGCTTCCACCCGTCTAACAGAGAATCTCGAGAAGATTGGCTGAACAAACGTCGTGAGCTAACAATGACCAGTAACACTATCAATGGTGACTTGACGAATACTAAAACCTTTGTGAATGAGGACTTAACAAGAACAACTAAGGCAAGGTAGGAAACAAGGGTTTCTTCATCCTATACCGAAGCCGAATATTCCTTTTCAATATCTCCACATCGATCATCTTGGCCCTTTCGTTAAAAGTAAACGCGGAAACATCTACATCCTTGGTATTTTTGATAGCTTTACCAAATTTATAATTTTGAGAGCGATCAAAAATATGAAGAGTAAAACGTCGATTTCAGTACTGAAGGATGATTTTGCGTTATTTGGTACTCCACGACATTTAATATCCGATCGTGGTACCACTTGGTATTGGTATTGGTATTGGTGTAGGGCTCTGTTTCCGCATTTAGACTCACAGACGGTCCATTATGCGTTCAGATTGGCTGACTAGTTGAGCCAGCCTAGCTCCTTCCAGAAGCACAAAAGCCTCCTGGGGCGTTCACAGGCTTCTAGGAGCGATCTCGCACCCGCGAGAATACTTGCCCGTTGTGTGGCCACTCCCTCGCACTCCAGGATAACGTGGGCGGCCGTTTCCTCCGCGTTGAGACATCCTCTGCATAGAGGACTGTCTGTCGCACTGATGGTGAATAGGTGCCGGTTTAGGGCTAAGTGGCCCGTAATTGTTCCTACAACTATTCTGATGTCGAGTCGGTCAAGACTGAGCAGTCTGCAAGTTAAACGTGGTGAGACCTCCGTCAGCACCAGTTTAGACTGCCTGCAGCCCGGTGTGTTGGCCCAGCGACCGTTATGCGCCTCACGAGTCCGTTGCCTTACCCATGAGCGAAGTTGATTGAAGGGAAGTGGCAGTAGTGTTGTTGGGCCTGCCACTGAAGTTACAGATCCCTTTCTTGCCAGCTCATCGGCGGCGTCGTTCCCGAATGAATTACTATGCCCTTTGATCCATTGCAGAATTACCCCGTTCGCAGAGGCTAAACGCTCTAGCGTCTGGTGGCATTCATAAATGAGACCGGAGTTCATGGTGTTGCCCTCCAGGGCCCTTAAAACGGCCATACTGTCTGACAATATTCGGATGTTGTACTCCTTTATGCCTTTTGACATGACCGCGGTCGCGGCGTAAGTTATTGCAACACACTCGCATTGAAATATGGAGCTGTGTTGACCAAGCGCCAGTGATATTTTTATATTTAGGTCTTGTGAGAAAATTCCGGCTCCTGTCCCTGACCCCATCTTGGAACCGTCCGTATAGATTCGCACTTCATGTATGCCAGATTGATCTCGGTCGTTTTCAAATAGTTGTATTTGATACTTCCTCTCGAAAATGTGTTGTTTCGGGATCCTGTCGCATGGGGCAGCGATTAGTGGTTGGTATTCCACTAATTGATTCCATAGTTTGATATGGGGACCCTCTCGGTTATACCAGAGACCTAAGAGTTTAAGTCTGATGGCTGCCACAGCTGCCTCCTGTTGTATATACAGGTCTAGTGGGGCTAGATCAAGAGCCACCTCTAGGGCGGTTGTGGGAGTTGTGCGCATGCAATTAGTGACGGCAGTACATGCTAGTCTCTGGAATTGCTGCAGTTTGTTTCTGACAGTGCTTAGTTCCGTTCTGTGCCACCAGGCAATAGCACCGTATGTGATGATTGGTCGTATAACCGTTTTGTACAGCCATAGTGTGATTTTCGGTGATAATCCCCAGCTTCTGCCGAGGAGTCGCTTGCATTGGCAGAATATAATGCAGGCCTTATTTATTTTTGCGTCCAGGTGCCTGTTCCATAGGAGTTTACTGTCCAGTATCACTCCTAGATACTTGACCTCCTTGGTAAGGGCTAGACTGGTGTCAAATAGTTTAGGTAGTCTCAGTTCTCCTAAACTACGTTTATTTGTGAACATGATTAACTCCGTCTTTGTCGGGTTCACTGTTAGGTTGTGTTTTTCACACCACTGCTCTACGACCTTCAATGCAGACCTCATTTGGTCGCATACCACACTCTCAAAGCGGCCGCTGATGAGGATGGTCAGGTCGTCCGCATAGCCCACTGTGAAGAATTTGCGGTCATTGAGCTGGGTAATGAGCTCATCGACCACAATGTTCCATAGGAGAGGTGAGAGGACTCCACCTTGCGGACATCCTCTGGCCACCACCCCTCTTGATGTGTTATTCACAGTAAATTGTATAGCTCTGTATCTGAGCATGCTGTCGATCCATCCCGCAATTGTGGAATCGACCCCATGTCTTGACAGAGCCTGGCTTATGCTGGTGAAGCTGGTTTTGTCAAAGGCACCTTCGATGTCGATGAAGGCTCCTAGGGTTGATATTTTGCTGTTTAGATTGCCCTCTATATATGAAACGACTCGATGTAAGGCAGATTCTGTTGATTTGCCCATCGAATAAGCGTGTTGGTTGGGGTTCAAGGGGTAGCTGACTAGTGCAGTGCTCCTTAATTCCCTGTCTATTAGTCTCTCCAGCACTTTAAGTAAGAATGATGTGAGACTGATGGGTCTAAATGATTTCGGTTGTGTGTAATCTCCTTTGCCGGGTTTAGGGATGAAGATTACTCTGACTTCTCTCCATTTCAAGGGGATGTAGCGGTGGGCCACGCAGCTTACGTAGATGATCTGGAGGTGGTCTATTAAGGACCCATCGCACCATCTTAGCAGGCCTGGGAAAATACCGTCCAGTCCTGCCGCTTTGTATGGAAGGAAGCTGTTGATCGCCGAATTTAATTTTTCATGATTCACGATTTTTCGGGCGGTGGTCCAGTCTGAATCACCTGGTGTATTTTCTCCACTGTCTTCCCATGTGTCCTTCTCATTTGATATTCGGCATCCTGGGAAGTGGGTTGTCATTAACAGTTCTGAGGTCTCTGAATCTGTTTTTGTATACGTCCCATCAGGTTTTTTCAAGAAGCCAAGGCTGTGTCCTCTTTCACAGCTCATAATGTTCTTGACTCTGTTAGCCTGATTGTTGTTATCAATGTTAGTACAGAAGCTTCTCCAGCATTCAGTTTTCCTGGTTCTGATCCGCTTCTTGTAGTGATGTCGGGCCTGCTTAAATGCTTCCCAATGTTGGTCAAGTCGAGAGTTCTTTGCTTTATTAAACAACTTCCTAACCTTGCGGCGTAGTTTCTCCAGTTCCGGTCCCCACCAGTAGTGTTTACTGCGTGGTCCCGTTCTGGGGGTCGAAAGTGGGCATGTTTGTTCGAAGCAAGTGATCAACGTAGTAGTAAGGTTGTCTACATGGTTATCAATATCCGCTGTGGTCCCGTGAGCATTTGGCAGATCGATATTTTTCAAACAATCCGCGGTTACTTGCTCATACTTACGTACATCCATCTTGCGAGGATTTCGTCGGGGTTCGGGCGGTGTGAGAGTCATCTTTAAGTCAAATTTGATCCAACGGTGATCCGAGCACGACGCCTCATCCGAAACATGCCAATCCGAAATATATGATGACGCGTACTCACTGGCTAGTACCACTTTTACATGAAATTAATTTAGGAATTTCATAGCTTCATCTAGAATAAAGCATACTTTAAATGCGGTAGCTACGCCGCAAGCAAACGGCGGAAAGAATATCAGCAAAAGAGATGCAAAGAATTCGAACAAACGCTATAATAAATATTGCAACTCAACAAAAGAAAATGAAGTCTCAGTATGATAAAAAGAGATGCCATGCTAAAATATACAAAATTGGTGATCTGGTGATGGCCCAAAAGAGTACCAAGACTCTCGGGGAAAGACAAAAACTAGTTCCAGCATTTAGCCGTCCTTTTCGTGTTACAGCGGTGAGTATAAAAATATTTTTTCTGTTGATAAAATTAAGCCTTGGGTGACATTTGATGAGTCGGAATCCAAAAGCGATTATGAGGATGGCGAGGGTCCTTAAACTAACTAGCTCTTTTTTTTCTTGAATATTTAAAAATGTGGTATGATAGTGATAGTTGACAAGCGGAAGCCTTTCATTAGTTCACACGTGCGTCTAGTTTTCCATTTCCTATCCAAACATATTCCTTATGTCCCTTCATGAACTACACATCGGTACCCAGACAACTGATTTAACATCTGGAGGATGCCGAAGCACCTTGTATCTACACTTGAATTTAAAGATTCCATTTTAAAGGTAGCTCGGACTCGTTCTGATGACGTAGCAAAAGCTGTTATTGCCCGCATTCAGTATGAATTTGACTTAGTTGCTGCTGAAGTTAAGTACCACAATAACTGTTATAATATCTTTCTGAGGCCTACTACGGGATATACAGTCGGTCGTCCCGAAGATGATTCAGTGAACTTGGCGATGGAGGAAATATTTCAATACATTGAAAATAATGATGATTGTCAATTTTCATTGCAAGAATTAAAAGACATTGGCAAAAATCCAACTATAGATAATAAAACAATTAAAAGAAGATTAAAGTTAAAGTATGGTGATAAAAGGGAGTTAAACAATTATCTGTTTTATTGACAATAAGTACGATATTCTTAATAAAGCTTGGTATGAAAATAGAAAACAAAATACAAAAGAAAAACGATTGAGAATACTCAAAGCTGCCGCAGCAATTATTCGAGAGGATATTCAATCTGTAGTGATTGATAATGATAATTATCCCCCGCCGAGTCGAATGTTTGAAAATATCGACAGCGATATTCCAGGGTCCTTGACTTATTTTTTGGAGCAAGTAATTTAAAAAAATCGACGATTTAAATTAGATCATTTGAAATTAATATGTACAACTATCAGCCACTGTATAATGACTGCTGTTCGGCCAAATCAAGATTGCAATTGGGTTTATCGGTTTTTTTTCATCGACGATTTGGATCAAAACCTCTTATACAAAATTTTTCGTCTTTCGGATTATGTGCATCATATAATGATACTATAATGTATGAGGCAGCAGCAGCATATTTTACCACCAGAAACTGGCACATTTATTCAGTATGTTGCAGAGTGTCGGGTTGTCAATACCTACATTGCAAAAAATCTATGTAGTAAAAAATTCACATATCATATTCTCTACTTCGCATTTTAACTAAATCGCATAATGACATAGTAGCAAAATGCCTACTTTTTCAAAATAGGTACAGTTAGATACGAAACTATTTACACAAAATACATAAGGAAAATCTGTCTGGCTGGTTGTTAATATGTCATACATACTGTCATGTTGATGTATGTATAATATTTCATTTTGTTGTTCTATTGGCACAATACAGTGAAAAATGGTTAATAATTTAAAGTTTATTACAAATCAAAAGGGAAAACCGGCTCTTCTTTATGATGGCCATCGCTATAATTTTGCAAAAAATAATAAAAACGGGAGCCTGTGGAGGTGTATCAACAAGCATGAATGTTCGGCGACTGTGACTTTAGATAAAAATAAAGAGAAGATTATCAGACAAAGTTTTCACATTTGTGCAGCACATCAGGAGGATAATGATATAGCTCTGATGATGGATTCTTGTCGGCAAGAAGTATGCAGCAATATGGAACCGGTCAAAAAAATATTTGAAAAGTATGTTTTAAAGCATCACACAAACAATTTGCTAGTGCCATCATATTACGAAAAAAAGGATAGCTTGTATAGAGCTCGACGTAAAAAATTGGGCCTTAAAAATACTGAATTTAATAAATTAGCAGATGTGCGAATACCAAAAATGTTGGCATCTGATTGTTTAGTTGCAAATGATGGCGAAGAGGAAAAAATATTGTTATTTAGTTCCAAAACTGCAAGGAAATCAGCAAAGTTTTGGGGGAATAAATGTTTTTTTGGTGATGGTCCCTTCAAAAGATGCCCAAAACCATTTTATCAATATTTTTCCATTCACGTGGTTTTAAAAAATTCTCCAAAGTACACAAATATCGTGCCCATCATTTACGCCTTACTACCAAAGAAATCGGAAGCCACATACCAGACTCTTTTCTTAGATTAAAGACAAACTCTATTTCACTATTAGTAAATTTAAATGTGACTTTGAACCAGCTCAAATGAATGCATTTAAAACATTATTCCCACAGGCAGTCTTAACTGGATGTTATTATCATTATAACAGGGTTATATGGAAGAAGGGCCGTGATCTGAATGTAAAAAATGAAATTATCAGATTAACTTCGAATTTGCCTTTATTGCCTATTAATTTCATAGAAACTGGTTGGAAATCTATAATAGAACAAAGTCCAAAAGATAAGGCCTCAAAAAAGTTTATAAATTATTTTGAACGACAGTGGGCGAAGTCTTTTTAACTTATCTGTTGTGCCTCAGAAAGGCACCGTACCAACAACGGTATGGAGAGCTGGCACAGAGGCCTTAACTGTCGAATTCCTCATAAAGCTACATTAATTTTATTTTTATACATATTGCGAAAAGAAGCACGGCTTAAAGATATTGCCATTAAACATTATTATTTCAACCAGTCACGCAGACTGCGACGTCATATACAGTTCGACAAAATGTATAACAATGAAGTCATTTCTCTCAACCAACAGAATATTACAGTTCTACAGTTTTTAAAAAATATCATAAGGATACGTAAGCAAATTCTTCACCAATCGTGATTAATTACTTTATTTTTAGGGGTTTTATTTGTTTTGTTTGTTACATGGTATGTAGATTTTATTTATTTATTATTTATTTATTTATCTCTTTATTGTACACCTTTCAAGTGAGATACAATTCAAAAATAATGTAGACATTCAGGTATAACAAGTGGCGGTAAGTAAGTACTAGTATATAAAAAATGTCATCTGTCCTAGTGTTTTTTTTTTTTGTATGTACCTTTGAAAAAGTAGGCATTTTGCTACTATGTCATTTTGCGATTTAGTCATAATGCGAAGTAGAGAATATGAGATGTAGATTGTTTACTACATAGGTTTTTTGCAATGTAGGTATTGACAACCGGATCCGTTGTCTGTACTGTTAAATGTACATACTTTGGACGGTCATAATACGCTTCACATCATGGGGATCATTAAAATTATTACCAAAAAGTTCAGTTACAGCAGAAGAGCCTACATTACGAACAAACATACTTCCTTCAGCGCAACATTTTGCAGAAAAAGCTCATGTGCCAACACAAGTCTATCAAACAGATGGTGTAGTAGGATATAGATTTGATTATTAAAGTAATACAACAACATCTTTACTTAAAAAAGTAGATATGTTATGGTTATGTTTATGGGAAATGGAAAAAATTATTATTGCCTGGTCCAGGTTATATTGAACATTTAACAAGTAATATTATAAATTTTTCGTATGCAAAACCTCGAGAAATCGTATCCGCAGCACCTGAAGGATCTGAATTATCGAAGATCATGGTAAGACTTGGAGGTTTTCATTTACTTATGTCTTTTTTTGGAGCGATTGGTTTTATTATGCAAGGAAGTGGTATAAAAGAAGTACTTTCTCAAATTTATGCACCTAATTCATTAGAAAAAATGCTCAATGGTCATGCTTACGCGAGAACTGTTCGAGCTCATACTTTGCTTCATCTTACTTTAGCAACAGTAATATCCAAAGAACTTGTTCTGAAAACCTTACAAATACAATTGAACTTTTAACAAACAAAACTATTTCCTATAATGATATTTAACAAGGCGATGAAATAGCTGAAGCATTACTTTATCAGTTTAATGAAAAACTACAGGAGCACGGAGAACGAGGACCTATATCAAAACTATGGCTACAATATTTTCATATGGTGTCTATTGCAAAGGAATTTATAAAAGCTGAACGTATGGGAGATTGGCGAGCTCATTTGAATTGCGTTAAAGAAATGCTTCCTTTTCTTCATGCGTCAGGACATTTTAATTATGCCAAGTCTGCGCAAGCATACAAGATATGATGCAATTAGAGAACTTGATGGATCCTAGTGTTTATCAAAGATCTATCGAAGGATTTTTCACTATTAGACGTTCTGATAAATTAAATAGTGGAACTTCGACGGATATAGTGATTGAACAATCAATGATGAAGTGTATGAAAACAGATGGAGGTGTTGCTCGAGGGAGAAGTACGCAAGAAAGTGTCGTTAGTAAATGGGTTTATGGCATGCATACGATGAATACTGTGTGTGAAGGATTGGAAGATCTCGCTAATGTTAGAATGGACACAATAGACCAGCATGTGGATGCAAGCGATTCTCGTGTAAAGAGAGATATTGAAGACATTAATAAACTTGTGGAGTGGCTCTTATTACATGATACGTTCCCTGTGATTCCAAAAATTATGCCCATTGCCAGCGGAGTCGTTGGCGATGATAAAATTAATTGTCATAATGCTCGTGCAGTTGGACTTGCTTCTATAAGCAAAATGACTGGCCAAACGTTTAATAATATTAAATCAAAACGCGCTGATATAGTACTTCCTCTTTTAAGTGCAAGTAGCGTCATAAAAGTACATGATGAAAAGGTGCCTATAGACCCTGTATTATTATTTCAACGCATGAACATTACTAAGACATTTGAAGATGAACTTGAAACATTCTTCGCATATGAATTAGCTCCTTACCCATTATCACTCTTTGATGCAGTGGGAATGCGTAAAACTATGAAGTCAGCTCTTTATAATTGCTTTGAATGTTTAAACTTCGAAATTGATAACACAAATGCTATCTACATCATCGATGGAGGGTATCTATTACACCGTGTTGTATGAGATCGAGATGAAACATTTCATATTATTTTTGAAAAATATGTTCAGTATTTACAAAGACATTTTGGTCGTTACAGTACGATTGTATTTGATGGTTATACTAATCATACGAAAAATATTAAAGCTGCTGAACAACGTCGTCGGACTACAAAAACATCTTCATCTGTTGATATCGTTTTTGATCGATCTATGAAAGTTCCAACAAACCAACAACAATTTCTTGCAAATACTCACAATAAGTCTCGCTTCATTTCAATGTTATGTGAAGAATTTACAGCTGCTGGTATTCCAATAAAACAAGCTGATAATGATGCTGATGTCCATATAACTGAATCAGCAATAGAACAATGGAAAAGTTCAAATACAACTGCCATTGTTGGGGAAGATGTTGATTTGTTGATATTCCTGACTGCACGGACTCCAAATGATAAAATTATTTACTTTTTGAAACCTGGGAAAGCTCAAGTACAATCAACAATATCTTCATCACAATGTCTGACTGCATATACGAAATGTCAAACTCATATTTTATTTTTATATGCAATAACTGGTTGCGATACTACATCAGCAATTTTTAAAAGAGGTAAAATAGCAGTATTTAAATTGTTCGAAAAACGTAATGATTTAATTGATTGCGCAGAAGCATTTACAAAGATTGACTCTTCTCCACACGACATCGTTACAAATAGAATTCGTTTTCTTCTTGCAATGTATGGCTATATTTGAGGTTTGTAAAATCTGCATGGAACAATAAAACGGTACAGTTGTCTTGTCTGCCTCCAACATCTGCTTCTGCCTTTCAACACTTGTATCGTGTGTATTATCAAGTTCAAGTGTGGCTAGGCAATGAGCTGGACCCAGAAGGATGGGGTTGGAAATTAACAGATAATTATTTGGAGCCAATTCAAACTCTACTCCCGCCTGCTCCAGAAAAACTGCTTAATACTGTTTTTTGAAAATGCAAGACGGATTGTAGTAAGAATTGTGGCTGTCAAAAAGTGGGATTATTTTGTTCGCCAGTATGCATCAATTGTCAGGGTCAGACTTGCTCCAATATTGAAACAAATACAACAGATGAAAATATTTATGATATTAATGGAGAGACAATTGATGCATCCCTTTTCTTAGAACAGCGAACAGAAATTCTGCAAGAAGAAAATGAAGATATAATAACATTTAGAAGAATACAACGTATTCCACTTTGATCATTAGCAATATTACCATTCTTTCAATCAATAGGATACGATCTGATCAAACTTTCTTTATTACAATAGATCGTGGAGTATACCTACTGGGGAAACCACGTTAAAAAAAATGCGCCAAGTACATTACCTCATAAGTGGTGTGGAAATGTGTGCATATTATGTAAAATATGAATTTTCTAATTATTAAAACCGCGATATCTCACGAATGAGTCGTAAGAGAAAAAGTGACTGGACCATTTTTGTAGAGAATTGTATGATCTACATACAACTTTTGTCTGAACTATTTTCACAATACAACTTACCGTTTTCGAGAAAAATGGAAAAAACAACCTTAATTTTGTACGTTTGACCTTGAATAAATTTTTTTGCAGAAGTAGGATCGAAGGGAATTTTTGACATTTTATTTATAATGATGTATTTAACGTCTCTGCCAATTTTTAGCTCTATGCGAATTTTGACTAAGTCAAACATCTATTTTGACTGGATATGCCTCATAATTATTTTCGATTTCGATAATTACCCGTGTCAACAAAAAAAACTGAATGATGATTGCAGTAAATTTTATTTTGTATTGCAAAACTCCTCTGACCTCCGAAACAGATGTAAGTAACTCATAAATAGTCAAAACTGATGGAACTCATTCACTCGTAGAAACAAGTGAAGAAAATATGAGTACTGTCTTACGTACTGGTAATATGTATTCGACAGAAGCCTCAATGGATCAAAAAAACGGGCAAGAAAAACCCTTAACAATTTCATGATAAAAAAATGTGTACAAAGGATTTCGTAAACTGGAAATATGATATCAGAAACTCTTGTAAGAGAAGAATTTAACAAGTATAAATAAAAATAAAAAAATACTTCTCCACGCTTATTTTTATGAGTGAAACAAAATCCCAGGAAAAACAACCTTATTATTGATACAATTCCAATGAGCTCAGACACGGTAACCCATAAGTTCATGAGAAGTTGGGTACCCTGAGCATCAGGTCAAGATTACTATGTTATTGTAATATCATTGAAGTCACAGGACACTCAATTTAAAATTGATCAGACCAGAAGAAGTTACTCATATCCCTTCAAAGGTTAGAAAATAACTGATCCTCAAGTAGCTGAACAGATTTTGCTTGAAATATAGCTAAGAACACTCTCAAACAAGTCACCTTTCAAACAAAAAAAAAACTAATACAATATCGGTCCATTCTTTAGCCACATGATGCCACAGACATACATGATACACGCCTTTACTTTACCACACTTTCTTTGTCGGAGTTAAAAGGGCAGGAATTGTTAGATATAAGAAAGGGATCGATGTCAATATTGAGAATGCATCAAAAACCACGCATACCCGATTTATTAATTTAGAACCAAGATATTATTTTGCTTATTTTGCAATATTTATTACTAATTATCTAATTATTATTTTACTTTTAGTTTTTAAGATGTCAGTATTTTCTTTTGTGTAGACTCTTTTTTTTTATTTATTACTTGAAATTTGACCTCGAGTTTAAATAAAAAGAGTAAACTGTCGGAAGTGATAACTTGTTTTAAAACAATACCATAGATCTTGTAGACGCGTTATAAATAAAATATATGTTTAAAAATATATAGAAAATTTAAGAAGCTTTTTGACTAATACTTTATTATTTTTTTTTTAATATTTGTCATACTAAATACTTTCAATTTAAAAAAAAACTTAATTTTTCATAAAAATTATAAGGCGAGTATGATAAATATAAAACCGAGGGTCTGTTGTTCACTCATACTTAACAGGGTAATTTTCAATGATAAAAGGAATCATTTAACTAATTAAACTGAAAAATTAGATTCCTTTCTATTTTGACGTTATTATTTTAATTATAAAACCATACATTAATAACCAAACAATATAACAGCAAGACACGACGTATAGTGGAGTAGAAGACGTAAATACTTAATTCTTGACTACCCTACTATTTTAAATATTTCTTCTTAGGTTATTCCTATTATTCCTTGCTAGGTTTCTCAGTACGGTGCTTCGTGATGCGAGTAGTATTTTCTCTGTGAGTTGATGTTGATGAATGAGTCGTTGGTCCTGTGAACAAAAGCAAAGTTGCAAGCTGTGAAAAGTGGAGGGGTGTGGGTTTTTCTTAGAGATTAAACTGTTAAATTCATTGATTTTTATTTCCAAATATATTAACTAGGTTTTCCCCCATTTTAACGTATTACTCTATTTTTTCAAGACAAATTTTAAAATAATAGAAAAGTGAAACGTCTAAGCTTAGCCAGAGGCTTGCGATTCTCAAGGTTTTCTAAGTATGTTTTATCCACTTACTACTAGTCAAATTAGTGTGAACTAAGACTTACACAGAACAGATATTAAGCATATATATAATGCAGATGTGAAACTCAGCATTTCGTACATTGATAAAATTTTGATTCAGGTGGATTACTCAGACATGGATACATATCTGTCAAGCCTGAAACAGTACATAAGTTGTACAATATAAAGTATCCTACGATACTACGACGAGTACGAGCCTGACCATACCTCGTACACCTGACCTACCTGACATACTGAGCCATACCTCGTACAGCAAACCACAAATTTCGTATTTGTACGAGGAACCTCGTACGGTTGGCAACCCTGCTCAAGAGTCACAAGTGCGTTGCCGGCCTTTAAGGTGGGAGTAGGGGAAGGGTGAAAGGGGTGGAGGGAACGGGGGAAGAGAGAGAGGTGGAGAAGAGGGGGAGGGGGAGAAGAGGGGGAGGGGGGAGAGAAGGGTTAGGGCCTCCGGTAACTTCACTCACTCGGCGAAAAGCAATGCAAACTTTCCTTCAGTGCCGGTTTTCTGGGAGGCCGTGGTGTCAATCCGGTCGAGCCGGCCCATATGTGCCGAAGCATGGCACGATTAATGTATTTTTATCTTGTGTCTGTTGTGGGCTTTGAATAAATTTATTATTTTCTTTTATTTATTTTCTTCCATTCTTTCTTCTTTCTTTATGCAGTCTAAAAAATCTTAAGTGGATCTGACTCAAATGTCCTAGGCTACACCTGTACAACTATATGAATAGATACTACCTTTTGCTTGCAGCTTTGCTCGCGTTAATTTATAATTTATCAATAAATTCTGATATCCCATACAGACAGTATTTAATTTCTAGGAGGAACATACCATAATATGTTCTTTTCTGTACTGCTGACAATTGTATACAAAATTTCAGGATCATCACCTGAGTAGTTACGGTGTGAAAGTGTAGCATATAAACATTCATTAACTTTTAAACTTTCGCGTTCCATGATATAATTATGTACTTATACTGGAATTAACGCGATCACGAAAAGGTATTACATACGTTGTCACAGGCTGGCACTGGCCGTGGTCACAGGCTGACTGGCTCAGCGGTGCACGCCCTCCGTCGTCGAGATCGTGAGGTAGAAGGTACTTCATTCGAAAATGTGCGGATGGTCGAAACGTCAGGCGATTCAGAGGTATGTAGTACCTTTTCGTGATCACGTTAATTCCCGTATAATACATAATTAAATAAACATTCATGTTCCATTTATAATAATAGTTAGTAAGAAATGCATTAAATAAAAAAAATAAGGTATAAATAGTATAGTCTAAGGTGGAAAATTTACTACACTAATTGTAGTTTATAAGGTATAAACTATAGCACTCACCTTTGCTTAAGTGTTATGCACAATAGTATTTACTCGCTATCACTTTAAAAAACATCATCTTGGTCCTTGGAATGGAATTCCTAGAACTGCAGCAATCAGCTATACAACAATGGTTTTGATCATGCAGTAGTCCATCCTAAAATATTATACAAAACTATTTAACTAAAAAAATTACTTAAGAGATAAGAGGATGCTCAATTTTCATCTATTATTTTAAATAACTTTAAAACTATTTATCAAAACATCAATTAACCATAACGCAACAAACAAAATAAGTAGGTATACTATTTGTCACATCATACATTTTGCAAATCTTGTTTAATATTTTCTAATTTGGCCACCAAAAGTGACATTCAAAAGCCATCATAGTACAAGTATTCGGAGCAAATTGGCTGTGACAGACAGACAGACAGATGCATGAGTGATCCTATTAGGGTTTATTTTGCCATCCAGACATATGGAGCCCTAAAAAGGCAATAAAAAATAGGCAGTCATGGGACTGCCGACAGAAGTGAAAACTTAAACGAAATGACGAACTTAAAACATCACATTAGCAGGTTGGTGACATTAAATAATAAGGAGCTGACACAACTCAATATTTGGATTAGCACCCTCTAGTGGATCTATATATGTATTATTAACATGTCGGTCACGAGTTCAGAGCTTTTCCCCCATAGCAAAAGTGCACAAACGTGCCTAAAGAAGTTTTCACTTCAAAAATTACTGGTGTGGCAAATGCATTTAGCGGGCCAAAGGCTTGATTTACACTGTAGTGGTATAAAATAATAAAAATGCTAAGTTAATTTAAGCTAAATTACCTACACAAAAAAATCCATTCTAAACAAAATGGCAATCAGAATAACGAAGTTATGTTGCTGCATTGACGCAGCTGTTGTTTTGTTGAGATATACCTAATTCTTATTTGACACTGTAACAGCTTAATTTAAACCATTTGAGGTTTTCAGTCTCAGACGTTATTATTACTACATATTTTAAAACAAAGTCCAGGGCTGCGTCTGTCTGTCTGTTCACGATAAACTGAAAAACTACTGAATGGATTTTCATGCGGTTTTCACTAATAGACAGAGTGATTCATGAGGAAGGTTTTGGTATATAATTTGTGCCTGTGCTAAGCCGGGGCATTGATATAATTATAGCAACTTAATATTATCTATCAAGTAATTCCATAGAATTATAAAACCTATTTGATATATCTGCCAAGACTTCAGCCATGCCTCTGAAGAGATGTCATTCAGAATATGCCTTTCTCACAAACATTGCCTAAGATTTCCTTCTTTGTACAAAGAGTTGTTAGTTTTCAAGATATAAAAAAAACATTTAAAAAATCATCCAAATTATGGAATGATAATATCAGGGAAAACCTATACAAATATTGCGCATAAATATTATGTTCACATACTATTTTTCCTAAATAAAATTATATCGCCTCCTGGCTTAATAACGATGTTTTTACAGCTGAACAAATGCAACATTTGCTAATCAATGCTATAAAAATGTCAAAACATACCTAACATGTGATATGACACTTTTTTTTGCTGGGAGGCGAATGATCTATTATACAAATTGTATTTTGTTCATAATAGTTTGTTGTTTCCCCAAGAATAGGCTTGCCATCATCTGGCAATGCAAGTGCCGATGCCAGACAAGCTATTCAAAAATCCCAGACACATGTGTGAAATCGAGATTCTTTCCCGGACACCTTAAAAAAACACAAATAAATATTTTTTTTATTTAATTAAACAACTTGTTAATCTAATAATTATAAGTTGCCCCTGGCACAGAGTGTCGAAGACACTTTTTGAAAACCCCACCTGGATGATCGTCCAGGTGGGGTTTTAAACTAAACTAGGACAAACTAGCCCTCTAAACTAGAACAAATCCGGGGAAACCTGGACGTATGGCAGCCCTACCCAAGAATATGATGAATGTGTTCATCTTAAATTTGCCTCTGAGAGATGTGCTGATGGTGACGAGACAGCACATTGTACAAATATTAGCCATGATACATTGGTTGACAGCAATAGGCTTATTAAGTATATGCAATCAAATTATAGGTGCCCACATGCAATATTTAATATGCTTCGGTGCAAATATTTAATGGTTACAGTTATAGTAAATATACTAACCTTCTCAAAGTAGCTTTTCAAGAGCAGCCAGTCTTGTAAGAGTAATTACCTTCAAGGCATCTTGTTGCACTTGTGGGCATTGTGCATTGTGGCAACAAACTAGTGTAAGTTGGAGCACAATATTCATTGGCAGCTGTAAAATAATATCAAAGAAATAGCACAATGTATTAAGTATTTTTGTTAAATACCTCCTATTTTAGTCATCCTACTGTTAACAGTGTTAACTGCCAATACTTATTAACTACGGTACTAATAATAAAAAAATAATGATAAATGTAGGTAATAGTAAATAGAACAGGTAATCACAAGTAGCCGCTTACATGGTAAAGAAAGAAGAATGTTTGGATTATAAAACATGTTTCACATGTTTGAGTCTTGAGAACAGTTTAACCAAAATAACCATATGTTATAACCCTATTGCCTAATGGTGATTATGGAGATTTTTCTAATTTTGTAATTAAATAACTACCATTCATAGATAATATACTAAATAGAGAAGTGGCATGCAGGGTTGCCAAACTTTGAACAAAACCAATAATAAGACATGTTAAAGGAGTGTAAATTTAGCAGACATTTGTTAACTTAAATTTTTTAGAAGTAAAAAAATGAAATGTTGATATTTTTAAAACACAAATGTCGATTTTATAAATGAAAAAAAAAAGTATGTGCATTTTGTTTTTTTTTCTATTTTATAATGTGTCCATATTTTTTAATTTTATAATGTCTCCTAAGTTCATGCTCATCATATTAATCTATTGATTGAAGTTAAATGACTATTGATATTTAATGAACTACTACAATCTATCAAATTTAGTCATTGCATTTAACAATTTGTCGCTCATGTATTATTTCCACGCAAATTAGAAGTATATTAGAGGCCTGCCCAATATGTCTACTTTTTATTTGGCAGACCCAATGTAGCCAAAATGTAAAAACCCATTGACGGTATAAAATGTTGTCCGCAATAAAAAAATAATGCTATAAAGTTTCCTGTATCAAAATCTCGTACTTAATTGTAAGAGCCTGATCGTATCCTCATACCTCGTACAGCAGACCACAAATTTCGTATTTGTACGAGGAAACTCGTACGGTTGGCAACCCTGATGGCATGGTTATGCGCTCCATAGACGATCATGCGGCATGACATGCTGAATCATCATGCTACATGAAGGACCTATTGAGAGTCCATCATGCAGCATGACAATCGCTTGGTATAATCATTTTATTCAGTCGATATAGATAGTACAGTGAAGAGTGCAATCTATCATAGAATTATTGATAAGATATTGATTACGATTTATTGTTATCTAAAAATTTTGTGTCTTATGTTTTAGTGCTAAGTATTAGTTTTATTAATAGTTAGTACTCAACGTAAACATTACGTATAATGAATGCTGCGGGCGTCTATAATGTAAAGCACAATGTTGCATATGTATATTGTTGATGCTCCTTAATAAATAAATCAATAAATAAAAATAAATAGAAACAGGATACGTAAGATCAAAATCAAAACCATTTATTTCAATTAAACCAATAACAGGTATTTTAGAATTTACGATTTACCAATCAGATTTATTATCAACAAAACAAAACAAAAAAAAAAACAAAAAAAAACAAAACAAAAACCATTTATGTATGCTGCATACAAAATATCCGTTTATTAAGGAAACATTTCGGCGATCTGCTAGCAGCGATAGACTCAAATATCCAAAACTAAGATGTATTAGTTACAACAGAAGCTGACATAAATTATAATTTTTGATCAATTTACAAAATAAATGGGTATAAAGTTCACACATTCGCACAATGGGTGGGGTTGTGGTATACACGCGTCAAGGGCTCGCCAAAGGCACCTGTGTGTATTCTATGAATTCGGCTGACTTTCTTTATTTTGGTGAAGTTCAGTTTCTTATAATTCTTTGATATTTTAAAAATCTTTAGAATGCTCACTCAATAAAAACGATTGATATTTGATTATATCAAACACAGATAAATTCATTGTGTTTATTTGATGTTAATATTCTTTCATTTTCAATTTTATCACGCGGAAGTAAATATATTTAATTTTGTATTAAGTGTAAATATGTTAATCTATGTTCATCTACGTAAAAAAACTTATAATTTTACCTAAGAAATCTTAGTTGCCGTCTAGAGAGATAGAGAAAAATAATTCAAAAAAAGAAATATTGTGATTCGATCATACATACGTAACTGGGTCATAATACCTGTAAGTGGATAAATAAAAGTATCGCATATCTGCTCGTATAGATGTATCAGCACTACGATAATCAAAGATCCTAATCAGAAAGTTTAGATATTCCACTAGGTACATATTATAAACCAAAGTCCCCCACCGCGTCTGTCTGTCTGTCTGTTCGCGATAAAGTAAAAAACTACTGAACAGATTTTCAAGCGGTTTTCATTAATAGACAGAGTGATTCATGCGGATGGTTTAAGTGTATAATTTGTGTAAATTGATTGAAATATGTTAATGATTGTTGAAGATGTCTCTGCTACCAGTGCGAAGCCGAGGCGGGTTGCTAGTTATGAATAATTTTAAATTAAAGTCAACGGTTTTAAAGCAGTGTGAAATAGTTATGTCATGCCCTAGTGAACATACAGATTACATTAAGATGTCTTATCCTATGGTGGAGTAACTGGATCATTACAATAATCTATGATCCCTAACGTCTAAACTACGCCGAGCCTGTATCTTAGACGTTAGTTTCTTCTGATAAATTAGGTATAATATTAACAGACATGTGTATTAAATCTTAAACTATGGCTAGGTACACAGTATTAAAATGTGGGTAAGTTTCACACTGTATAAAGTAGGTAGAAACACATTAGCAGTTTGCGTAGAAATAAAAACTTAAGTACCGAACAACGCATATAATTATGTATGAAGCGCAACCACCATGTGCATGAATTGAGGCAATTTATTAATTGGTTAGATTGATTTGGTATTAGGTAAGTATGTTTGTGTAATCGATGTAAAATGTTAAGAATGTAATCAAAACAAAACAAAAATGCATTTTTGGCTTTTTACTTAGTTTTATGAATTTTTTTTAAACTGTTTTATATTTCGGATTTTTCTGAAATATTATAATTATTTTATAACTTAAAAAAACAAAAACACAATAAATTAAATAAGTTTAAAAGAACTAAAAAGGCGCACTTTAATAGCAAAACAAACTAAAAATAAAGAAAATAAATGTTGTGAAATATTGTAAAGTGTGTAGGGGCACGTTTTTGCATACAAGATTTTGTGTATAAACTAGCAACCCGCCCCGGCTTCGCACGGGTACAAATTATAGACCTAAACCTTCCTCATGAATCACTCTGTCTATTAGTGAAAACCGCATGAAAATCCGTTCAGTAGTTTTTCAGTTTATCGCGAACAGACAGACAGACGCGGCGGGGGACTTTGTTTTATAATATGTAGTGATATGTAGTGAAGATTTTTATAATGTGATTTTTTTCATCATTAGCTCAGCTACATGATATGATGATGATTCTAAACGCAAAAACCTCATAAAGTAATGAAAAGTAAACAGAAACACTATTCGTTCTTACAATTTTCGAGGGTTTCTCTCAATTTTATAAGGATCCCATCATCAGATTCTGACTTCCTTGACATGGGACCACCCTTGAGGTACCCTATCTAACAAAAAAGAGTAATCAAAATCGGTTTGGCCCGCCAGCTGCTCTGCCCACGCTTTTTAAATCTCTGATATCTTCTAAGATATTCATTTTAATAATATGCTGTAAAGGGCAATTTTGATCTACATGAAATGCACAATGTATCTAATGTGTTTAATTGGATAAGGAATAATACTGTATTGTTTAAAATAGTTTGATAAATAACCCATATTTTTTATAATATGTGTAAGAAACATTCTCACAACCACTGATATAAAATATCAAAATCACTTACTACAGTTACTGCCAAGTTGTTCGTACCACTCTTCGCACTCAAGACAATCTCCTGAACTCATTGCTACCCTTTTTATAACCCCACTATTCATTAATATTTATTAATCGACCAATACCATTGCGTTACCGGTATAACCAGTCAAAATAGTATCTATTAACTTATTCTTATTAAATAGTGAACTGTGTTATCATCTATTATAGTTTGTCCCTAATTTTAATAAAATAAATAAGAGTTTTTGATGTGGCGACGACATATGTAAAAGATAAAAATGGTTACTGTGGGTTATCCTTAGGAGATAAACATATACCATTGCGGACTTTTTTTATTGATCTTTTTAAGATATACAATACCGTAGCACATTAATTTGATCTATCTCGTAAGGTTTAGCCAGCGTTTGCAATGTAAGCGCACAAAAATATGTTTGTTACGACATGACATTATAAATCTTTGAATTTCTCGACTTTTCTCTATAATAATATGCATGTATACTACATATAAACCTTCCTCTTGGATCACTCTGTGTATTGGTGAAAACCGCATGAAAATATGTTCAGTAGTTTTTCTGTTTATCGCGAACAGACAGACAGACAGACAGACAGGACAGGACTTTGTTTTATAATATGTAGTGATACACAACACTGGTATCTGTTAAACCAGTGGCGTTTCCAAATTTGTATTGACATCTCAAGTTGCTTTCCCTCGTTTGTATCGACAAAATCTCGAGGGTTTAATGAATAAACCATACGTGTTACTAATAGTGTTTCCCTTTAACAACTCCAGAGGTTGGATGACTAACTGTCGCGACAGTTACCGATAGTGATGACTGACGACAAAGTTTAAGTGGACACTTTATTTTTTAAGAACGGTGCAATTTCGATCAGACAACGACGACGCGATTCCTCGTGTGAATTTACGTAATAGAAGATATCAAGTAATAAAATGTCTACGATTTTAGCAGCTACAATGTCAACATCGCAATAAGAAAACGCAGTTTTACCACAAGAATTAATAGCGTAAATAACACTCGAACTTCAGCAACTACGAAGTTTAAATAAAGGCAATAAACGATACTCAGCGTCCAGTGGATGGAATAGGAGAGCACCGAGATCACATTTCAGACCTACACCGTACAGGAGACAGGACACTGTTGTAAAAAGACATGCAACTGGGAGAAGAAAGAAAATAAACAGGAAAACTTAAAACAGTCTCAATTCGCTGCGGTGGAGAGTTGTATCGGGTCAACAGATAACCATCGCTTAAATATCACAGATAGAAAAAAACGGCATAACCTTTTGAATAGATATCGGTGCAAACGTATCAGTGATTCCCGTTAATAAAGTGAGTTAATAAAATTTTTGTAATAAGAGTTTATTTACATGACCTGATCAAATTTTAAATGTTGAAAAGAAAATGTTACATGCATGAATCCTGCTACTACCATCTATATATAAATCTGTTCATGTTAAGCCAAATCTTCTAATGAAATGGACATTGTCCTTTTTGTCCTGTGCGGGAACCGAACCAACAACACTCAACGCGGTGTAGTGGTGAGGCGAAAACGTTAAACATTGCGCAATTTTTGCAGTCACACAGACTACATCTAGCACACTGGATGCGCGCACGATAATATGTATGCTACGTCCAGCAACGAGGCCTTGAGCGGATGTACAGCCGGGATGGATCGTGAATAAGGCGTTTTAGCTGTGGACTATTATTTATGGTCATGTTAACATCATCATATATCAAAAATGTCCTAAGTAGGTACCTTTTTATTTAATATAATTTATTTGTTCACCTATAATGCAAATCATCAGGACATTCTTGTGAAAAGAACCAATGTCCTAATAATACCAAGAATAATATGAAGGAAATGCAACGAAAACAAAGTAGGTAAATTAGTGCAGTGTAAGCAGACTACGCAGTGTTTTAAAGTGGTTGTTTGAAAACTAAATGCATCTGGTTATCTCGTGTATAGATTACGGTGTAAATATAAGACTGATCCGCACCGAAAAACGGATCGAAGATTCTAAATACAATATAACAATGTACTCTGTGGCTAAATATGACAAAATATATATTTATATTATATGCATGTGTTATTAATAGTAAGAGGAGATTTTTTTGAGGCGAAAGTAAGCAAGCAATCCTTACTAGCTTACTTTCTCTGATTATATCTCTTGGATTATATGCTCCAGGATTGATTAGAAACCGGTTGCCAGTGAGCCAGTTACTGAAATCCGGTAATAAAGTCAAGTTTACGGCGAATAGTTGTGAAGTATGTAATAGAAACAGTGAGCTGGTGGCCATATCTGCGTGAAACTGTCTAGTATACAAGTTAAAGGTATTACTAAGTATTGGTCATGATTCCGTGCAGAGAAAGAAGAATTATAGTTTCAATAACAATACTTAAATTTAAAGTAATAAGGTAGCACAATACAATTACTAGTATTACAATAATTAGGTTATAGCAAGAACAAGTTCTCAAGGTGTCAAGAGTCTGGGTTGTTATACATTTGACATTAAATATTCCTCAACAACACCTGAGGGGTGACCCAGACTTTAACTATATTAACCAAACATAATAAATCTATTTTAACTTAATACACTAAACAAATAAGTTGTCTATGTTCAAAGTTCTACACTTTAGCTCATTTTTGGGAATGTAAAACGAAAGAATTTCTTCTAAACTGCTCGACTGATGATTAAAGAAATTATATTAGTTTGGAATAACTTTTCGAATTTGTAGCAATACACTACCGACGCGAAATATGACCTCGAAAAAAAAATTAAAGCATGTATTGATCTGATATTGATGATCGCCAAGTATTTTTTTCGAATTGTTTCATTGTGGGTTGTAAAAACTTCACGCATTCGGCTAGCGACTTGAACCACTATCCAGACCTCAAGACATGCCAAAATACGAACTTGGCGATAAAATTCCGGCGCATGATCACTAACTATTCTTTCGAAATTTTCTTTTTTTTGACTGTTGGACCGCGAAAGTACTCGATTCGAAAAATTTAATCAGAGCCTCTGATATTTTCTATTGAACTGTTGAAATTATTTACTTATTTGTTTTATCAAAGGTTGTTACAATAATACAATCTCATTCATTATTTCAAAAAAGGCTTTCAGTACAATTGCACAACCAATTAAAGATAAACACAAGCACATTAGGGTGGAGTGATGAGTGGATGTATGAAAAAAAATTTTTAATTTTTTTTTAATGGAATAGCAATACAAAGTTGCCTTTTAATGAGGAAATTCAGCATACAAAAGATTGTTTACTTGTCTTGATGTTATGAGGTGCCCCAACCCAATTGAAAATACTAAATTTTTAAAAACATTGATCTAATTTTGAATGATAGTATTTTTCTAGATTTCCTGTCCCTTATAAAACAAACTACATTGTGATACGTTAAATAAAAGCCTGGTTAGTAGTATTAATGTTTTTAATCAAGAAAAATTAAAAAAATATATATTATCAAGGAATTAAAAAATTCAGAAATAAGTAGATTATTTGGTATTAAATTGTTTTTTTTTGTTTCAAAGTTAGGCATTTGCTGCCGTGATAATAGTCTTGCCCTTATGAATCCGTCTCGTTTTTTTTCTCCACAAACTGCACTTGAAGCTTCGGTCACCAATTTAATACAGCGCTCTACGGCTTGGGTATGGCACGGAAAATCTTTAATATTCTGACATGTAGTCAAACCGCTTTTGACAATCTCTTTCAAGGCTTCATCAGATAAATTGGAAGTCAGAGGTGGCTCAGTTATCTTACAGTCTTGCCACGTAATTAAGTCGGTATATTTTTTAGCATCGAAATTTAAAGCAGGCACTTTAAATGTTCGAAGCCCTAGAGTATTCCCTGCTCTTGCTTTTAAAATTCGCTGATATGCTAGTTTACGTATGATTTCTCTGTCGTCTCGAAGCATAGCAATAAGAATTTTTTTAGTGGGTGACCAAAATATCCATTTCGTTGGATTACCTTATCAAGGATTTTCTTCAAAGGCGCATTCAAATATCGAGTTTGGGTAATTGTTTGCCACAGGTGCTTAGCTCCGTTTGAACATGAAGGATAACATTTTATTGTGAACCACATTGGACCATAAACGCTCATTACGAAAGTGGCTAATATCACTAAATTTTCTTCGGGGTCTGTGTTAGTAGCATATAATCTTAAGATTCTATTTGCTGTAGTAAGCCATCTAGAATGGTTAAGTGGTCCGGGTGTAATGTTAGCTAGATTGGGAGAAAAAATGCCAGTGCTGATAGCTGTCATCACATCGTAAAGATATTTTTGGTCGGTGCTCAAGTCATTTCTAGCGACTTCAGGTAATATGCAGGGAATGGTGGTAAATTGAACAAGTGGCATTGATTCACATTTTTGTAATTCAGATCCAATAGGGCCTGAAAAGCATTTAGGCCCTGTAGTTTTTCCATCCAAATGCAATAAAAGATGTCGCAATGGTAACTCATTCGAATGTAACTGGCAGACAAACCATTGTAATGGTTTGTTAAGTTCTTCTTCCTTAAAACGAATAACACCTCCTTTGAAACCTGTATTCACGACTCGACCATCGCAACCAATAACAACTATTTCATCCAATTCCACCGATTTTGTTCTCAAATGAATTATTATGGTACTTTCAATTCCTTTAGCAGTTCCCAACTCACACGTAACATGCTCGAAATAATCACTTCCTGGCTCTGATAAAATCACATAATGGAAGACCATGTTACTCTTTTTCTATAAAATTTGCCTTCCTTCTGAATACTAACCAAAGCCTTATCTTTTCTGCCATCAAAATAAATTCCGCGTATACTTTTATTGCAATCTGCATCGTGTAATGCTGATCTGACGTTCGTTCTTTCTCGGCGCAACTTTGAACGATCAATGACAGCACTTGGATCCTTTGAAGTAATAATACCAACATCTTTTAACACAGAAGAAGCTATAATAGCAGCTGCTCTGTCAGAGACTCCAGTACGATCGCAGGCGAGAGCTAATGATGGTAAATTTAATCTCTTTTTTTTTGGTGGTGGAGCAGCTATTTGTTTTGGCGATTGATAAGGACTAGAATTATTGCTTGAACTGGTGCTTTTGGTTGTTAAGTCATCAGGCAAAGAACAAGACGGTTGGTTAGGATTCATTATCTGTTTGTTACGCAGTAATTCTTTTTCTTGTCTTTTTAAGTTTTTCATATTTTTTTTCACAGTCGCAACCAAATCTACACCGCCTACCATCATTTTTCTTGTACTTCTTTCATCAAGTAAAAAATATACTTCTTCCTTGGGAACACGGCTGTCTTTTGAGTAATTACACTCTGTGATTACTTTGCATTTGCAACTGCAAACATCAAATAACCGTTGGGACTCAGTAACAAATTCATTTATTTTGTCTTGATATTTCTTGTTCGTTTGACGGCCTTGATAAGGTTTTAGTAAGCTTCTATATTTGTCATGGTAAGATCGAGTAAGTTGTAGTACTCTCTTAAAGCTGACAGTAGGAAGCGACGCTTTTCGCCAGATATCTAAAATTTCCGTAGCCAATCTTTGGGATATATCATGAACTGTTGGCTTTTTTGTTGTTTTGTCAAGCTTTAATTTATATTTAATAAATAAGTAATTTTTCATAACAGCATTATAATTTGGTAATTGAGACACTGGTAACTTCTCCGGTAAACCAAACACAGGACAACATGTCTCTTTTCGTGTTTTGACTTGCGACATTTGACTGTAATAAAGAGAAATAATAGGTATAAACTATATCGAAAATAGTGTGTCATCGACAATCTGTGAACAGGAAATTAAAAATATTACTTACATGAGTCTTATTTTCTTGACGGCAGTGGTTAAAATCAATGTTTCTCACAAGTAGAATAACAATAATACGCGCGCACTTAATGGCGTTCGAACAACGTTTGACAACGATTGACAAGTGCAGTGAAATCACCTCTCCCGCGCCTTAACCCTCCCCCCCCCCCTCCACCTATCCACGCACTATTCAAGGTTAAACAGTTGCCAACGGAACGGAACAAACAGAATATGATTTACCGTTAATTTGACAATATTAGACGTTGGTGTTTTTTGACAAAATGTTGCGAATTTCTCTAAAGTTGATGTTGGGGGCACCTCTAAATTTATCATGTGCCAAATAAAATTTTGTTTGTATATTTGTGAACAATAACAGCAACTTTTTACAGGTATTCCGAAACGAATAAAAAATAAATAATTCACTCCATCCTAATGAACATGTACGAGGGGCCGTTTTTAAGTTCGCGGAATGGAGAACAAGGATAGTAAATAAAAATGAAATTTTATTTTTCTTTTTAAATATATTCACCTGCAACCCTAATACACAATCACAGTTCTATGAATTAGTTTGTTTATACCTTCATAAAAAAATCTTTCTCCGAAAAATACGCTGAAATTGCTTCTTTCACTTCTTCATCGCTTTTAAATTTCTTCCCCCGAAGTTCTTTTTTCATTTTGGGGAACAAGTAATAATCGCTGGGCGCTAGGTCTGGACTATAGGGTGGATGATTTATAATATCGAAGCCTACTCTGTGCAGGGCAGCCAACGCAACGCGACTCTTGTGAACCGGCGCATTGTCATGCAGGAGCAACACACCTTTCGTCAATTTTCCTCTTCTTTTCTCTTTGATTGCTTCTTTGAGCTGTTCTAATATTGAAGCATAATATTTGCCCGTTATAGAGACACCTTTATCTTTGTAATCGATCAATAATATTCCTTCTGAATCCCAAAAGATCGTTGCCATGAGTTTTCCAGCTGATTGTGTCACCTTAAACTTCTTGGCGGTGGTGTTCCTTTTTTATGCCACTGCATGGAGTCTTGCTTAGACTCAGGTTCATAATGGTGAACCCAAGTTTCATCCCCAGTTACAATCCGGGCTAATACACCATCTTTATCCTCACTACAGAGATCCAAAAACGCACGTGAACATTCGACGCGCTGTTGTTTTTGCGGCGGCGGCTGACCTTTATCATGCAAAGATTATCATGCAGGATTTTAAAAATGGTCGTATCGGATACTCCAGACATTTCTGCGATTTGTTTCTTCTTTAGCCGGGCATCTTCCAGTACAATTTTTTCTACTTTTTCAACAAGTTCCGGAGTAGTCACGTCAATAGGCCGACCTGATCGGGGGTCGTCTTCAATCGGCTCTCTGCCTTGTTTAAAAAGTCCATGCCACTTATAAATCATTGTTTTCCCAGGGCAAGATTCCCCGTAAACCAATGACATCTCTTCCATAATGTTTTGAACAGACTTTCCTTGTTTAGTCAGGAACTTTATAACGGCGCGGTGTTCGATTTTCTCCATGTTTTCAGTTTTCTTCCCGATTGAGTTGCTTGATCAGCGATAGTTCAAAGACTAATGACCCAATTTGTTGTAGTCTTCACAGCGCCCTGTATGGGGCGCGTGGAGGCTGGATCGGGGCGATGGCCCCCTGCCAGCGGTGTCTGTTC
>OY982586.1:6895533-7061643 GCA_963859945.1 Euplagia quadripunctaria
GTGGTTGCGGCGGTGAGGCCACGAAGGGTGTGCGCTGTGGGCGCACTGGAGGACTCGGTGTCCTGATGGACACCGGTGCGTGCTGGTGGTGATGGTGTTCGGCCTGGCGGCGATTTCTATTGTTGGACATAGCGACGTTCACGGGGGGAACGCGCGCCAGCCGCGATCGCACGGCTAGAAGCCGGGCGGCAAAGCGGTCACTCCGTGCAGCCAGACGTCGAGGCACAGGGCACCGACGGCTGTACTACCGGGAGCGACAATGCGATCCCGTGCGGCGGTGTTGGTACTGGAACTCTTCGGAGGCACAGTATCAGGCAAGCGCGTGGCGAATCCCAATGACCCAATTAAGATAAAACTTGGTATTTATACTAATATTGAGTCAGGGAACACGTTACGGCTAAAAATATCCCACCACTAACTCCATCCCCTCCATTCCGCGGACTTAAAAACGCACCCTCGTATAAACAGAACTGGATAAAATAAAATAAAATTGAGTACAGAACATTGAATATCATAATATGAAAACACAAGTCATAACATAAATAATAGCTTTAATCTTAGTAATAATTTAACCAGAATTATATTATTGAAATAAATAAATGCTGTACTTAGTGAATTAAAAAATTGTATATAATATACTAACAAAGAAGGTATATAGGTATACTAACAAAGAAGAAAAAAAGAGGTATCTGAGTGAACAATAACAGAATTCATAATGTCACTGTGATTAGAATTATGATGATTGAATTAAAATAAAGGAAAGGGATACAATAAAGGAAATACAAAATGGAATAACACTACATTGACAATAATACAAAATTAATACGCTTAGCAATTACATTTTAAAATGTTATATTGATGTCAGTTTGGTATTTGTGGACTAGACTTTTGAAGGAATTCAAACTTGATGAAAATATGTCTATGGTCTGGAATTGCTTCTGAATGCACTCCAATTTGAGTACGTGAGTTGAATAGTGTGGTCTCCATACAGTTGTACAATATTCAAGTATATTGCGCACCAGTTCATAATATAGGTAGTAAGATTTTTCTTTGAGACTTTCGGAATATCTTGCCAATTCTGATGACGAAACCTAACATATTGGAGGCTTTCTTAATAATATTTTCGTAATGTGGGACAAAAGTGAGTTTCCTGTCCAAAATAAATCCCAGAGGGGCCATTCTACTTTTTACTGCAGGTTTTTGGTTCTAGTAGTAAGAGGTTTCAAAAAAATTTTGATTAAAGATAAATGAAGTTATTTTATTGTATGTATGCGTAATTATACTTAAACAATTGCAATCCACTGCCAGCAGCGAATTTTGTACGTATATTTTTCTGAAAATAAAGGATTTATCGACCAGGTAGGAAAATCATACCCCTTTGTTACCAATCAAAATATTTTTATTGAGCAGCTTTAGTCACTCATTACAACAACAAAAAAAATTACAAAACGTATTTTAAGAACGTAAAGTTTTCTTTATTATTACTTTAATCAGAAATAATCATTTATTAAGTCTTATAAATCACATTTAAAAGACAACTGTGTTACTGTTGTGCACTTTTGTTTCAAAATATTTTGACATAACATGTAAACGTGTAAAAATATCTATCTGTAATGTAATTTATAAACCAATTGTACAACTAAAATCGAAAAACCTCTACGTAGAAATAGGGACATAATGGTAACACAGTTGTTTCACAGTAATAAAGTTGTTTCAATAGTACATTCTCTTTTACAAAAAATTGCTAATCAGTCTCTTAGTTACAACAAAGGTTGAAGATAATAATTTATTTATTATTATTTAAATCTTTTTGCTAAATCACAGCACTTACACAGGCTAGGTTACTTAAAAATTAATTAATAATTGCAGTTATTGTTCGAACACTTCCAGAGAATTAGGAAATTCCTAGTATTTGCGTTTTCCTCTAAAAATCTTTTGTGGTGAATGAACTACTTCAAGAATGCTATCATAATGCTCACAACTAATATCTGTTTCGACAGCTTCAAATAGTTTGCCAGTATTATTTGTGCCCTCTGTAAAACATGACCTTTATGTATCCATGTTCATCAACGTCACTCAATGCAGAAGCCATGTATGTATAAATTCGTTTTCTACCTTGTATCTTTAATAACACGTTAATAAGTTCCAGGAATGATTTTAGTGAGATGCAGATTTTCTTTCTGAAGTAGTTAGTCGCTTTTTTTTAAGTACTGGGCAAATTGTGATCGTTAATGTTGGAAATATCTTTAAACGCAGAAAGAGGTATATCCTCACTGCTGTCGGAGTCTGAGGAATAAATGTGATGGAATAGAGATTGGCATGGTTTAGTTATTTTCTTTTGGTGTGGCGATGCTCACGTTCCGTCAAGTCTTTGACAAGGCGTTTTGTTCTGTGGTACCTTTCGAAAGCTTTTTTCCTTGCTTGCTCTTCTCTATCAGGGTCTATTTTTTGTTGGTCTCGGCACCGACGTTGTTTTTCGGCTGGAGTTAGCGGCATGATGTTCTGTAAAACGTGTATGTATGTATTTAATGGTAATAAAACACTTGTTTAACCTTAGTTTCTTTAATAAATTTTTAAATTAAAGCATAAAGACAAAAATGTAAACTTCAAAATTACAACCATATAAGAAAAACAGTAAGTTAAAATAAAACATTAGTTAATTCTTCTTGAAAAAGTCTGTAATACTCTTCTGTTTATAATTTTCGCACTTCATTTCAAAAGCCCGGTCTCTAAGTCAACGGAGAAACATAACTCCGTGGCTATCAAAATCGTTATCTTCAGCCCATTTTAAAGCAGTGTTTAAAGCTCCTACTGCCTCTGAATAACCAACTTTTTCGGAGGGGAGAACTTCAAGGCTATTGTCCTTGTCTTACTCATCGTCCTCACACATTGTCACTAGCACAATCTCCTCATCAGTTAACACTTCATATCTTTGTAACTCGCTTTCGACACCACCAGCAGCCCATTCTTGAGCTTCTGCCTCACTTATTTGAGGATCATTGGGTCAACCTATTAAAAAGCTGGGCTAAAGGAACATCATCTTCTGGTTCGTCATTATCAGTGAGAAATCCAGGGTGCAAATTCTTCCATGATTTGTTAATTAGTGATGCCTAACATCGGCCCAGCAATTAGCCAAAAGAAAGACTGTCCTTTAAAGATATCGATTTTAATGAGTCCATGAGATTCTCAGAACAATGCAAGACAGTTAACCGAAAGTAATTTACGGTAATTTAACTTCATATTTTGTATAAAGTTCTGATCTATTAGTTACAATAAAGAATTATAAATTATGTTGTATACACGCCGTGGTGTTAGGCAGCAGGACCATTCAGAGACAAGTTCATCTGCTGATGGATGCCCAGGACAACTATCCAACAATAACAGTACCTGAGGAGGCAAATTAACAGACAAAAGATGGCGACGGACCGTGGAAACGAATTCCGTTTTAAACTACTCAAGAAACAAGTCTTTCGTAACCCAAACATTTTTTGTGCGTCTTCCTGTTTGTTAACAGGAAGACGTGTTGATTTAAATGCCAAATGGATTTTTTGATTTTCCGACAACAAGCAATTGAAGTTTATGGGTTCCAGCCGCATTTGCACAAGGCATGAATGTCACTCCCATCTTTATCACTTTCCTTCCGGAAGGTTAACTAAATTTAAACCTGGAAATTATGACTTATGGTTAATACCTGTATTGATCGATGGAAATCACTCATATACTCGAAATTCTTTAATGCCGTAGTCCTTGAAAAAAGTATAATCCGGTTGAATGACTCTGTATGGAGAGGGTTTCTTTCTTACTTGTGTTGTTAATGGTGTGCGTTATGATTGCTCCGCCAAGTTATCCAAACAGAAAAAATGTTCGCCCAAAAAATTGTTGGAATTTGTTAAAATCGAAGGAAACAAACCAAAAATTTGTCTAAGTAGAAATGAAGGAGTTATAAGGATTTTAAGTTAACCGCGCAAACGTAACATGGAGGATTGCGCTGCCATGGAGATCTCAGCAACTACTTGGGTTAGAGATCGAATTATTTTTGTCAATTGAAGACTGAATTTGTCAAATATTGTTGAAAAAAGAATTACAAGCTCTAAATCAATATTTTACGAAATATTCACCTTGGAAGTTATGTCCGCGCAATCCTTTCCTTGCTGTTTCTTTATTGTTGATTATTTCTTTAAATATATTTGATCAACATCTACCACAATCTGCAAAATTTATTATTATTAAATAAAAAACTTGTAAATTTCAATAATTAGATATGTTTATTTATCAGAGCTTGCAAAATCAACAAAAATATAAAGATTACATAAATTAAGAAATACATTAAAAAATCAACAAATAACATAAAATTCTTCTACCTCCACAGAACCATTAAAAAAAAAAAAAGAAAAATCAATAATTATTTACAAAAATCAACAAATAAAATAAAACAAATAATAATTCTGGTTACACCTCTACAAAACTACTTACTTTCACATAATTTACTTTTGTTGTCGTCGTAGCAAAGCATCCCGGCATTTCTTGTAAAATGACATTTGTAGTGACCTATTGTTCCAAGGATTGGCGAAATATATTCAATAGCACTTAAAAAATTATAAATATTTTGTTCAACTATAATATTTTGAGGTATGTCATGGAACATCATTTATGTGCCATTTAAATCAAAGGTTTCCATTTTTGATAAGGCATAAATAAATCCAATTAATTTATTGCATTTTCGGCATCGTTATTTCTCCCAATCATGAATAAGAATAGCATCTTCCAAGTTGTTTATTGTAAAAATGTTTATTATATATATCTAAATTTAACGATAGAAATACGTTTTTTCTTTCTGATGGGTCCGAATTAATGCGTATACTATTGGAACAATTGCTAATGGAACTAGCCCTGAAAATAATGTCAGTTACGATGTGTTCATAAATAAATGCAGCTTTACAGTCACAACTATATCGATCATTTTCGAAATATTTCGAAGCAATTTTTATTCTTAGTCTGTTTGCCTCAACATAGTTATCAGAATCGCATATGATTTTCAAAAACGCTGTAACATCGTTATTCCTACAATTGTCAAATACAGTGGACCCCCGGTAATACGACAAACGTTTTGCAGGTTTATATCCGACTATCGACTTTGTCGGATTGTAGAGTAGTGCCTAAGACCACCTAGTCCTGATTTTTTTGAAAAGTGTACCTTGTAATCCGACAAATTACAGATCACAATGATAAGATTCTATCTGAACTATCAATCATACTACATATGTATGTCAACATTAATAAATAAAAGAACACAATAAAGAGCTTACGTTTTGTTTGTTTGTTACGTGTTGTTAAAATTAACCTCATTAATGCTATAGAACTTACAAAAAATAATAACTAAACTTTACATTAGGAAATAATTGTGTACAAACAAATGTACATACCAAAATAATCAAAAACTAACGTTTAAACTACTGTAAAAATCATAATATGAACCAATTAATTTTTTAAGCATGAAAATGTTCATCCATTTTTTTTTTGTTTAACAATGTTGGAACGCAAGACCAAAGCTTTGTCCCTCAGTCTTCTCAAAAATAAAAGTTCGTTGTAGAACGCAACATTATCTTCAACCCATTGCAAACCCGACTCAAATGCGTTAATCGCATTTTGTGCTGTCACTTGCGGAGTAGTTACATCATCTTCCTCTTTTATTGTTGTAAAACTAGAAATCTCGTTTATAATCTCTTCGTCAGACATTTCATGAAAAATATTTTCCTCTCTATCCATTCCACGGCACCAAATTTCCAAATTTCTAGACTTATGTGTTTCGGCAGCAACTTGGTCTATTACTTCCGAAGTAACACAGATTTGTAGATCGTTGCTAGGAGTAGCGACTTTATCTGGCCAATTTCTTTTCCAAGATATGTAATAGTTGCATTCCAAAATTGTCCACCAACCAAGTCTTTCAAGTTGAGTTCTTTAACATTTTTTCTATTGGTTGGTGTTTTGATACGGCTCTTAGAAGTAGTTTTTTCTTGTAATCTTGTTTAACCCTAGAAAGATAATCATGTTGGGAGTTACTTAAAAGATATTCATGGGCCTCACGAGCGCACAATATAGTAAGGTCTACCTGTGGCCTGGAAAGGTTTCTAATCATGAGTAGCTTGTTTCATTATAAGGTTAGTACATAATAAAATAGATTAAACTCAAAACATTTTGAAAATTATTTATTTTACGAAAAAATTAACACAATGTTCTAAACCTCTTAGAAAAAGTAACAAAAAATATCAGTCTTCTTTTAATTGGACTTATTTTATTTTTTAGACATAATTAATCACGAGTAATGCTTAATTTTACTTAATACTAACATAAAAATTAATAAAACATATCTTTGGGCTCAGGAATGGCACACTAAGTGAAGTCAACACACACATCTTTTTTTGTGTTCGCCACAGATGCATTTTTTGCATTTGGCGCATGTCATTTTTGACATTCGTCTTTTTTTTTATGTACAAATGTCGCAATATAATAGTTGTATATGGAACAAGAGTATTCTATGGCATGGTTACAGAATAACCTGATACTAAAATAACAAATTATTTAAGTTTATTTCACTTTTTTATTATGTAGATGTCTTGAATGGCTCATTACTGAATTCGCTCACTTTACTGGTATCAATACGAACGCCAATGTATGCGCGAGTTAATCAAAAAGAGAACGACGGTCTTTCATCTGTGTCATTGTCATTATATCAAGTCAGCTGTTTTTTTGTACGTATTCTACTGACGAAGTTAATTCGGTTTTTGTTGGAAACTCGAAAAACGTAATTTTTTTATTAATTCAGTTTATGATTGTAATGTAATGTTTATGAGTGTAATGTATGAAAAGGATCGTATGACGTCTATGGTGTGACATAATATAGGTAACTCAAGGAGCTTGTGGGATTGCAAATTATTTCAAATTTTAAAATAAATAGTTTTTTCTAACTGAATTAATGAAATAAATATATTCCAATTAAATTCAATAATGTTGATGAGTTAAGTATTTAATATTATAAATAATTAACTTAATGGTATATGTTATATATAGTAAAGTAAACATTATTATTTCTGCTAAATCCATTAAATGTTTGATTACAGAGAAATCATATGAGATTCGCAAGACAATATTCAATAAAGTAAAAAACAAGCTTATTTCTTTGAAAGCTGATGTATCAGAATTATCTCCGAGAATTTCATCGAATTATAATGCATTTATTATCTGTTGATAGTCAGCTTCATCAATAAGCGAAAACTCGTCTAGAGAATTTTAATTTTCTTCTCAGGAGTCTTCTTCGAGTGCTTCTTCTATTTGACGTGAAATACTTAGCATGTTAAAGCCATTGTCGGTCGTTGTAGAGTAAATTTGTTTGACAGCATTTATATGATGCATTTACTACGTACCCTTTACCAGCCCTAAACCTGTCTCATGCAAATAAATGATTTGATTTGATTTGACTTCTAAGGACCGTGTTCACCAACATTGAAACCGATGTTTAAATATATAAACAGGCGATTAATTAAAATTTCTTGTTCACCACAGCATAAACGTCGTTTGAAGACTTTAAACAGGCGATTATGTTAATCTAGGAAACGGACCCCGGTTAACAGCCGTTTACCATAATTTGACAGATTTTTAAGGTTATGTTTGTTGTCAATGTGTGTTGTATGTCAGTGTAAGAGAGAGTATACCCAATTTAAACTTAGTAGTATGTAACAAAACATGCCATAAAATGTGTCGTACATACACTAGAACGTTACCTATGTTTTAAAATCTTAAACTTATCTGTCATAAATATTTCTTTTTTGCGGTTAGAAACTTGCTTTTTGGTTACCCTCTTAACATTTTCCCAACAAGTTTTTAAATTGTTGGGTGTTCTGTAGCATTCGGTACAAACACTGGTGAATTCATCAGCTAGCCGTGACCGACTGCTATTTAAGAATTTGTGCTAGCATCTGTTCGCTTATTCTCAATAATGTTCTTGTATTTCATTACGAGCTCAGATAATATGCTTTTCTCATGGTTGCTAAAATTAGCCGTTCGCTTTTTGTTATTATTCATAATAAACTATATAATATTAAGAAGTATTTCAACTAATTTCATGTGATCTCAACTCAGTTACTGTAATTGTTTGTATGTAAAACCAAAATAAAAACACCACGCGAAACTGACAACCCTCATGAAATGTCAATACACCCTACCAAGTTATGTAGAACTACAAATGAACCAATAAAATCAATAAACAGCACCTTCCAGACTTTGTTGCATAATTGTATGAGTAGCCAAATCAAAACGCATGTGGTGTAAGTGTCATTTCTTCATATTGAGCGTCTGTCGCATTTGGTAGCATAAATATCGTTCATTCAACCATTCGTCAACGCTCGGTTTACTAACCGTAGATAAAATCAAACTGGTGAACAGCAAAAAATGCTTGGTGTATAACTAATGTTTAAATATTTAACGGCCGTTTCTAAAATCAACGTTTATACGAATGTCGATGAACTTGGGCCTAAGCCATATTAGTTTAAAATAAAAAATATAGTATTTTTTAGGTACTTTCCAGTATTACTTTTATGCAGTACAACGACACCCAAATTTCGCAAAACAATTATACTCCTCTAAATGCTGAATATTCAATCCCAAAAAACTACCGAGTTTTAACAGAACATGTTATATCTACGGGAATTTCACCTAATTGTAATTTGTTATTATCTGTTGATAGTCAGCTTCATCAACTTACTATATATCATGGACATAATGTATTTTGGAGACAGAAAAACTAGCAACTCCATTTGTCTTACTAGTGGTATTGTGCTTGAGAAACAGAGAAGACATAATGTTTCAAAAGGAATCATTCTTGGCAGCATTATATATGGATCTACGAGTTAATTTTGTTCTTGAAGAAGAACAATTGACGATGGCACGATACCACCTTGCTTTAACATTTCAGAGACTTTTACATCTCAATTCACAGAAAGGTGATGATGCCATGTCAATTGCAATCACCTCTAGAGACTGAACATCTATTTATTGCAAACAATAAAGACTAATGCTTCAATGATTTTTTTCTCCATAGAGAGTAGAGCAATATCAGACGATAACCAAAGTATTTTGACAAAAGAAGTTGACTTATTTTTAAAACGTTTATACATCTCAGTTGAGAAAGAACACAATACTATATAAATAGACATGTGATTGATTTTTTAAAAGAACCATCATTGAAATCGGATTAAAACATTCTGGAATACTGGAAAGACAAAAAAAATAACAGACCCACATTTATATTCACTTGCAAATATAGTTTTATCTACACCACCTACCCAAGTAAGTGTAGAACGTCTTTTTCTTCATTAAAATTTGTGATGATGAATTTGAGAATGTCTTTGCAAGACAAAAATATAGATGAGATGCTTGTTGTAATTATTTGTACCAGAAATAAAATGCTGTAAAAACTAAAGGACAATGACCATGTATGTATGGAATTCCTTCTTAAGTTGTTACACAATAAATCATTATTTATTATTGACTACGCTTTATATATAATCAACTAAAACTATTTATTTTCCCTGAGTTTTTAAGTAATTAGACAAAAAAAGGAAATACCTATCCTACAAAAACAAGGACCTACAAATTACGTTTAACCTACTCGCAATTTATACAATAACTACAGAAGTTACAAAGAAAACAAGTCACCAGCTGCTATTTAAAAAACAAAACTATTGTTACCAAGGCCAATCAATTTGACTCGTCAGATCGAATCGTGTGAGCACAAACTCAAGGAGTTTACTATTAGCCATTGAAGAGTTGCACAATAATAAAAGCGAGTTGAAAAAATATCACATTCACCCAATTCTTGCTGATTGATTGCGAATTTATTACATTATTTAAAAAGCTACGTCAAGACGAAGAAACGTTCTTCAATTATTTTAGAAAAACTGTTAAACTTTTGATGAAACCTTCTTAGCTATCTTAGAATCGGCGTACATGAGGGGTAATAACTTTTGAAAACAATCCATACTACAGTAGCTTAACGAATGCTGCGGCTGACGTTTTGTACATAATATTATCGCGATCACGATCAGATGTGCTACCTGGTAAGTAGTTGGTGCCTGGAAATAACCAGTTATGTTTCTTGCAGCGCGAGAACTCGTGTGAAGTGACTACTTGTTTTTGAATGCTTCACTACGTCGCACAGTGTGATATTATGAAAATCTAGCGGGACAAAATTATTTTGTCCCATATTTACGTGTTATTAGGTGGTAAAATATAAATGAATAAATAAAAAAAAATATTTGATAGTTTTAGACGTATAATTTTACAATAGAACATTATTTTCACAACTATACATCAAAAAGTACATACAATAGTAGTAAATACAATAAACAAGCTATACAAAGTTTAGTACCTACACTTAATTTTGAGATTCTTCAGAGTCTTCGTCAGATTCCTCAATACTTTCATCCGAGTCTTCAGATTCTGATTCAGATTCACCAGAATCCATATCTATTTCGTCTACTGGTATTTCACGTTCAATACTTGGAATTATTGTTTCTAATAGGTCGTTTACTTCGGGTTTAATTTTACCACGCTTAGTTTTTGGAGCCGCACGTAAACTAGCAATATACGGATCCGATGAAATTAACAATCTATTCAGTAAATCTCGATTAGTATTAATTCTTGAAGATTTTCTTGTAAAAAGTTCCCTAAATTTCCTATTGTGTTTATTTCGTGCTTCTTGAGCTTCTTCAGACATTTGACCTATTGGTAAAACACATGCGGAAATTATATCTTTCCCGTGAAATAAAATTTTATGTACGCTTACTGGCATTGGGTACCACGAATACTCCTTAAAATACAATTCTCTTGTTGCCTTGGCGAATTCATGGAATTTATCAACATTTATGAAATATCCGCTATTTATGGTTTCTAATATGACATGGAACCGTTTGATGAGGTCAACATTTATGCCAGTTATTTCTGCTGACTTTTCAGCATTTCGGAAAAACTTTCGAGCTGTATTCCCATCATTAGTGTTTCCGGTTTGTTGTTTTGGCATATCTACTAAAAGACCTAATTCGCTTCTAAACTTTTCTTGCAAGTACTTCTTTTTTTCAGCCACTTTGGTTTTATTTTCGGTTCCCCTAGCCTGCCATGTTTTTATATCCAGACGGTAAGATATATGCAAGATGCATTCAAATAACCTAATCCAAGAATGCAGAGGTGATATACCCAGAGATAGAAATTCACTTTTTACCGTCTTTTCTAAAATGAGTTCTTCGTCATTCATTTCACTGGGTTTGGCACCACATATGTAGCATGTTTGTGTGGATGTACATGAAGATACTGCATTACATATTTTGCCGTCTATCATACAGAATATCAGTGTTGACTTTACTAACACTTCCATGTCATTTACAATAATTTTAGTAGGTACCAGTGATCTAGCTTGTTCTTTGATTTTGTCAACTTCGGTCACAATAATATTTGGAGTTTCTTTGGCAAACACAAACTTTATGGGTCGACAATATCTAGTTGATGATGTCGAAGGATTTTGCCAAACAATTTGTTTGCCACTTTGGCCATTCATTGCATACATTTGTATTGGCACCATTGAAATGCTGAACAAACTTTCATCACTAGAGTGTGATTCAGAAAATTTTTGTTTGTAGCGATTTTGTTCTGCTCCATCACAACCCCATTTAACAATGATATCTAGATTTTTTAAGTCTTTTATCGTTTTCAGGACCTCTTCTTGCACTCTACATAATCTTAATATCGTGTGATCCATTAAAGATTGAAGTTTAACTTCGGCATGTGTTTCTGAAACATTAATTTCACTTGGATAACACAAATGTTTTGCCGTTTTCACTTTGTAGTATGGTGGATATAGATTTTTTTTAATCAATTTTGATTGCTCGCGTATGATGCCATATTGGTGTGTTGACAAATTTGCATCAACCATTAATGCCAGGGCTTGGTCATTCGAAAGCCCACCTTGCTTTGGATTGATTAAACACCTCCGTGCTTTTTTTATTTCCGTACCTCTTCTAGGTGAAAACAGGGAAAGCTCCTTAACAATAGCTGCTGAATCCCTTTTGCCTGACTGGCGAAGCTGTATTTCGTTTGCCATCGATATCTCTTCTGGACACGTAGTTTCAAGAAGATGACGAATTCGCCGTCTCTTTGTTTTTTCACTGGATAATTCAAAGTCTTTCGGTGGTCTTCCGGCCCGGTTACTTGTTCCAGGTAGTGAAACATCGACGATAGTTTCACTGACAATACCAGTAAATGATATGTTCGCTTCCAACCATGAAGCATTCGTTTTCAGAAAGCGTTCTCGATGTCTTCCTGATTTCGACCATTTTTCGTCAATTTTTTGACTAACTCTACTGATTGTTGCTTTTAAACTCTTCAGAATATCATCCGTAATGGACTGGACACCAAGTTCTTGCAAAGTATAATGCAACAAAGCATCTTGTCTTGATTCTTTGGCGTTAGCAAACCAAACGTCAAAAAACGAACGACGAGAAATATGCGAAGTCATTCTGAAAATAAGAAAATGTTGTATGAGTGTCGCAAACTTTCGCAAGCAAATGAACAATTTTCTTGTAGTATATAAATATACCTTTCAGAAAAATATACTCAACGCACAGGGAAATGCAGGGAAACTAACTAAAACCCTAGATGAAACTAAGGAAGTACTGTTTATGATCAAATAAAAACCTTACTCTGTTAATTTAATATTTATGATTAAACTAATATACATACTAACAAAAAAATATATGAAAATTTACCTTGAAAGTCCCACAAAAACGATAACAGCACAAAATCACCACTAGCACACAGAAACACAGCGTATTCATCGAGCGAACTCAGACGAATGAAACGGTAACAGCGAGCGGTCGGTCGGTGTGGCTCAGGTAGCCGGCCGTCCCGACCTGTTTTACCTGCTATTGTTTCGCGTAAATTCCCAGAAAATGTACTAGATTGTAGTATAACTTATTAGCTTCGAATTTATTCCGTTAAAAGGATCATTTAAGACATGTTCCTAAATTGACTTCTGTCCGTCTAGTTTCTCAAAATATTATACTGTGCGTCGTTTAATCCGCCATGAGAAATAGTAAACTCTTTTTTACACAGTTTACAGTAAGCTTTATATTCATCCGAAGTCACAATACACAAACAATTATAATCATTCTGCCAATTTGTACTGTACTTCGTGAGGCGATGTTTTCCTAGTTTGAGTTTCTTCTTGGGTGCAATGTTTTCCGGTTCCGAGCAATCCGAAACATCACTATCGGTTTCATTCATCTTTAAACGATTCTAATAAGTAAACTCCAGTAATTTACGAACAAAAACACGTAAAAAAAACTTAAACTTTTGTTTGTAATGTAATGTAATTAAACTAAATTACGCACGCAACGCAACTCACTACTTGCTCACTGCTTTCCAAGCTCTACAACAAATGGTATTCGTTATTCCTTTGTACGTAATCGTACGTTCTCGCGAAATAGAAATTTATAAACAAATGGGAATAACAAAAGAGCGAAAGAGAAGCTGTCGCGGTCGCACGCACCGATTGCGTGACGCACCCCTCTCTCTCCCGCGCGCTTATTATGTGTGGGTCGTGACGTGAATTTCACGAAACGTATAGTGCCACAAACTTATCTGACCCGGTAACGCTGGTTTTGAATTTAATATTGCCGCTATATATAATTTCCGCAGCTTTTAGGGTAAAAATAATGACATTGCCCAAGTGCACCAGAAGTAATCGAAATGTTAATTTGCTGTTTTAGCCATTGTTATACAACAAGGAATAATCATTAAACACGTTTTTAATAAATTATATTTTAATGTTATAATTATGATCATGTAGACAATCATGTGTGTAATTTAGAGGCTGAATTCCAAGAATGCCTGCAGTCGAACTATCAAACTCGGTCGTTTCATCGTCAGAATCACTGCTTTCACTTTCACTATCACTCCCTAAAGTTATGATAAATGGTTCATCTAAATAAGCATCTTTTTTTAAGTACTCATTTTAAATGTTCTTTACATGGGCACAGTGTTTTTGCCTCTCTGTAGTTAATATTTTGTTAAACGCGTCTGCGACTAACTGCGGCATTTTAGCACCTGACTGTCCAATGTTATCTCTGCAACATGACGTTTCATCGAACTCCAGATCATTTCTATTGGATTTAAATCGCAATGATAGGGGGGCAATCTAAGAACAGTGTGACCATTGTCTCTTAATAAATTGTCAATTTCATACTGTGGTGCTGGTTTATGCCTCTTTATTAATTCATACAGCTGGGGTTTAGTGTAGCTTTCATTGAACTCCACATTATTTTCTGTAAGCCAATTCTGCATATCAGCTTTTTTACAATATGTATTTGGGCATTTGTTAATACAAATACTGTGGTAAGGGGCGTTGATCCATCACAATTATAGTCTCTGTATGTAAATAAGGTAGCAGCTTTTCTGTTATCCATTTTTTGAAATTGGTGTTATTCATTTCGTCATGGTAATCACCTTTTTTTGTGTTAGATTTAAAAACAAGTAAGTAAGGCATTCTCAACAAACCCTGTTTCTCCACCCGCATGAACTATTATCCATCTGTTTCCTTTTGAAACAGGATTCAAAACACCATCAATGTCATTACTTTGCCAACAACGTCCAGCGGTGTGTGATGAGTGGATATAAGTCTCATCCAAATACATTACAGGCTTTTTTTCAACGCATTCGTTCTGCTTAATTTTCTGCAGATAAGTTGCCCGCCATGCAGATATATCGTTGCGTTCAATGAGGACTTTTCTACTGGATTGCGTTTTCTTGTATCGAAAACCAATTTTACGTAAAAGCTTTCTGAGGGTTTCACAACTCGCGTCAAAATCGATTTCATTTCGTAAAACATTTAGTAATTTAGGGATGGTAGGTATTTGTTTCTTCATGGTGTAAAATTCATGAATTTTTCTTCTCGTGACACCGTGGTCAAAATCATCAATTTCGATCTTTCCCTTCGTTCTTTCCCTTTTTTTTCCCGGAGTAGAAATTTTTGAGCCCGTCGCATCAGCCTGTTTTTTTTAACTAATTTTCGTGCAAACCGTTCACCAACACCTGCAAAATATAACACATTTTAAACAAGGCAAAACGAGCGGACATAGCCCCTAATGATTGTAAATTACTGTGACCAACTGATATTAATATCTTCTCTTCTATTGTAAATACGTTACCAAACTGGTTTCTGAAACCACGTATCTTAGATAGATAGATAGATAACACTTTATTTGTACATAAGCATTACAGTGGAAGATATATTCACATAATTACATATATTATGCGCATAATGTACAAAGGGCGGCCTTATTGCTAGATGCAATCTCTTCCAGGCAACCTTAGGATGGATCAAAATGATTCGGAGAGATAATGGCATTTGGTGTTATATTTAAAATTATAATTATTTAATTAATGTAATTTCTAATAAATATGAAAACGAATATACACAGATATTTTATATTAGCCTATTTACCTACTATAAATATCAATAGATACTTATCAATAAACATACATAAACCTAACTGTAATAAATCCAATACATGGGTCATTCTACCGAACGATAAAAAAATAAAATACAGGGTGTCCGGTGGCGGATTTATGTTTTTGAAAGGGAATAAAAGAAAAACTTATTAACTTATGGTTTTATTAACATATTGATTCAATAAAGGGTCGATGCGGATTTTACTTTTTAAAAATTATTTCATCCAAATGTTCTCCATTTAGACGCACACACTGATGAAAACGATCCACAGCATTACGCGCTACACGCTGCAACATGCTCGGCTGAATTTGCTGAATCTCATTGCGAATATTTTCCTTCAACTAGTCCGAGGATTATTGATGTAAACCTTACTTTTGAGGTAACCCCATAGAAAAAAGTCCATAGGCGTCAAATCTGGTGACCTCGGTGGCCATGGGATATCACCAAAGCGGCTTATCAATTTGTAGGGAAAATTTTGACGAAGCAAATCCATCGATGTCCTGGCTGTATGTGGAGTCGCCCCATCTTGCTGAAACCACGTGTGCGTGGATTAGGATGGATGTGCTCGCAAATTTGGTAAAAAATATTCAGTTATCATGCGCCCATAGTTTTCACTGTTGACATTTACAGCTTGGCCCCGTAAATTCTCAAAAAAATAAGGACCGATTATTCCGTTCGTCGATAATGCGCACCAAACAGTAGCTCTTGCACAATGCAGAGGCCGTTGATGTTTCAGTCGCGGATTACGTCTTTTTGGGGCCCAGTAGCGACAATTTTGTTTATTTACGTGGCCGTTTAAATAAAAATGGGCCTCATCGCTCCAAAAAATGCAATTCACAGTGCGAAATCTCTCCAACATCAGTTCACCGAAGGATTTTCGTAAAATGAAGTCATTTTCTTTAAGTTCTTGAACTAACTGGATTTTAAAAGGATGGAACTTTAAGTCTTTCTTTAAAATTTCGTGAACAACCGTTTTAGATAGTCCCAAAGTGGCTGCTCTTTTCCGCACTGAGAGTCTAGGGTTTTCATATAAACTTCTTTCGACCTCTTCAATGTTTTCTTCTTTTCCTTCCGAATTATCACTTCTTTCTTCTGCTAATTTCAGATCTCTACGTGAATTACATTTATTTTCCAAGTGCTGTCCTATGTTAATACAGTCTTATAATAATAATATCTTTATTTGCTTAAAATGTGGTAAAAGGATGACAAGTGAATCATGAGCATAAGACACATTAAAACTGACACACATGCAAAATTATATGAGGCAATTGAAATTGTTAGTAGTATTTGCCTAATATACACAATCGTTGGTATTAGTACATTATAATGCATTTCTAAAATGATAGGATCGAGAGGCGAATTTAAAAAAAAATTCAGTAACTGAGTAAAAGCTCTCTTCTATCAACCATTTCCGTAAAGCTGAACAGAATTTATGGTACGGTAGAGTAACTATATTTTCAGGCAGCGCATTATAGATAAGCGGTGCCATATACACACAACTCACTCTAAACATCTCGAGGCGAGGTACTGGCATTTGTACACACAAACATTATTTTAAGTTTTCTAAGAAGGTTATTACAGTAATTACGGTAGCGTTTATAGGATATTTGTAAAATGGGGTTATCAGGTGATATCAGATGCTATTTTGTGTAATTAGTAGACCCGGGGTAATCCAGGGTTTTATATTTCTATTTCTTTTAGGTATATGTTTTATTTTTGTATTTAAACGAATAATTTGTTGAATCTTGGTTATTGAAGCATAGGACGCTGCATTAGGATCACTAGATGTTAGTACATGTGAAAAGTCATGGTGTTCTATATCGTTTTTGACCCTAGCGTAGTCAATAACTGGAATTTTGAAATCTGGGACAGATCTTCTAGGTTTTGTGTTATTGATTTGTACAATTAGGGGAAGATGGTCTGTTATGTGTGACTCTAAGACAAGAACAGTCGAAATTGTTTCAGATTTCAGAATAACATGATCAATGCACGAGTCTAGTCTGGTGGCAAATGAATGAGCAGACAGTAGACCGCGTGTAACGTTAAGAGTTAGATAGTGTGCAGAGCGGTCATTTATAATAGTGGGTGTTATATCAATATTAGTGTCACCTATAAGACAAATATTTTTGTAGTTGTCCACGGAGCTCAATACGGTGTCCAGACTACGTAAGAACAGCTCAAATGCTGGATTAGAAGTACTCGAAGGAGATCGGTAAATGGCAACTATGGCTAGCTCACTATTTATTTGACATATGACGCCACTACTACCAGTTAGTTCGGGTTCAACAATTGAGTACTGGATGTGATTTTTAACGTACAATACTACACCATCATTCTGATTTTTTATTTGTTGTGTGAAGTGGGAGTTGTAGCCGTCTAAGACAGGCAAGTTTGTTATCTTACTCAGCCAGCATTCAGTTAGGATAAGGACGTCACAATCAACTTTAATTGTAGCTAGAAGCGCTAATAGTTGGTCAAAATTCTTATTACGTATATTGATATGTAATATTATTATAGACCCATTTAAATTGCTGATATATTTATTACATTCTTCTGGAAGACACGTATAGGCCTTTGCGACTTCTATATCGTCCAGATCAGATGCAATATTGTTAATTAGTAGTAGTAGGTACGTGTAAACTTATTTGAGTCATTATAATTATTTCCAAAACTATTCACTTCCATGAGTTTTTTGACAAACTATAGTTAATTTACTAAGAAAACATTTAGGAACTCAGAATTATTCGTTAAATATTATAGTAAAATGTGTTTGTTTAGTATGAAATTGGTATTTAAACTTATCAAAAATAATTTAAATAAATAAAAAATTAAATGCAAGTTACTTTAAGTAGGAGGGATGCTAAAACGAGCCCGGCAGATTATGATAATGCCCAGTGGTTAACATTCACTCCCAAAAAACATAAACCTCGGTTAGGGCGCAGTGCACTTGATCGGGCGGTCCTTGAAATCCACTGTGGCGTTAACATCGTGCCCAACCATCACCGCCCAACTTTTCCAATGTCGTTTTTTTTTATTTCAGGCCGACTCTGTATTATCTGTACTATCTTCTATATTCACACTTTGAAATTTTAATTCACTAAGTAGATTTTTCTCGTAAATCCCTCCTTTGTTGAGCCTCCAGGTATTTGAAGACATGCCGTTCAATTGACGTAGTTTGTCTTTTACCTTTTCGAACGGCATGTCCTCGCGCTCGTTAGCATACTTCAGTCCATGCAGACAGCGTTGTAGATATATGATAGTTCTTCTATCTTTTTCAGACAGGTTCTGAAATTGTGTTTCCAAAGTGACATGGAATAGCCAAGAAACAGAAGATGGCTCTTCAACCTGTAGAACAGCAATCTCTTTCGGGACGAATCTTTTCTCCGTCGTAAAACCGTCCATTTCAATAAAAAAGTTAGGCATTTTGATGTGAAGTGATGAAGCGTTGCACTACTACTATGCACGTGTATCGCGATATTTATACATGTGAGTTCAAAATAATTGTTACTTTTCCTTTATGTTACTTTTCATGTAACAATAACATAAAAGTAACATAAAAAAAAACAAAGGCTGTAATAATGTATTTACGTTAATTAACGCGATCACGAAGTGTGACTGTGAAGTGCACTGGCCTTGGTCTCAGGCTGACTGGCTCAGCGGTGCATCCGTCGTCGGGATCGTGAGGTAGAAGGTTCTTCATACACCCCCACTTTTTTCAAAAGTTTCGCCGTGTACCGTCACATATTATACTAACAGTGGCCTATTCAGTAAGCAAACCGATGTACCCCTATTTCGGTGTTCACCCGACTGCGCATAAAAGCGAAGTGTCATGTTTCTATCACTGGATTTGGCGTTGTAGATAATTTGAAACCATCTTCCCGATTAAAAGTTTTGTGTTTTTTAATTTCAATCGCTCTACGTACAACTCTTGAGTAAGAAGTGGCGTCCCGTGGAGAGGACTTGCGTACGGTGAAACTCAATCCTCATGTTCTGCTATCTAATAAAATCCAATAAAGTAAATACATAATTACATCATGGAACGCGAAGAAGAAACAAATGCTATATTCACAAAGAAATAAAAGCAGTCCATTTTGGAGCATCATATTAACAAATCACTTGCACTTGCACTTGCACATTTTGAACAGTAACAACGTGTGATTGTAATGCCAGAATCAATCAGAGCCCATAATGCTAGACGTAAAAACGAAGGTAATAATAAATATTGATAATAGACGAAGAGCTCGTACGGTACAAACAAAAAGTATTATGTTTTATTTTTTTGCTACTAAATAATACGTTACATAAATGAAATAACATCGATGAAGTAGTTTTGAGATAAGTTTCCTTTTTTTATTTAAAACCATAATTTTCATTTCAAATGAATTTTCAAGGATTTTACGCACATTTAACATCGTTTTTTTTTAGTTAATTTTATGTAAAAATAAATATAGAACTTTAAATGTTTTTTCAAGTTTGAAATATCAGCGATGAAAGTTGGACACACGTTTTTTTGTAGGGAGACCGCAAGCCACGCCTTTAAAAATGCCGCAATTTATAAAAAAAATAGTGTACCAACTACTACTTCTTGACTGATTTTTAGTAGAAAGTAAAATAAGTTGAAAGAAAAGTAAAGGTGAATGGCAGATTTTGTAAAGCATACTTTTTTGTTGTTTTGTTATAGAATTTGTATCACTTATTAAGGCAACTAAGCCATTTATTTTCATGCAAGTGTATTATTTTTGGAACTTCAGATTAATTAATAATACCAATAAAAAGATTAAAATAAATAAACGTAATAAAATCGTAAACTAAACGCAGTTATGTTTTAGAAGTTGCCATATGTAAAATAACACAAATATCGAAATGTTAAATAGTTATGTAGACATAAAAAAAGACATTAAATATAATTAAACACATATATTTTATACCTGAAAATGCATAATTGTTGCATAAAATCATAATAGTTAACGATTTAATGATAGAATGATTTTCGTCATCAATATTTTTTTGTTCATATGGCAATTATTTATAGACAGGTAAAGAAAATCTGACGTTCGTGACTGCATCTGAGCATTTTTAACTGTTATTACGTTGTTGTTAAGTTGTTTCTGCTTAAAACATGTACCTACTATTAATTGTCTTTATTTGATTTAAACGAGTTTTTGACCAACTCGACACGAGAGACTGACCACACGTGTGTTTAGTTGGTGAAACTTTAAATTAGTACAAATTATTCTTTCGTCATTTGGACACGCCATTTCTATGTATGTCCACATAGTGAAATTTAAAATAAATTACTTCTATGTTTTCGTCAACTGGACACACCTATTTTTTTTTTCTAAAAAATGTACAGTCAGGTTAATAATCGTTTCGTTTTTAAGACAAATTTTGAAATAAAACAAATGTGTAACAATCAAATATTTATATTAGAGGATTTATTAATATAAAGACAAACATACTTAGCTAGATCTACACATTCTAAATATACCTAATAATTTAAAATCATCACATCGAATATCACAGAAATATCAAATAAGCACATACATCATTTAACTTGGAAAAATATATTTTTCTATTGTTCAAGGTTAAACTCAATGACGTTTTTTCGATCGTTCCTATAAAAATTTACAAAGTTTGCTTGCTTACTAAATGTACCGACTAGTTGCTGTAAAGTTTATATGAGAGCGGAGTTGAAACATTCAACCTTAAGTAGGTATACTAGGTATATGTGGTATAAAATAAAATATCAAAATAGTCATCAATGGAGCATGAGATAACAATACTAAAATGGATAATTTTATAAACAATAAACATTCCACACAAATCTGTAACAATAATATGGCATTTAGAAAATAGAGTATTACTGTAAAAATAATAACTAAACTAATAGTATCACAATAATTTTACTAAGACTAGACTAAAATAATATAGAGATCAATACAATCAACAATAAAACATAGAATATTACTATTACAAAACAATATAAAGATATTTTTATTTACTTCAATTTTTCGATACAGTGACCGATGCAAATTTTTCTTGATTCAAATCGTCAATGGAGCATAGTCTTATGAGATAACAATACTAAAATGGATAATTTTACAAACAATATCATTCCACACAACTCTGTAACAATAATATGGCATTTAGAAAATAGAGTACTGCAGTAATAATAATAATTAAACTAATAGTATCACAATAATTTTACTAAGACTAAACTAAAATAATATAGAGATCAATACAATAAACAATAAAACATAGAATATTACTATTACAAAACAATATAAAGATATTTCAATTTACTTCAATTTTTCGATACAGTGACTGATGCTAATTTCTCTTGATTCAAACTCTCTAACAATGTCTGCGATCATAGTGTTCATTCTGATAGTTTCAATTTTGATTTCTTGATATAGGTCCATCCATCATTACCCGGAACCATTCATGTCTCTTTTGATCGCGACCAGGAACTGTAATATATTTGGTTTCTGTTTTAATTTTTGGCTATTCTGGCATTCCATGCCTCTACAGAATTATTAGTGCGATGATGTTCTTTATAACAGTTGTGTGTGTTTGCTTAATCAGAATTATCATCCAGCCAAGTTTTGATAAAATAGTCGTTAAATGTTGTTGCATTTTCAGTGTTCAAGCATTCCGCCATGATATATAACCAGGCATCTGCTTGTGCGTCAATCGGTAAAAGTGGCAATGAACAACATCTCTTCACATGATTTTTTCCCAATTTAGACTTTGTTAGACGCAACGTTTTTGCTTTTCGCCACAGACATCTCTTGAAATGAGTATAGCATCCCACAATTTTTATATTCGGAAATTCATGTTGCAAAGCTCTAATAAGAGGCTTTTCAAAATCACATGTGATGGTTTCTGGGTTCCACTCCGGTATTTGGCTTTTAATTAAACAAAATAATGTTTTGTAAGTTTCAACTGTTCTGTTGGACAGCAAAGCATAAATAGTGGGAATAATGTTCGTATGAAATTCCGTCTTTGCAATATCGACATGAATCGTGAATAGCTGATGGAACTTTTTAACGCATGTTTTAAACGTTCCATCACAGAAGAATCTATTTTAATTTGCAACAATCTCTCTCATGTTATGGTGGGCAAAAACGAGAATACGTTGATCTCCGATGCGATCCGCAAGCAAGATTTATCTTGAAACTGCTCAGGTACAACTGTTTCGGCTATATTATTGAATGATGTAAGTTGAACGCCCAATGATTTGTTACTTTTTCTATATAGTTTATTTTTCACACTTTGAAAACGTGGGATATTTGCAACTAAATGGAGTCCTTTCTCTTCCATTCGCTCGGTAGTGTAAAAGTATAGACTTGGAACAGAAGCAGCTAGATTATGCTTTACTTGATCCTCGCAATCATTTAAATTCATTAGAATCTCGTTATTCGTCAAATCACCTATGATCAGATCAGATCAGATCAGTAGTAGATTATGATCAGTTGCTTTTAATAAAGTGGTGTTATTGATATTTAATTTGATCATAGCTTGACAAGTTGACTTTTTTGAACAACGCCACATTGAAGATTTATCTTTATTTGTCCTTACGTGTACATATTTGTATCCATCTTTTAATAGAATTGGACGATTTCTTTGAGAAGTGATGAATGAAAATGTATTTCTGTTAGCCAATGATGGACCTGCGACTTCTTCTATAGACATATTTGTCTTTACATGGAACAATAAACAAGATTTTATAACAAATGAAATATTGCGGCATTGCTAAATTAATATAATTTTCATTTTACTTGCTCATAATGTAGCTCTAATCTCACCGAAATTAGGCACATAGTGAAACCTATTATCTATCTGTGGTTTTTTGATTGTTATTAAATCACGAGTGGGGTAATGACTTTTTTTTCCTCGGCTCTCTTTAGACCCTCGCCGGACGGCTCGGATCTCAATATCGCCTCAGCTAACTGAATACTTACCTATATATTAAAATCCATGTCACTTTAAAATGGCACAAATACTGCACTTAATGTACACACCAAACGAAGTAAACTGATAACGAATTATGACCAAAAGGTTACCGGGTCGGGATTTATTACATGCTTCAACCAATTAAAGCAGATTACGTCATTTTAAGTCACCGGCCGCCGGGAATACAAAAGAGTGTAATAAAACAGGTTCCATGTTGAAGATTAGACAAGCATAGCAACATGGCAATAGGGACTTTCGAACACTTTCGGTGTCAAAAATATAATCTTTACAAATTCACAAATGGTGAATAATTACAACTTCAAACCTATCAATAGGTAGCACATACAAATAATTGTATTTTATTTATTAATATTAAAGGTATTAGGTTTGCATAAGATGTGTATTAAATTAAATCTTTATTACGTTATTTTTTTCTTTTTAGTTTTGAAGTCGGGTTTTTTTTTATGGTAGTTTTTTTATTTTAGTTCTTGCAAGTGCATTTATTTCGAAGCTTCAATTCGAATTGGCCCCGTGTAAAGTTTTGGATGGCTGTGATTCTAGGCGCTTTGGTCGTACCGTTAAATCAGCCCATTCGTCATGGAAGCATAGTTTGAATTGAATAATGCCATTAGGGGTATAGTGAAAAGCAAACCCCATCGTTAACACAGGGATTGCCGACTTTGTTGTCAGGGCGAATACTTTTATAGTATATTGGCTCAAATGTATAAAAATCATCACTACTACAGTAAATTGTTTCATGGGCACTCACTCGGATGTTGTCTTGCAGATTGAATTATGGAAATTTAGTCTGCTATTGTATAGACTTCTCTCCGATTGAGCAATTTCTGCTCAATAGTGGAATGAATTGAGTCTACTTCCATGAAAGTGTGCCCAACTTTCAAGTATTTTTGTTCAATTACGATGTTTGTATTAATGCTCAATTCAAGCAGTGCATTAGAAAGTTTGATATTTCGGTTCTGATAACCACATCCATCACTCGAAATCATACTTTTTTCTGGGTGTCACTTTTGTTATTGCCTTATGAAAGAAGTCTGTAAAAATTTATACAAATACATCACTTTCAATCCCTGCCACAGCTTCGTGTCAAACGTAGCACACAGCATCTTTAGTGCTTAAGTTAAGAAAGGTCTCATTGCGTAAAGCACCATTCTGTCTAGAGTTAAGAGAGGCTGCTAATTTGTCATATAGGTCTATGTACCTAGTACAGATAACAATCTCTCACACAGACTCACCTGTAACATAATTTACACTATCACTATACAAATCACTAAGTCCAAAAAGTGAGTTGAGATATTTATGAAAATAAGTTTTAAATGAGAGCTGAAATGACATGTGTTGGAAAAAACACACACACACAATAGCGTAAACTAAGTAGTTTTATTTATAGCAAAAATCAAAAGAATAAAGCCAACAGGTTTCTCTTAAAAAATATTTAAAAAAATTTGGATTTATTTCTTATCCTTGGACTTAACGATATTTAAGTGACAAATTAATGACTTAGATATATTTTTGCAGGACCCAGTACAACAACGTTTAAACAATATCGAGCTATCAGCAGAATCGGATTCTGCGGTTATAGGATCGCGAGTATCGAATAGATCCTCAGAAAAGAACCTTTCCGATTCGGGAACAGATTCTAATAAACGTTTGACATCTTGCACTTTAGCAGCTTTTATATTTAAGGGGGCATCTTAGCAGTCATCGAGCGTTTCATTACCTAACGCAAGTTAGGTACAAACAGAAACATTGCTGCAGTATTTTGAGATAAGTTATGTACTCCAAAATTATGCAGTCATAACTGTCTTAAATAATATTCGTCTGTTATATTAGTTACAGCGAGATATAGGTTTTTCCGGAAATCTAAGCATAGTGAAAGAATATTTGATGGTTTCTTCTTTTCGTTTTTTGAAAGTGATTTTAAAAATCCCTCGGCTTTTCTTATGTGCAGTTCATATGCAATTTTAAGATGTTTTACTTTGTTAGTATCTTTGGCCATTTCAACAGAAATAATATCAACTTTCAACTTTTTGCACGTCGTACCTATATCTTTTTACACCCATTTGATGTCTATTGCTTTTTCCTTTTCTGGTAATCTGATAGCTCTGTCCATACATCAAATTGTTGTAGTTGTTTTATTTCTCTATCTATTGCATCTAACTATTCTCTAACCATAATAGCTTCATCATAACATGTAAGATCTTCTGTACTCATTGCATAGGCTGAATACATTTCGCAATCTTTATACCTTTCAGGTAATTTAATTTGTCTTCTTGATCTCTGGCTATTTCTGTGTATTTCGGTAGTATATTCTTTAGACTTATCTATATTTATAGGTGCTATATCCTGTGATATATCTGTACTTTTTTCTTTATGTTCTTCATGTTCTATCTCTTCTTCACGAATTTCGGATGTTATATCTTTGTTTTCATGCTTATGTTTAATATTGTTTTCATCAAACTGTATATCTCTGTTACTGTAACATCATCTGTTCTAGGATTCTCTATACTCTATAGCCGTTTTCTGAGTACCCAACCATTCTGACAGAGATAGCTCTGTTATATAATTTTCCTTTTGAACCAAAAACTCTTAACTTGTTCTATGCAATATTTTAATTAAGAATTCAATATTTTTTTCTTTGTAGACCTTTCAATTAATAAAATCAAAGTCTGTGTTCATAAAAACTATAGTTTATTATTATTATTAACTCTTTAATTTGACTTTTTCTAAATTTTCTTTTAATATTGCATAATTTATATCCTGCAGATTTGATATACAATCTAAGAGAGAGTTGCTGGTTGCAAATTATTTTTTTTATTTGCGTGTTCCCGATATTTTATGTATTCATGCTCAGTGTTTGACATGAAGAACTTTATGCAGAGCATAGTAATCGTCTATTTCACAGTTTGCTCCTGGAGCATGAACACTAGGCAGGCTGTTTATTAATAATGTAGTAAAGGTTGCTTCAAACCTTTCTGGTGTAGGATTTACGTTGCGGCATCCGTGGCTCCATATAGACCCAAAAAACAATTCAATATGGTTTTGATTTAAATACCTAAACCAAATTGATTTTACACCATACCTTGAATCAAGTTTTTCTAATAACTGTTAACCTTCTAGTGTCTATACCAAATTACCTAATGTGGAAATATTCATTAGCTAAAGTATTTCTATTTATAAATTTCATATTTTGTAAAATGTTTTTGAATTCCCTCCATACTTTGTGATGTATTGACACATGTGTTACAGGTCCTAAAAGACTTTTCCCGTACTGCTACTTTTTTCCATAGCTGCCATTTACTGAATCGAAAAATAGTAAGACGTCTGCTGTGTCCTTGGCTTCTAATGACAATATTTTCTTTTCTGCAAAAATAAAATAATTCTGATTACTTTTTCTAAGCAAATTCTTCACTAGTTTTATGTACTTCATATCACTATTAATGGACTGTAAATTGTATCAATATTCTTGGAAAGTTAGGAGGCTCATAATGTAATAAAAAATAGACAACAATGTTTTCATAAATTTCAAAAGTAGCTCTATGAAAAGATTCTAATTCTATCAAATACAGCATCTAATTTGTGCAATTATTATTTAGATGTTCAATGAACCGTTACCAATATTAAATATTTAGAGGCAGATGAAACTAGTATAATAAATTAAACATAGTATACACCTAAATATTTCACTGAATACCTCTATATAAAGATATTTATTATTTTAAAGATAAAAACTAATATGTATACTACAAATTTACATATTTAAATTGAAACTACAATAGAAAAAAAAAACAAGTTATCATATCAATTAACAGATCCTATCCGTGAACTAAGTAGCTAAGTACACCTGAATTGAAAATTCATTAAATCAATGTGGTATATGCCATTGTATGACAGTAACACTATAAATTTACTGCCCTTTGGCTGTGTTTATATAGTGAGTATGCAGGCAGATGTGTTACGGTATTTTATTCAATACACTTTTTTAGATGGTGATTATATATGCATATGTTTGAGAACGTACTCCAAAAACTTTTTGTTGATTTTAATCTATATATATAATATATGCATATCAAAATTCAGCTACCTTAGTTTTAAATTTTATCCTTTGTAGTATGATAATAACAAAATAAATAGTAATTTAAAAGTTATGAGCTAACAGAGATCCATATTTCAAAATTAATTTAACGCATCTTCGACTGCAAGTTCTTTCACTGTATGTCACACTTGCTTTTAGAGACATCTCATCAAACAGGAGAATACCATTTTTTTCTTCCAATTTCAATGATTTAGCTGCTTTCTTTATTTGTTTTATAATAATAATTAATAATAATAATACTCTTCCCCTCGGACCACCGCAAGGTGTAAACGTGTATCAGGACCTTTGTAAATAAATTATCTTAATTTAATATTAATTTAACTAAAATTAAATTCGTGTACAATAATAGGAGTGCATAACAGTCTAGGAGTTCCAATCAGTGACCGCAAACTTGCAAACGGCGGTAGTAGCTACTACTACTAGCTACGTGTGCGCCTGGTACCTGTCTGAGTAAGACCTGTTATATTTATGAATCTGCGCATGAGTCGCCAACGCCATCTTAGCCAAGCTTACGAACACGCTCACGGCCGCCCTCAATTGGTGAACCGCTGTGAAGCAGGCTCCACCCCCTGACGCACGACACTGCGCCATCTTGATACAACCACCGAAGCCACACCCTTGGTATTAGCGCAGGTATACGGCCATTTACCCTACTTAAGCAAAACCACTGAAGACACTCCCCCATCATTAGCTTTGAGACTCCAGAAATCCAGGCCAAGAAAGACAAAAAATACATAAAGATTTTAGAAAATAAATTAGAAGAAATTTATATCGGAAGCCGGAAATGTAGTTTTGTCATAAAAAATGTACCAAAAAAAAACAAGAAACTAAAGAGGACCTTATTGAGATGGCTATGTATCTCACACGCAGTATAAGCTGTGTTGTCATTAAAAATGATATTAAAGACATATTTAGAATTCGCTCGAGTAACACTGAGAGTCAAAATAGTCCTATCATCGTTTGTTTCAACGATGATAGGACTATTTTGACTCCACACTTTTGAAGACTGAAATATTAAAAATGGGCAAAGCCTTTAATACAAAACACAAATCAAAACTAAGCTGTAAACACCTGGGCTTTAAAACTCAAGAAGACACCCCTATCTTCCTAGCAGAACATTTAACACCTAAGGGCTCCCGCCTCCACTTCCTTGCCCGAGACCTGGTTAAAACGGGAGCTTACAAGTTTTGTTGGACTGCTTATGGTAAGGTTTATGTCAGGAAAACTGAACAATCGCCTATCATAGGTATTACAAACGAGGAGCAGGTGCATAAACTTATGATGGAAAAATGACTATGTGCTAAAATCGTGAATACCACTTCCTACATAGGCAAATAATTTTGTTACATTCATTACTTTTTATTGTATTATTTTGCATGTTTCATTGTTTAAAATCACGTTCACTAAATACCTGTTTACTTTCAAATGCATTCGCAGGTTATGCTGAGAAATGCATTTTTTTAATATCATCACCTGTAACAGTTTCTATCACTCTACCACACACATACAAATTACAACTCTTTACCACAAATTAACATTTATAAAACAAGTATACACAACACATATACATATTATACTCATTTGTTTTATAGGATTTAGAAAATGTTTAAACATAATCCTGTTATTTCTGTATACACTGTACTGCGGTGTGTGCTTAATTAATTGTTATTTCCACTCATGCACTGTCATAAGCTTAAAAATTAAATGAGTGACACATTGCAAACTATTCGTGACATAGATAATATTGATATTGCTAGCACTATCCAGTGTGAACAGTATGAGTTAAGTAAACATATTCATGTAAAAAAAAGCGACTTGACTATTATCTCTCAAAATATAAGGAGCATTCTGTGCAATTTTGATGACTTTCTAATTATGTTATCTACTTTTGACTTTGAGACTGATATCATCGTTTTGACTGAATGTAGACTAGATACTGAGAAGCCTATTCCCCAACTAAATAATTACCATTCTCACTTCTCTGCACGCTACTTTAATCAAAATGACGGAGTAGTAGTTTACGTAAAAAGTACGCTACAGTATAAAGTGCAGGAAATTAAACTAGCCCAGGCTTCTTGCTTACAAGTGAATGTACTTAATAACATAATATTATGTATTTACAGATCCCCCTCTAATACAAACACGGATATCTTTATGAACTCTCTAAGTACCCACCTTGACACATTAAGCTTACAAAATAATATTATTATTACCGGAGATATAAATATTAACATAATTTCTAGGGACACAGAGGTCCTCCAGAATAATAGAGAAAAGATGAATAGAGAAGGCTATCTAAACATATTGTCTTTACATGGAATACTGCCAGGCCATATGCTACCCACGAGAGAACGGAATTGCCTAGACCATTTTATGCTTAAAATAAACACAAAAAAGCTGTCTGCTTATTGCCGTCTTAGAAACTACCATCACAGACCACCGTACCACAGTGCTAGTATTGTCAAAGGTTAAAAATGCACACACTGTCACTAAAAGGTATACTACTATAGATTTCGAAAAGGCTTTAAATTATCTACAACAAAATAACCTAAGCGAATTGCTGTATTGTGATGATGCATATATATTGTGTGTACGCTTTTTACGCTTGCTGACCGACTCTATTGAGATAAACACAAAGTGTATGTATTCCTCACAACAAAAGAATCATTAAACCGTGGATTACGCCAGACATTCTACGTTGTATAAACAATAGGAATAAATTACAAAAAGATTTAAAGCGCGACCCACTGAATGAAGTCGTAAAAATAACATATACACGGTATAGAAACTACTGCAACAATTTAATAAAAAAGTTAAAAAAGGACTATCACGGGGATTTACTAAGTAAATCTACTAAAAATAGTAAAATGCTCTGGAAAAACATTAAATCTATAACTTATTCAAACAACATTGGAAACCAGAATACAGAACTATTAAATATTAAGCCTTCACCAAATGATTCAGTAAACTATATTAACGAATATTTTGTGAATGTCGGAATGCATTAACTCAACAAATTGAAAGTAGTGGATCTAATGATCCGAACCTATTGTATAACTTACCTTCTCAAGTGAATTCTTTAGCGCTTCTTGAAACTGATATGCATGAAGTGCTTAGGATATTGATGAGCTTGAAATCTAGAAGTGCGCTGGGTTGGGACAATGTATCAACGAGTTACCTGAAATTTATAAGGAAAGAAGCTGTTCCAATCATAACTCACCTTGCGAATCTCTGCTTCAGAAACGGTGTCTTTCCGGCCCCACTAAAACAATCTGTCGTCACTCCAGTTCATAAGGCAGGGGACAGAGACGATATCAATAATTATAGGCCTATATCTGTTCTACCTGCGATATCTAAAATAATAGAAAAATTAATTAACATTAGACTACTCAATTATTTAAATAAATTTAACATCTTATCACCCTGGCAATTTGGATTCCGTCAAGGCAAATCAACGGAGAAAGATGTTACCGCACTCAGCTCTTTCGTAACTGCTCATCTTGACAGAGGCAATAAATGTTTAGCTGTGTTTTTAGACCTAAAAAAAGCCTTTGATACCGTCTCTGTTCCAATCCTAATAAAAAAAACTAGAAAAGGCTGGAATAAGAGATATTGAACTTAATCTCTTCAAAGACTATCTGTCAAATAGAAGGCAAAGAGTAAAAGTGGGTAACTATGTCAGTGACGACGCAGATGTATCATACGGCGTTCCTCAGGGAAGTACTGTAGTTTGAAAATGCCTAACGCACGAATTCTCTCTTACGCTGATGATACTGTTCTCATCAGTTCTGGTAGCAATTGGAATGACGCCAAACCTAATGCTGAAATAGGCATGGCAAAAATATCACAGTGGCTGATACATAATCTGCTTACCCTGAACCCAGTTAAAACTAATTTCATTTGCTTCAGCATCCGTAATTGCACACAGCCTATAGATGACTTTAACATTACAGTACATTCATGTGGTGACGTCCTAAATAGTGACTGTAACTGTATCACTAAATAGTGACTGTAACTGTATCAGCAAATGCAAAGTCTCACAAACAAAAATTTGGGCACACTTATAGATCAGAGACTGTCTTGGTATTCACACCTGGAACAAGTTTCTAATAGGGTTAGGAAACTAAGTTGGATTTTCAGAACTCTTAGAAGTATTATTCCAAAAAATATAACTGTGCACCATAATCCACCTAGAAATATTTTAAATGAGATATATATGGCCCTGGTGCAGTCTGTCCTGATATATTGCATTCCGGTTTGGGGTGGTGCAGGGAAGACTAAATTCATTGAGTTAGAGCGAGCGCAACGTGCATTAATAAAAGTCATGTATTTTAAGAAGAAAATATCTTTTCTTCGTAACGTTCAGCACATCTATATAATAAAATAAATAAAGAAATTTCTATAAATTCAAATCAATATTATGAATGTAAAACTAAAGTAACTGAGTGGATAAAATGCCTAACATATGAGGACACGGAAGCACTGTTGCAACATATCCAATAAAATCATGCATCAGACACACAGACACTCACACCTAAACACCTACCCACCCATACACCCACATACACACGGACATACATACACGGATACACACACACACAGACACACACACACTTACACACAAATAATATAAAAACAGGTAAATAAAAACGATACTTGTGTTATTTTTTCTCAATTTTTTACTTTGTTTCCTCTTGTTAGTTTTTTTTTGTTTTTTAATTCTGTTTTTTATTTTATAATTTGTTACTTAGTGAATTGTTGTTAAAATTAGTTCTTGAATAACTTATTTAGTCTTGAGTTGGTGATAATTGTGTATGTTAAATAGAAACCTTAGATGTAGGTTTACATATCAAGAAATATGAAATAGTTCATAATTAGCATACACTAGCCTAGTCTAAATAAGTGCGATATGGAAGAGCGGAGTCTCCTGATACAGGCATACCATTTGCTTAAAAGGAGACTTCAAGTACCATAAATCACCATAAATTATTAATTATTATTATTATTATTCTTTTAAAGTAAAGCGCCGACCTTTGTTACTCTTTTTACGTTCCCTGAATTGTAACAACGTTAAAATTTTTGATGTGCTAGGTAAGTCATCCAGTATTTTTAGAAACTGTGCATTGGTCGTAATATTTTGCAGTGCCTTAATTTTTATCGTTTGCGATATTTACTCAATTTGACTCCAATTCTCAGAAGCTTTTTGTATAAAGCATGTTCAGCTGGAGACACAGCAACATGTTTTACTCGTCTCTGTACGAGATGCACATTCCATTATTGGATTCTCTGTAACTAAACAGGAAGCAGATGAACCGACGAACTGATTTAATGTTTTCTAGAAAATTGTTTTTTAGCTTGTGGATGTTGGAATGAATTTTTTGCATAATAAATAATACTTCGAAGAAGACAATAAACATTGCAGAATGCAGTTAAAACATATAACATAAACATAATATTTGAATTATCATTGATGTGTTATTATTGTTGACTGGAATGTTTGTAAATCTTTTTGTACAAAAGTATAATAAACAAAATAAACTTTTCTTTAGACTCACCAAGACTTCTGTTCCTGTTGTCATCTGCCACTGCACTATAGGTGTGTAGTGGCATACCCATAGAAAGATTTTGAGTAACAGCAGCAGGTTCTGGAATTACAATTAATTCATTCTAAATGGCTGCAAATATCAATAAAATAAATGGAAGATTTATAGGTATATTACCCCAGGGGTGTACAGGCTTTTGGTTGCTTGTTTTTCAGTAAAAAAGTATTGAAAAAAAACTTTCCTGAAAAACCATAAGCTGAGGATTCGATATAGACTTCCGCCCAAAACTATAGGGGGGAAAAGGCGTGATGCTTATGTAGGTATATAGTAGCTTGATAAGAGCAGCATCTTAATTATTTTCTGTTAATTGACATTTTATTAAATACTTACCAATATTTTCTTTTATTTGGACATCTTCTACAACAATTTCACTCATTTGCTTTGGGGCAGGTGCTGTAACAATATGGTAAATATTAGGTACATATATATATAATGGTAAAGCATCAATAAAAAACTATACTTATACATTGTAATATGTAAGAAGACTCGGACTGTATACTCTAATATATTATCTAATAAATACCCTATGTTGTATAGGTAGAGAGTATATAGAATAGGTTAATTTGATAATTAGTACATAATACTTTTTTATATTTACTGATTTCCACATATGGTCTAAGGGCAGTCAACATTCAATCTTATTTCATTAATAAATAATTAATATAATAAAAATAATGATAACTATAAAGGTATTTTATAACAAAAATAAACATGGTTTGAGTATGGAAGTTACATCAAGAGGCGGCCAATCCTTCTCAGGGTAAATATGTATATAGGGTATGTATCGTCGGTTCGATACCACCGACCGACCACTTCACCATAAGCTCTGGTGAGGTAATCACTTGAAGAACACAATATAAGCTGCATTGATTTTTATTTATGGATTTAAGTATATATACCCCATGATGTAGATGCTTCTGGTATTTGAATAGATCTCAAAGTTGGTCTTTCAGGAATAAATGAAAACCCTGTAATAACAATATATATTAGGATAAAAGGTTATACATACTTTAAGAAAATGTATCAAGGTCAAAAAAGTTACCAAAGATTCATAATAACTCATTTCCATAAAAATTTGCATAATTCTATTCTAGACTATTTATATGCATTCATATTATGCATTATCGTATAAACTAAATATATAATTATGTATTTAAGGGAATTAACGCGATCCCGAAAAGGTATAACATACCTGGTGGTGACTTACTTGTTTGCCCAAAGGGGCGGGAAGGTTCTAGCTGCTAAGTATGTCGGAAGGGTACACGTAGCTTCGAAACCTCCAACAATTTCCCCTTGGTCGCCGGTTCTTAAATTTATCACCAAAAAGACTTTTTCTTGACGACAGGGAACACTCGCGCGTGATTTTATATATATTTTGCGGTTTCAATTGTTGTTTATGAGATTTTTATGCGGAGCTCCGTACGTATGCGCCGACACCTTTTTTGCGAGAGGAAGCGGAAGCTGGGGGTGTAGGATAGAAAGGGGCGTGTTATGCGTTCGGAAATGTGTTATGCATTTTTAACTATATATCATACTTTATTTTATTAATGGGTGAATTAAAAACTATGGTCTAACTATAGGGTAAACGGCGTTTTCAACTCCCCCGGGCTAGAGTTTTTCCTCTAAACAAAGCGTAAAAGAAACTAATTATTTAAGAGTAAGAAGTAACAAAATTATGTATATGCAATATATTATAATTACTTACTGACGCGGAAGAGGGCAAACTCTAACCACTGGGCGAATGAAGCTACCAGCAGCAGTGCGAACTTTAAGGGTGCGAATTATTCCATCCTTTCCCGGATAAACCTCTTCTACGACACCCACCGGCCAGCAAAGAGGATGAGCGTTGTTATCTTTAATTACCACTACCGTGCCTAATTCTATCGGGTTAGATAGAGTAAGCCATTTCTCTCTCTGCTGCAGAGAAGTTAAATATTCTTGGCTCCAGCGACGCCAAAAACTTTGAGTGAGTTTTGTTATGAGTTGAAAACGAGTTAAGCGGTTATCAAGTACCTCAAAAGGATCTTCTGCAGCAGTAAGACTTGTATGCAGGTTAGAGTAATGATAATAATCAATGAGCATTTCTGTGAAACGGTCTTTAGCAGGGAGTATCAGTAATAAACAGAATGATATGGGAACCGGAGAATTCATGTAATTTTTTTTTGAACATTTAACATTTGATCAGGTCATGTAAATAAAACACTTTTTTCATATTATTTTTATAATTCTGAATCATAGATTAACAATATGTTATCTAGGAACTGGGCTGGTGGGTTTACATTTTGTTCATACCTTACCCAACCTAAAAACGAAACGATTGTCATCACATGAGCGCAGCAACTCACCGTCCTTTGGCCAACAATACAATTGCAGCAATACTGCCTAATTGCTTCCCTACCCTGGCCATTATTATCATAATCTATGTATAAATAATATATTCTTCGGCTTATATGCCTGCTGTGAATTCTTCCTCGCAATAATGAACTATTGGCCAAAGGAAAATCGTTTGAGTTGCTGGCTGTCTCCCTGCAAACTTCTATAGTATAGGCTCCCCATAGAAAGAACGGGCCTGTTTAAGTTGGTATGTCCCACATGTCACTAATATTAAGTCATTATATTCTAGCCTCGAGAAAGATACACTTTCAATGTTTACATTAATATTTTCAAATTGTGTACATATGTCTTCTGTTTAAATTATTAGAAATCACATAATCAGATAAATTATTATTTGTATGTAATTTTAAATTAATTATTTCCAGAATTTCACCTGCATCTGCCCTATCTGTGATCCTTTGGTAAAACTTATTAATCAATGCTGCAGATACACGAAAGTCTGTCATTGCATGTTTGCTGGCTTTATTAAAAAACTATTGTCGGTGTAACTTAGAACATTGTTTAAATATGCTATTAACGGCTCCTACAACCCATCTACATATAGTTACAGATTTAGATTGATTAGCTGCAAGTGTTGATAACTGAGCTTCACCTACTTCCCGCGGAGTTATTCCGGTTGGATCCCCTGCCGATTGTTATTATGTTTTAATTCCCGATTGATCCACCGTAAACTGTGTCATTCCGGTCTGATCCCCTTAGTCTTTTTTACAGGCAAGTACAGTCAATAGAAAAACAGTTGTTAATGTAAATAATATTTGTTTTATTTGTTTAAGTGTTTAAAATCATCACAGATAATTAGACTAATCGACTTTCTACTTGGACAAACCTTAATAATAACAAAATAACAAAAGATTTGACCATCTTAACCACATAACAAAAATATAACAATTAGACAATTGGTCTTTTTATTTCAAAAAAGCTCAGCTCGACAAAAACCGTTTTTGTTTTTTTAAATGATGTCTAGTAATGGTATCTTTTTTGCCCGGACAAAGCCGACTGTTTTCATCATCTTCATAAAATTTTATTACATCACTACGTATTCTTTTATTCTGATTATTTATATTTTTCCTAATTGTGTTTTGTTCGGGTAAGGCAGCTATCTTATTTGGTTCTTTAGTCTTTAGTATTTTATTAACATTTCCTAATCTTTGTACTTGTTTCTTGTAAGTAATGTTATCTCTTTTGAGTTCTGTAATTCGTCGCTGTAATAACTGTATCTCTTTAGCTTTACTTTTTTGGTATCGTCGAAATTTATTCTTAAACTCACGTTTAAAGTCCAATGAAGTTATTGATGAATCTGATGTTGGACTATTAGGGCATAGTATAGGAACAGTAGAAATATTTATACTGCTGACGCATGGAGATGTAGGGGGTGATAGCGCCACAAGTTCAACAGGGCTACTTGTTCGAACATTTCGTGACTTAGATGATTGTAGATGAGCACGACTCGTGGCGGGTTGTAAGCTGCTGGAGTATTGACGTGGCATAGTCGTTTGACTATAACTTCTGGTGGGAGTTCTGTTTGTGTCCCTTTGCTCAGTACTACTGCAATTACGAGTGGTACGAGAACGTAAATTTCTACTAACCGCAGTATGTTGAAGCGCGCTCTTATCACTAGTTCTTGAAGTACTCGCCGGGCTTTCCCGTGCCATAAGAGTGTCATTCGCATATGCATTAGGTAAGATGTCTTCTTGAGCATTTGATTCTGCTTCTCTTGCGAGCCTTCTTGTTTCTTTTCTTCTTTGGTAATATTTTTGTTGATATATTTTATTTCTTTTTTGTAAAGCTCGACGGACACGTTGTGACAATGGTTGTTGAGTAAAAAGTTTACCATCTCGCTTTTTTTCATGGTATCTTTCCCTCTCTCTTTTTCGTAGCTCTTCTGCCAGTTCAGGATTGTTCTTTATCGTTGCTTTCCTTCTTCTTTCTGCTATTCTTTTTTTAAGCAGCCTCTCCTCAGTGGACTGTCTTGGCATTCTAAAAAACAAAATAAAAGCATACCTATTAATTAGAAACTTACTTACGAGGGGCGATCAAAAAGTAATGATAATGAGTATAATAAAACAACGATTCTAGTTTAAATTTAATTTATTTTTCTACATAGTCTCCTAACAAGTCGATACATTTAGTCCAACGTTTCTCTAAGCCTAAAATACCCTTTAAAAAAAAATCTTTATCTTGGCTCTCCCAAAATGCCTCTACAGCAGCCATAACCTCGCTATCATCCTCAAATTTCTTGCCCCTGAGGTGTTCCTTGAGCCGAGGAAACAAATAAAAGTCGCTGGGGGCTAAATCTGGAGAATAGGGTGGGTGTTCGACCAGTTCGAAGCCTGCTTCTCGAATGGCAGCCGTCGCAACTTCGGCTTTGTGTGCAGGTGCGTTGTCCTGATGAAACAGGACTTTCGCTCGGAGTTTGCCCCGTCTTTTTTCCTTTATGGCTTCTCGCAGTCGTCTTATTTGATCAGCGTAGTAGGAGCCCGTTATAGTAGCTCCCTTTTCCAGGTAATCAACCATTATGATTCCCTCAGCATCCCAAAAAACGGACGCCATAACCTTGCCCGCCGAGCTCGAGACTTTGAACTTCTTCGGCATCGGTGAGGATGGCCTTTTCCAAGTCATCGATTGTTGTTTGGTCTCAGGATCAAAATGATGGATCCATGTTTCGTCCATGGTCACAAATCGAGACAAAAAATTTTCTTGGTCAGCCTGGAACTTTGCAAGATTGGCTCTTGAAATGTCAACTCGCTTTTTCTTTTGTTCGTCCGTTAACATTCTCGGTACCCAACGCGCGGAGACCTTCTTCATATTCATTTTGCCGGTCAAAATGCTTTGGATGCTGCCATATGAGATCCCTGTGACCTCAGCTAAATGTCTGATGGTTACTCTTCGGTCTGCTAATACGATATCTTCGACTTTTTTCACGATTTCCTCAGTGAGGGACGAGGTTGGGCGTCCCTCGCGATGTTCATCTTCTGTGGATGTTCTACCCAGCTTAAACTCTTTGCACCACCGTGCCACCGTAGAATATGGAGGAGCAGAGTCCCCCAGTGTCTCCACCAAATCAGCGTGTATCTCTTTGGTAGACATTTTTTTCAAACAGAGGTACTTGATGACGCATCTCACTTCGTGTTTCTCCATTTTCGTGTTGTCGCTCCGACTGCTGGTATTCAAATGAATGTAGCTCCTCCAAATGATGTCCTATTTATACAATTTTTTAGGTGGGAAGTAGTGAAGGACCGAAGAAGTGAAAACAATTTTTTTTGGATTTTTATCTTTATTAGAAATACCCGTTTATCATTACTTTTTGATCACCCCTCGTACGTACCTATTAAACATGTCGTCCAAATTCTCTAATTAAATAAAGGTATGTACTTGGCAGTATTAATGACACAATAAGGGAATATTTATTAACCATTGGCTCCAAAATAACGACACGATCTCATCATCGTACAAAGATACGACGTCGTTCATCGTCGGACGACACGATTGTGGTTGTTGGATAACACGGCCGTGTTGTCCAACGATGAACGAGACGTTGTACCGTTGTACAATGATGAAGTCATGGCGTTATGTTGGAACCAGACCCTAACTGGTATATAGTACAGTACATATTTAAATTTTGGTGGCAAGTTTTCAATTTTGGTGGCGAAAAACGCCACCAAAACCACCAAAATTGAGCCACCAACATTGAAACCAGGCGTAAAATAAATCTTTAAAAATAGAGGGTTTAAGTTACAATTAAAATAATAACACTGATGTATGTGTAACCTAAATCACTACCTATAATGTGTACTTAACTAGGAAAACACTTTGTATTCAAGAGCAAATCGTTCCACCAAATATTGAACTATTCTTGTCCCCCTTGCCACCTAAAATGTTACTTACCTTTTTGGCGGTAAATCACAATACTAAATACACAACTGTCACACGCGAGTGCGGGCGCACGATTGAGGGATGAGCAGTAAATAGGTCGCACGTAACTTTGATTTATTGTTAATTGAACAAGTGCCACCAAAATTTAGATTTTTGCTTGGACAAACTTTGATTCGGGTATCCTGCGCTTTTAAATAATATTTTCTCATATGGTTAAATTGTTTCAAGATAATGTGTTTTGTACATGTAGATACGAAATATTTTTTTTTATTAAACCTTATGGTTTTGTTTTAGTAAATGCATTTATGTAAAAAAAAGGAGATGGGACAAGCCACCAAACTTGAATTTTGAAGTGATTTTTTTTATTCCTTAATTACTATTATACATTTATAATAAAAAAATGTTGCCCCAAGTAGATCAAGTTACACAGTTCACATTAAAAAAATAAAAAGGAAAATTCTGTCATTTTACACCGCGATTCCCAGTAAAGACATATAATATTTGCCGCTGGGATATTCACCCAAGAGAGGTTCAATGTTTTGACCACATTGCTTCATAAACCGGCTTCTGCAGTTTCAGATTTACCTGTGTAGATCTGGAACATATATACATTTCCGGATTCACTATCTGCTCTGACCCATCCTTTATACCCACGCTTTATGGGTTTCATTGGGATATATTGGCGGAGAGTCGAGCGACCTTTAAATTCAATCATATACTCATCTATTGATTGTCACTTAGATGTTGTCAATTACTATCTTCCCTACTAGGCATTTTCGAGTTATCGTTTAGATGTTAGCACTTCAAAATGAGTTGGAACCGTTTTAAAGGCAATGTCTCAGCTATTTCCGGAACTTGCAGAAGGGGGTCGCTAGACCAATAATCCTCATCCCAATAAATGCTCTAATTTCTTCTGTTGTAACTGCTGCCCAGTGGCGTTGACCAGTTTGGGATGCATAAAGATTTGTTTGGTGGACAATAATGTCAGTAAATTTTTCATCAAAAAATAAATCAAAATAGACAACAGGCCTAGTACGATTTGGGAGGTGTGTAGAAGAGCGCATAAGCACAGAGTCAAAATATTCTAGATCAGGGTTTTGAGTCCATGGTTGCTTTTTCCAATCAATCTCGTCATGGTCAGAATCTTCATCAGATGAGGAAAAGTCTGAAAGTTCGTTGATGGAGTCTGGAAAATTTCTTAGCAATGGCGAGGAAACATTTAATTAACTGCTTGTAGATGTATCATTGACCTCAGAGTGCAGAGGTATCCTCTGCACTGATGATGATGGTGAAGACAGAGCAGCAGACCCTAGTAAAGCATCATCACCAGTAAATATTCTTTCTAAGTCTTGAATATTTCGTGTTTCTGAGTCAGATCCTTCTAAATCATCTTCAGAAACTGTGCCATCAGTGATGCCAAACATACTCTCAAGTTCTTTATAAATATCATCGTCACTAACATTCCTGTTGGCCATTCTCTGTAATTAAAGAATAAACTGTAGTAAACTTCAAACTATAAACATCTAAGCACCACCATTTGGTAAGTAATAATGAATATTTAGATTGCATATAGTTGTAAACCGTTAATTCACCGTTAGTTATTAGTTGACAGTGTACAAAATATTGCCACCATGACAGTAACAGTAAAACGATGGTGGCAGCTATATGGCCACCATAAAAATTAAAATTATAAAATCTCACAAACTAATTTCAACTAGAATAAAATATGTTTCAGAATGCGCTGAAGTGAACTTCAGCGCATTCTGAAACATATTTTTACAGTATAAAAATATTGAATTTACCGTATAGTAGTCGGATTCCCAAGATTTTTATAAATAATGTGCACAGTATCGATTTTCACCAATTCATGAAAATCTGTCAAGCTGTCAGATGTCAAGTTAGCAGTTGACAGCCATATTATTTTGAAACAAATGCGTTCATAGTTTTGAAAAAAGTGTAATTCTTATATTCAATGATTTAGTTTTAAAAACTAAAAAAATATAGATCATGGTGGCATGTATGTGGCCACCACCAGCTAAAGGGCCTTGCCTCAGCTTCAGTGTCTCGAGACCGACCATTTCCTCATATGTAGCCATAATTAGAGAACGTGACCTAGTAAAGGTAATGGTCTTACACTTGGAAGCATTAGAAGATAGTTTGTTTTCTATACTCCTTGATACAACCGCAGCAATGTCCCTCTGTAGTGTCACACAATCCTCGCCATTAGTTATGGGTAGAAAGAGCTCTAAATTATCGGCAAACATGAGACATTCGGTGCTATTAAGCACTTTAGGTAGGTCGTTTATCATAACTAGAAACGAAGTAGGACCTAGAGTACTTCCCTGGCTTATTTCCGATCTAGTATAATATTATATAGATTCAGTATGTCGACGAGTACACCTACTTGGGTCAGATAGTAAGCTTCGAAAACAGGCAGGACTAGGAGATCGATCGCCGTATCAACAACGCTAATAAGAGCTTCTGGCCGAGGAGGAGATGGACGGACGATCTCGACACTTATCTAAACATGTGGCCGAGGACCGAGAGGAGTGGAAGCGTAAGGGGGAGGCCTTTGCCCAGCATACGGAAGATTCATAGTTCCCAACTCTAACATACTGCTTGCGATTTCTTAAGTAATCTGCCATAGAATTTAGAAGCTGCGTACTAAAATCCATGGATGCCATTAGAAAGAAGGACATCATTATCCACAAGATCGAAGGCTTTTTTAAAGTCTAAATATGCTGCGTCAATTTGACAGCCTATAGTTACCTGAGAACGTAGGTAGTCTACAAATTTAATATGGTTGGTCAGAGCAGAGCGTGCCGGACGAAATTCATGTTGTGAGTTATCTAGATGCTTATTAACCCCTTCAGACCTGAATTAAGAGTTTGTGTTTAAAAAAATATTTCTGCCAATTAATCCTATATTTGTGGTCTAATTAAAGTATTTTTGGAAAAAAAAATATATTTCGATTTATGTTTTTAGATAATCATGTGTCCATTGAAATGGACATGAGGACTGAACTGTTGCTTCAATTGTATAAATGATTACTAGACTTTTTTGTATTTACTTGCAGTTGGTTTTATATAAATAGTTAGGCATTAAAGGTAAAGGTAACCAAAATAATAATACATTATTTTAAATATATATTTTTATTATTTGATCTGAAAAGTAATTATGTGTTTTGGTGGAATACACGAAAACAATTTCTTTCACTAACGAAACACAAATGTACGGCGCATTTTAGGCAATAAACATGTGTTTTACCTTTACAACCTGGTGTCTTGCATCTTGTGTCTTTTTTTTTTTTTTATCGTATTCTGGCAAATGGTCTACAGTGTCGTATTGTATTTCACTAGCTGGCCTAAATTCAATACAACGGCGATTCTTTGGTGTACTAATTGGTGTATTTATTGGACTGTTGTTTCCAGAACTAGATGGACGTCCTCTTTTTCTTGATAGAAGTGGGTGCCCCATTTTTATTAGAGCTTCAGCTACTCTTTGTCGGAAATGCAGAAGGTCTAAGATGTCTTTGTTCAATATTTTACAGACTTGACAGTCTTCTTTATATTCTAACCAGCTGTTAGTCACCGCCAAGTCAATTGCGTGAAATATCATTCGCAACGTTCATTTTTTGGACCTAATAAAAATACGGTACAGGCTAAGTAAATGATCAATTTTATCAACGCCTCCCATACCGTTGTTATATAGTCGTACAAGTTCTGGACGTGGAATCGATATGTACTCTTTTGATACTTTGTTCCATCTTCGCGCCTCGTCTTCCTCTCCGATACCAACGAAATTAGAAGCAAGTATTACACCTTTGTTATCCATCCATTTGAGGACTATAACATCTTTTGTGCTATTGGTTACTTGTTCTGAGTATCCTCTTTCTTTTTTTGCGCCTTCCCTGTCATTGATGAGGGGTGGGTTTTGAAATCTGTTTACTCTGATCGTCCCTCCTGCATATATTTCTCTTTCACGCAGATCTCTAAGCAAATTGTAGTTAGAAAAATAATTATCAAAGAAAAGAAAATGTCCAGAACAAGTTACTCGTTTAGAAAGATGATTTACATAGGCAGCCGAAGCACCGTACCGCAAGACATCATTTTTATCTATATTTGTTGTGGCCCTTTGATAAATAATGAAGTCATAAACCAGCCCGCTCTTGCCACAGAGCATAAAAATTTTGATACCCCATGGCTCTGGTTTTCCTTTCACATATTGTTTGATATTCAGATTCCCTCTAAAAGGAACAATCTGCTCATCAACACTTAGAATTTGCTTCATTTTTAGCTCTAAACACCTTTTCCTGATCGAGTTGTATAAAGGTCGGATTTTGATAAGACGGTCACTGTTTCCATTAGGAATAGAATTGTTGTCAATAATATGCAAGTTATTTCTCAACTGCATAAAACGGTCCCTGGGCATGTTTTCTAAAAATACTTTCATGTCTAAAGTTCTATCCCAATACAGTCGAATGCGCGGAAACTTTAGATTTCCCATTATAATATGGAGGCCTAAAAATATTTTCATTTCGATTAGCGAACATTGTTTGTAGTTACGAACGTCTTTTGTGTTGGCATATAAATTGGTATTAAAAACTATTTCTTCTAATATGGAATCAGGAATATATTTATTGAAGTATTCTATTGGTGTCAATGGTGATTCAATTTCTGATATTGGTGGAGATGACCAAGAAATTTCAGGAGTTTCAAAATGAAGATGCTTTCTCCATGTGATATTTGGTTTGTTTGTTTTTTTGTTCGTGCTATAAATATTAGATCCCCTAACTTCTGATTCATCCTCCTCTTCAATTTCTTGTTCATCTTCTAAGTTCTCTTCCAGTGGCTGTGGTTCATTCGGGCGTACAATATCACTACCCACACGAGTTGACGTTGATGATGCTGGCTGTATAATTTCATCATCACTTTCTTCATCGAGGTCTGATACCATACCATTTTCTATAAGATCCAATAGACAGTCAACGTCATTGTTTCTTGATAAATCAAATCCTAAAATAAAGAAAAAGAAATAATAGTCACCAAGATAATATATTACTTGTGCACGTTTTTATTTACAATCGGGTCCTAATGTCCATTCCAATGGACACACAAAGCTACTCATAGTTTGTCAAAAATAGTGATAAAAGTTACTTGGATTTTTAGATACATACAACTATTAACGCCCAATCTACTAGAAAAAAAATATTATCACGTCATAAACAATCAATTTACTAATGAAAATAAATTAACAAAATCAGCTTACCCGTACTGCGTTTATCCATGGCTGCTGTCAACTTTCGACTTAATATTTTGATGTACCCACATCATGTTTCTTAGAGTTTGATGAAGCATAAACAATTCTCAAAGAACACCGCGAAATGTTTACATTACCTTTATAACAACACATGGACATATTATAAAAAAAACATAAGTGATGTCCATTGACATGGACACCGGGTCTGAAGGGGTTAATTTGGCTAAACGTGTGGCTGTTGATAATGGATTCAAAGATCTTCCCGAAAACCGATAACACTGCTATTGGTCTGAAATTAGTTACGTCCGTCGAAGAACCAGCCTTAGGTACAGGTGTTACCCTAGAAACCTTCCACCTATTGGGGTAGCGACATTGCTGTAAAGATAAGTTGTAAATATGTAATAGAGGCTTTTCGAGGACGGAAACACGAAATTTAACCAGGAATGGTGGTATATTATCCGGGCCATATGCAGATAATGCTTTAAGACGTCGAACCGCCCGCCTTAGTTCTGAAGGATTTATGTGTCCTATGGTAGAAGTGGTAAAATTATACCCAGTTTCCATTGCGTCACGCTCAGCCCTCACCGGGTCAAGCAACGGAATGTTCGGATGAAAGACCGAACCAAAGTACCGTGCGAAGGCATCGACTGCGTCCTGGCCTTTACACCATTAAAGACTTATTCCCTATTTTGTTGTCTGCTTTTACGTTTATCTTTTACATATTTCCAAAAAGTGCCTGAGTCATAAGTGCTAGAAACATTCTCACAACCACTGATATAAAATATGAAAATCACTAACTACAGTAACTGTCAAGTTGTTCGTACTGTTACGAATGCCCAATGTTCCCAAAAGTGCATAGGCCATCCCTATCCCTGCTGAATGGATGGAGTAGCCCTCTACTTCACAAAGGTGGCTTGTCAGCGCTTTTTGCAATGTACCAGTCCTATCTCCGTGCTCGTCAGTCCGCAACCATCTTCCGTCGCGAGTACTCATGTCAGTATATTTTGCGTGTGCCAATACATACATACATCTACATCTCTGTATCTCAAGAATAAATCGCTGTTATTCTAGAAAGTATTTTTTTAAAACCTCTTCAAAATCGGCTCGCGTAACATTGGTGGCAGCGTAAAGGGATTTCTTGTGAAAATCTTGGAATCGCCTCCGCGAGTGAAAAGTGTTTGTTCACCGAATTAACGAACAGTGCCAAATCAAACTCGCTACAATCAAACTACAAAATCCTGCAAGAAAACATTGTATTTCGTCTCTGATAAACTATCTAAATCCTGTGAAATAAAAGTAAACAAACATATCCTCAAAAAGTGCAAACGTGGTGTTCCCGTGACGTCATCGAGCATCCTGCCAGTCCTTGCTGAATCAGTCCAGCAACATGTTCAAGGTTACTTTCTTCGTGATCCTGTAAGTCATCTTTATTGTCAAAGCTGTACTATTTAAATCAGTGGAAGTGTTGTGTTGTGCCGAAAATACTTCATTCCGCGAGTGAATATTTCTATAAAGACGAGACTCCATTATAGACATTATAATCTCGTTCTATTGTATATGTACCTGGTTCTCAGTAGGGATAAATTCTCCAACACGTCTTATCTGTCCCGGCCGTTGCTAGACTAAACATTCGCTATCTGTTCCGGTGACAATTGTACAGAGCCGTATTCTAACTTCGTTTTGTGTCTTAAATAACTAAAATAATTGGTTCAATTGTTTAATTGCACTTACGAGTAATAGAAAAAAATTTGAAAATGACCAAACCAGAAAAGGGAGGTGCTTTAGTTGGTGCTTTAATTGTAGATTTAAATAGTCTCTTTAAATTTATTAAGCCATACAATGGTGACAGGCAAACCCTCAATTCATTTTTGTCAAATTGTAATAACGCGTATGAGCTCGCGAGTGCTGAGCAGCAGCCAGTTTTATTTAAATACATATTGAGCCAATTACAAGGCAAAGCAGAAATTGCTTGCTCAATTAAATCATTCACACACTGGGATCAATTAAAAGAGTTCCTAAAAACCCAATTCGCAGACACGAAACATTATTCACACCTCTTAGCCGAGCTGCAAGACAGTAGACAAGGGCAGAATGAAGCAGTCAGCCAATTCGGGCTTCGTATTGAAGAAACTTTATCTCAACTCCTGACTGAGATCGTTTTGACTAAAGCTAAAGAAGCTCCAGGGCGTACCGCAGCCATGGAAGACCTGGCCCTTCATCATTTCCTAATAGGATTAAATTCGCGAATTTCAAACGTAGTTAGATGTAAATCCCCTAAAAACCTTAATGAAGCTATTAACTTCGCAATCTCCGAAGAGAAGATACAAAAACTCATGTACAAGCGTAACTCACCGAATCAATCAAACCCGATACAACCACGTCGTAACAGTGATAGTCCTAGAAATCTAAATGTCAATAACGTGCAGTCCCAAAATCAACCCAAATTCTGTAAGTATTGCAAAAATCTAGGGCATGTTATTGAGGAATGTAGGAAACGGGAATATAATAACAGACTTAAAGAGCAGCGAAGCAACCTACCACGTCAAAATTTTCCACAGAATCAACCTTATCGTCAACAAGCCCGTGTCCATGTCATGAACGAATACTCGGATGAAACCAATGAGACTTTAAACGAATAAAGGGCTCACGGCGGTGTCTCGTGAGACCCAAATCTTTCTACGCCATTAATTATACTAAGGACACCCATACATCCACTGCATTCGCTGTATCCGCACCCGCTGTATCCACCGTATCCACTGCATCCACTGTATCCGCACCCGCTGTATCCACCGTATCCACTGCATCCACTGTATCCGCATCCACTGTATCCACCGTATCCACTGCATCCACTGTATCCGCACCCGCTGTATCCACCGTATTCACTGCATCCACTGTATCTGCATCCGCTGTATCCACCGTATCCACTGCATCCACTGTATCCGCATCCGCTGTATCCACTGAACCCACTGTATCCACTGCATCCACTGTATCCGCATCCGCTGTATCCACTGCATTCACCGGATCCGCACTCACTGTATCCACTGCACCCACCGTATCAACTGCATCCACCGCATACGTTGTATCCAATACACCCTCCAGATCCGCTACATCCTCGCCAAACGCCGAACCTGCAAATAAGAAAATATTTAAAATAACTTCCAATTCTAATAATCGATACTTACCTCACATCATCCTCAGAACGCAAGTTAATGAATGTTGGTTGACGTTTCTCGTAGATACAGGCGCCTGCGTAAGCCTAATAAAGAAGAACTCACTGAGATTTATGCCTATCTTAAAAAATGAAATAATTCAACTAGTAGGAATTAATGCTGGGAACAAAACGACGCGTACTTTAGGTTCCTTTAAACTAATGTTGTTTTACAGTTTGAAATCGGACATTTCTTATGATTTCCATGTAGTCGAGGATATTAATCTATGCTATGATGGTATAATAGGTAACAACCTCTTGAACGACTTGGATGCCGTAATCGATTATAATTCTAATACTTTACGAATTAGGGACATAGTCGCAAAACTCAAATACTGTGAACCGGTATATCAAATCTCTCCTCGTACAGAAACCATTTTGGAATGCACCGTTTCTGATCCTAATTGTAAAGTGGGGCTCATCATGGACCAACATATTTCGGATAGCCTTCTAGTCGCTAATTGTGTAGTTGCTGTGAAAGACAACAACAGAGTCAACATCTCCGTATTAAATACTTCCGAAGAACCCATAACAATAAACTCTGACATTAAATTACACATAGAACCCCTTGATGACCAAGCTTTCGAACTTCCTCTGGGTTCTTATCACCTCAGTGACACTGAATCACATACTGATCGTAAAAATGAAGTCCTGAAGATGCTCAGAACCGACCACCTTAATGACGAGGAGAAATCCAATCTCTATGATATCTGTTCCCAATATTCTGATATATTTCACTTACCAAATGACCGATTGACAACCACTGATCTCCTTAAACACGAAATCAAAACTCTCCCATCGGAACCAATTAATGTCAAATCCTATAGATTCCCTGAAATACACAAACAAGAAGTAGCGTCCCAAATAACAAAAATGTTAGACCAAGACATTATTCAACCTTCTCTTTCTCCCTGGTCTTCTCCCATCTGGGTCGTTCCCAAGAAGATGGATTCTTCTGGCGAAAGAAAATGGCGCATCGTAATTGATTACAGGAAGCTTAATGATATTACGATTGGAGAAAGCTATCCCATACCTCAAATCAATGAGATTCTCGACCAATTGGGCCAATGTAAATACTTCTCTACGCTAGATCTCTGTTCTGGATTTCACCAGATCTCTATATCTGAAGAAGACATCCCAAAAACAGCATTCACCGTTCCTCAAGGCCACTATGAGTTCAAAAGAATGCCATTTGGCCTCAAAAATGCTCCATCTACGTTTCAACGCTTGATGAATACTGCTCTCGCAGGACTCCAAGGCCTACACTGTTATGTTTATTTAGATGACATTGTCATATACTCTCATGGGCTTCAAGGTCACATCGAAAATCTCTCCAAAATCTTCTATAGACTCCGTAAATTTAATCTAAAACTTCAGCCTGACAAATGTGAGTTTCTCCGGAAGGAAGTAGGTTACCTTGGACACATCATAACCGATAAAGGCGTTAAGCCCAACCCGGACAAGGTAACAGCAGTTTCTCAATTTCCCGTGCCTAAAGGCCCAAAGGACACCAAATCTTTTCTAGGGCTTGTCTCATATTATAGAAGATTTATCCCTGACTTCTCCAAGATAGCTAAACCCTTAACTTCTCTTCTGAAAAAGGACACCCCTTTTGCCTGGTCTAACAAAGAACAACTTGCATTCGAAGAACTAAAGAATAGACTCATCTCTGCGCCCATATTAATATACCCGGATTTTTCCAAACCGTTCATTTTAACATGTGATGCATCCAACTACGCGATATCCGCTATACTCTCACAAGGAGAAATTGGTAAAGACCACCCGATTTCATACGCATCCAGAACCCTAAATAAAGCTGAATCAAACTATTCTACAACTGAGAAAGAATGTCTGGCTATCGTGTTTGGCACCAAAACGTTTCGCCCTTATCTCTATGGACACCAATTTACCATCGTTACAGACCACAGACCACTAAAATGGCTATTTAATTGTAAAGACCCTGGGTCTCGCCTTATCAGGTGGCGTTTAAAGCTAGAGGAGTTTGATTACAATATTGAATATAAGAGGGGTAGAATAAATAGTAATGCTGATGCCTTATCTCGGTTTCCGGTAAACCCCGTTCAACCTTTAGAATCTGACCCGGTACCGTCTACCTCTAATGCTCGTGATGACCAATCACCACAATTTAGCCCCCTAACGCTTGATGATCTTAATATACCCTTAAACCTTGACAGTGATGACCTACCATGTGTTGATCTTTTAGAAAATGAAGACTTACCCGCGGGGCTTGATGTTTCGCCGGCGCTTCCTGGTCACTCTTCCAGTCCTCCAACAGAAACTCCTCTGTCTCCCGATACCTTTCCTGTAACCACTCCAAGTCCCGTATCCTCCGACGAGAATTACAGCAAATTCCTAAAAGCAATGACTAACAAGGAGTTCAATAGCAATACAGTTATTCTAGAACATAATGATAGTATCCTTAAAAGCGATTGCAAACACATTGTGATACCAGCCTCAATAGACCTCGATAACTCTAACCCATATGTAGAAGAGATCTTAGGTGAAGTCAGCGACTCCCAAGAACTTCTCAATAAAGAGAGAACACTACATTCTCTATTATCATTTAGTCATAAAGGAAAAGAAGTCCATTTCTTATTCACTAAAGTTTATCATTTCGACAACAGTTCTCATGAAGATTTATTTAAATGCTTATTAAACTTAAAGTCTACGGTATTACAAAATTCCGATAATTCTAACATAAGCATAGCGATTAGTGACTTCCGTAACCCTTTCGATAAACACGTTTGGTATAAGATATACAATATGTTCGGATACATATTTAATGATACTCAAATTCCAATCCACATATATCACAACACTATAATATATCCTATCCCCTCGGAAATACCTAAAATACTCCGCGAAAATCACGATATTCCTATCGCCGGTCATCTAGGATCAACGCGTATGACTAATAGAATTAAGGAGAGGTATTATTGGAAACACATGCGCAGCGATATCGAAACATACGTGAAAAACTGTTCTCAGTGTCAATGCAATAAAGCCCTAAGACAAATTAATAAGTCTCCAATGCAGATAACAACTACATCTACCAAACCGTTTGAGCGTCTAAGTCTCGATCTCGTAGGTCCCCTTCCAGAAGCAGGGCTACCCAAACTCAAATTCATACTAACTCTACAAGATGACCTTACCAAATTTTCTTTTGCTTACCCTGTCTCTAATGCAACTGCAGAGGAAACATGTGAGTGTCTAGTACATTTAATTTCTATTTTTGGAATTCCGAGATCTATCTTAACAGACCAAGGCACCAATTTCACCGCAGAATTGTTCAAAAAAACATGCGATTTCCTGAAAATTAAACAAATCTGGTCTTCTCCATACCATCCTCAAACCCAAGGTGCACTTGAGCGTAGCCACTCTACTCTCAAGGAGTACCTCAAATCGTATGTAAACGAAAATCATTCCGATTGGCATAAGTATGTTTACACCGCAATGCTAGCTTACAATACTTCTGTTCATTCTACTACAAATTTCACACCATATGAACTTCTTTTCGGTCAAAAACCTTTTATTCCAGATTCCATTTATGAATTACGATCAGACCTCACATATCCTGAATACATAAAAGCCCTAAACCACCGATTAAAACTTTCACGAGACAAAGCGCTAGATAACATTCAATTATCCAAAGAAAGATCCAAACAATATTATGACGCCCATACGCGTCATGTCAAGTACAAGGTCGGAGACTATGTATACCTTAAGAATCATGTACGTCTTCGTAAAGCATTTTCGCCGGTCTGGAAAGGACCATATAAAGTGGTCAAAATTAACGGTAGGAATTCTTTAACTCTCCTTATAAATAGACGTCACGTCACCCATCACTACGACGAGTTAAAGTTAGCTTCTAGGTCTGAAACATAGATTCCACCATGTGTATCAGTATTTTATTTAAGTGAGTTAAGTTTTACTCTAATCTAGAATTTAGATATATTGTTCATTTACAGTCTACTTGCATCGAGAATATCGGGTCAAGAATTCATCCAGCCTTTGAAGAGTAATGCCGGAATATACTTCGACCCTATAGGCTCCTTAAGTGTAATAGATAATTATCTTAATATAGTAGTTCCCTATGATATATCTTTTATAAGTCCCCACATTGATAATATTAAGTTATTTCTCAATGATTCATTGGCACTTTGCAGAAATAGTGGAATTTTCGATTATTTAGAATGTCGTAATCTTTTTCAACCACTGTTTACTCGTTGTAATGATTTGGTTCACAATAACGAAGCCTTTTCTCATCTCACTTCACATCATTTGTCTCATTATAAGCGAGCTGCGCTGATAGGCGTTATAGGCACTGTATCTAAGAAACTATTCGGCACCATGGACGAAGAAGACGCAATTCGTTACGACAATGCCATAAAAGAAGTTGAGATGGACCAAAAGAAAATAGCTCTCTACATGAAAGAAAACATTTTAATTACGACGTCTACTATTAATTCTTTTAATCGCACCTTATTCAATATAGCAGTCAATGAAAAACACTTAAAAGACGCCATTGATGCTCTTTCTGAAGATATCAGAAATTTAACTAATATATCCAGAGAATTAGGTATAAGGTCTCGTATACTAGAATTAATTTCGATGGTAGAAAATAGCCTCTTAACTTTATCTTTTAAGGTCGAAGACATTATTAACTCAATTATGTTCAGTAAATCTAACATATTATACCCCACTATTCTCACACCTAAAGAACTTTATGTGGAATTGGCCAATAACTATAGATTCTTATCAAACTCTCAACAATTACCTATTCTTCTGAGTTTAAATAATATGCATACTATCCTAAATATTTCCGAGATATCTAGTTATTTCAACAAGGAAAAAATAGTGTTCACTATCAAGATTCCTTTAGTCGATACTGCAAATTTAAACTTCTATCATAACTTACCAATTCCAATTCCACATAGTAACGAAAATTCAGCATCATATGTAACCATAGTTCCAACCTCTAAATATATTGGTATCAGTAAAGACAAATCAACTTACTGCAATCTAGATAACATAGACTCTTGTAAAGTAATTAACAAGGATCACTATCTTTGCAAAACCTCTGTAATATACTCTTCTTCAGCTACACCAACTTGCGAAACAGAAATCATTACAAAAGTACTTACCTCTGTTCCCATGATGTGTGAAACTAAGTTTATCCAAGGTCATTTAGATATCTGGCAGCCGCTCCGCAACAATAGATGGCTATATATACTATCTGAAAAAACTAAAATAAGTTTAGAATGTAATAACTCTCAATTGAATGAGATAGATTTAAGTGGAAATGGAATATTATACTTACCTCCTAGTTGTATCGCTTATTGTAAGGACACTCGTTTAACGTCACAGGACCATTATGTAATCCAATTAAAACCAATTATCCCTACATTTAATATTCTAAATGATTCATGCTGTAATGTTTTAGCTTATAATAAATATGTTCCTAATTTACCTGTTGTTAACCTTAAACATGTAGATTTAGATTCAATAGCATATGATAACCCTACAGTCCTAAAAGATTTGAACAATATCATAGAAAAACCGCATATTGGACTTTACCAAAATTACTATTTTAGTTTTACTATTATAATCATGTTTGTAATTATTATTATTATTGTATACAAAGTTTGTAAAATTGGCATACGGAAAAATATTATATTTAAACGAAAAATCACTACAACTAATTCAGACCCTCAGTCAGAAGATGAAAATGTCCCTATTCCTCCTCCTGCTCTCCGAATTGGTTAACTTCAAAATATTTTCTTAAATTCCCGTAAACTCCAAATATAAATGTGTAGTTTACTCTAAATCGGGGGGCTGTTACGAATGCCCAATGTTCCCAAAAGTGCATAGGCCATCCCTATCCCTGCTGAATGGATGGAGTAGCCCTCTACTTCACAAAGGTGGCTTGTCAGCGCTTTTTGCAATGTACCAGTCCTATCTCCGTGCTCGTCAGTCCGCAACCATCTTCCGTCGCGAGTACTCATGTCAGTATATTTTGCGTGTGCCAATACATACATACATCTACATCTCTGTATCTCAAGAATAAATCGCTGTTATTCTAGAAAGTATTTTTTTAAAACCTCTTCAAAATCGGCTCGCGTAACAGTACCACTCTTCGCACTCAAGACAATGTTCTGAACTTATTACTACCCTTTTTATAACCCCACTATTCATTAATATTTATCAATCGACCAATACCATTGCGTTACCAGTATAACAAGTCAAAATACTGTCTATTAACTTATTCTTATTAAATAGTGAACTGTGTTATCATCTATAATAGTTTGTCCCTAATTTTAATAAAATAAATAAGAGTTTTTGATGTGGCGACGACATAAGTGTTTTTAATTTTCTGCAATAAGAATATATTTTTGGAAAGCACTACTAATAAGATTTTTGTGAAAAACCACGTGTAATCACAGTACCAAAACAATGCGAATGAAGGATGACAGGACATTTGTTTCCTGTGTTGCCATACACATATAAAAATAAATCACAGCACAGTCTTTATCGATTAAATAGTATTCTTAAAGAAAATAGTCTTTTATTTTTATTATTGTTTCAAAGGCTCATAAATGCACAAAATTTTTTTTTATATAATTATGATATTAACAATTAAAATAGTTCTAAGTTAAAAACCCCTTTTTTCCTATAAACCATTATCGTTTTACTTATATCGATAATGAAAATCGATTCCAGAAAACTCATCTCACTAGTTCGACGATCTAACTAATGAATCGAAGTAGTGAGACCAAAGGGAAGCAAATTTCTCCAGCATTAATTTCACCCCGGGAGCAGCCCCTGCCCCTGCAGCAGTTACAACTTCAGCTGCCGTAACTGCATCACCCAGGCCCAATATGCTCATTTCTCAGCATTTAGTTTTGGCACGCGAACTTCGGCCGCATCTAGCGACTCCCGGAGTTTGGATTTTTAGGGTTCCATTCCTCAAAAGGAAAAAAAGGAACCCCAAAAGGAAAAAAAGGAACCCTTATGGCAGGGGTTCCCAACCTTTGTATTGCCGAGCCTCCCTGAACCATGAATAATATTTTCATGCCCAGGGGGGGACAGTAAGTGTTCAGTACAAATAAAAAACACTTTAATTTAACAAAATTATTAGTAGGTACAATACAGACACAATGTAAACTTTAGTTAGATTAAAAACTTTTTTTAAGTACTAGTTAGATGCTTGAGCTTACATGTTCTGTCCCAGTTGATCGGTTCTGGGTTCGGTTCTTGCCAGAGCAAAAGTGAAATCACTTTCGACGGCAAGGCGATTTCGCTGTTTGGTTCTTATTAAAACTAGAGCTGAAAAATCTGTCTCGCATAAGTAAGTGGACGAAAATGAAACAAGTATTTTCAAAGCCAGAGAAGCAACTTTGGGATTAAGAAGGAATCGTTTGATCCAATAATTCTCCAATGTCAAAAGACGGAAGTCATCTTTCATGGTCGAATCAGCCTTCATTTCTAGAAATTCTTCCTGATTTTTTTCTGGTAATTTTAAGACATCGACAACAAATGGGTTTCTGGTCATTTCATATCATTTCATTTCATTTATTCATTAACAATTTACAATTGTGTTTGAATGTTAATACAATAAAACGGCAGTACAATTAAATAGAACACATTACAAATAACAGATATGGATCCATGCAATTTGAGCAACAATTTAAACAAAACTTACATTAATAATAATAATTAGCAGTAACCATAAATAATAATAAAAATAATTAATTACATATATTGGCATTTATAAAATCTGACACTGAATAATACGTGTTGTCTAGCAGGAAGGCCTTAAGTTTTCTTTTGAATGTACATGTGTTATACACGAGATCTTTTAAGTAAATCAGTAAGCGTAATATGCCATATCTATGACTTAAAATCAATATCTCGATAGTATCGGCGAAATTCGTTTTCCAGCGTTTGTACGTGAGTTTCTATTTCAGATTTCAAATCTTCATCCAATTTTTATCATAAATTGCATCAGATAAGCGTAAAAAGGGAAATAAATTTTCAGGGGACACCTTATTTCTCCAAAGTTGGAGCTTTGATATGAAACCTTGAATATGATCATAGTTACTAATCAAAGTGCCGTTTCTGCCCTGAAGTTTAGTTGATTCAGAGCTTCCACTGAAAGTTTTCATTTTTAAATATTTCTGATAAATAAATCTGGCATAAATTCTGTCGTAATGTTTTTAAGGCCAAAGCTTGTCGATGAATAAGACAATGTGTAATAACTAACGCCGGATTCTTTTCCTTGAGCTTTTGAGCCAAGCCTGATCGTGCACTTATCATTTTAGAATGAGTTTATTCCAATCAAATTGATTTATTTCGATGAAGTCCGATATTGAATTGAATATATCTTCAGATTTAGTGCCTGCTGGCAAAAATTGGGAGTGCAAAATATCTTCATCAATATGATCTCCGCTGACAATCAACGATGTCTCTGGACTCATCACAACTAATAGCAAATAGCAATAAGGAGAGATAATATTGCAAAAAGGAGTCTAACTTCAGTCTCTTCTTCGCCACCTCTACCACCATCTGAGATGTGTTTTTATCATCCTTCTCCTCAACCCCTTGGAACAGAAGCATTTTGCGGCGGCTGCGTGTCTCCATATTGTCCATTTCATGCGCAATCACCTTTATCTGTGTTTGGAAGGACTTCAGGGTGTCAAGAATAAGAGTTTTGAACAATGTAAACTCTTCAACAAGAACCGCCAGGCTAACAGTATTGGAGGATTTCTTAAGGTCTGCTTTAAAGCTTGCCATCCTCTTCTAGAAACAATCTTGTATCTCCTGGATGTTCTCCATAGTGGTAACTTGTGATGTACTTATTTGGAAATTAGTTAATGAATGTTGGATATAACACTAAACTAGTAGGTATTTACTGTTATAGACTTCTTTTAATCATTAAAATATATATATAAAATGATAATTGTATTTGTATTTTTAATAATTAATAAGAGCTTTTAAGTTTAATGTTGAATAAACTTTCAACTACCCACAAATTTTTGCAACTACTACCTACATAACACAAATAAATGTTAATTTGTAGACAAAATCGAAAATTTTATGAAACAAGCGTTTATTTATCACTATCACCTCTGTCTGTCTGTCTGGACGCGATAAACTCAGAAAGTACAGAACCAATTTTCATACGGTTTTCACCAATGGATGGAGTGATTTATGAGAAAGGTTTTAGTGTACACAAAACATTAACAAGTTATTGTTAATGTTTTGTGTAAATTAATTGAAATATGACGATATTATCGAATACATCCATATGCTCCATGCAACAAGACCTTCGACAGAAAAACATTCGTGTCGTGGACTCAGACGTGTGTTTTACATGTTTACGTACACTATTTTAAGTTTAGTTAAAATCAAAGACATAAATCTTGGCTGATATTAAAAAAAAATACTTTACCACGCTAGAGATGCGAAATAAACCTATAACTTAAAGGTGATTTATGTACCTAAAGAACAATGGCAGCCTCCCATACATATTTTTATTTGAGAATAAAATGATGCGTCTTTAAATGAAAAAAATACTATTTAATACAGCGTGATTACTTGTTCACTACGTACTAGATTTTGACTCTTGAGAAGGCCGAGTATAATAGATATTCGGGCTTGAACATTTTGTAGGTTATATCTTTAGATCACCTTTAATGTGTCAATGTTTTTGATTAATGGCATACCTATATACATTGAGGTAAACAATTAAATCAATACTTATATAGGTACTCAATTTTTGTTTATATTTATGTACCTACCTACCTACATGAATCACATTTCGCCAACATGATTTTCAGTCCCATTCATGTGCAAATGCCTATGTTGGTAAATCCTTTTTTCTTACTTGCCTATTTCAAGATGTTATGAATTGGAACTTCTAAACTAGTTAACATAACACACGTAGGACACGACGGTATTCCCGTCCGACTGAGCAGTCCGACTGGGGAAGTACCTCCGCCCTACAGAATACCACGGCCATAACAACCTCGTGTTGTGTTCCCGGCGGTGAGTAGGGTAGCCAGAGCTCACTGGGGAGTTTTTGTGCTGTCAGTGGGAATTCCCGTTTTGTCTTCTATACTGGCGGCACAGAAAGTCTGTGTTTACAGGGTCGGCAGCTTAGTGTGACTCTCCTGGTGTTGCACACGTCCATAGGCCACGGTAATCACTTTCTATCAGGTGGTCCGTGTGCTTGTCTGCCACCTCAGTAGTATAAAAAGAAAAACCGGCAACGGCCACCCACGCGCTACTCGCCGTCACGTCATGTGTTTAATCTTCAGAGACAGAGAGAGAGAGATAGAGAGAGAGAGAGAGAGGGGCAATCTTTATCATTCTATTAGTTAAAACATAATATTATTATATTTTTAGGGTAAAAAATTAAATCATTTTATTTTAAAGTAAGTTTGTTCATCGTCTTCTCGGACAATAATTGCATCAAGAAATTCTGCCGGTGCTGAAATATTTTGTTGACGTCTGGCCCATCCCCAATACCAGACAAGCGTCATCACATGAGCACAACAGCCTACGACTACTACGGCTAGTGCGACGACCAACCAAACAATTGCAGCAATATTCTAAGATTCCTGCCCGGCCTGGAATATCATTTTGTATTAAAATGTACACAAAGTATTGTTTATTGCTAACATGGCGTGACTTTATTTTACCTCTTATTAACGTGGTCATGCCAGAACTTTAAGATTATATCGAGTGAGATCAATCTGTTCACTACACACTTCAATTCTGTAGCCTCCATGGAAACGTACATGCTCGCCATAATATGAGCGTGCTTGTCTTATTTGGTACGTTCCCAAGGCAAACAAAATTAAATCCCTATATTCCAGGGTTGGGAAGTATAATATTTATTATTAGTATTAGTGTAATATTTTCAAAATGGGATGACCTTCTGTTCATATTTATGAACTGGACCATGTCAGCCAGGTTATTATTTAAAGCCATGCGTTCTCTTATAATTTCCAAGATTTCATTCGCATAAATGTTGTCATGAAAGCGAACACCAAACTTGTTAAGGAGAGCCGCTGCTATTTGGAATGTCTGCATCATGTGTGGCAGAGACCTGTGGAAGTATTCTTGTCTGAAGAGTTTAAAATCTCTTTTGAAATGACCATTTACAGCCTCTACCACCCATCGACAAATAGTAACGCAGCGGTTACGGTTAGCTTGAGCTGTAGTTAATTGGTGTTCACCTTCTAAAAGAGATTCTGGCATACATGTTCTATGGCCACATCCCTCTAATAAACTAATACTGTCCCTAAAACCCCGGTCTAAGATGAACACATCACCTTCTCTGAAATATGGCCTTAGAGAACCCGTTGCAGAAAAAAGGTTGGCCATTATTTCAGCGTCTGATGTAGTTGCTTTATATGGACCAAAACAATCAATAATATATCCATCACATGCAACAATCATAAATGGCTTTAAGAAATTCCTGTATATAATTTGAGCTCTTATGTATGTAAATGTAGGTGCCATCACATATTACAATGGCATTGCTGCCATTACCGTATAATGTGATGTTTTGCTTTCTAAATAAATTGAATGGTATAACTCATATGAATGGTTTTGGGATCACTCAACTAGTTTCTAATGTAGAAGGTATGCCTAATAAATCTCAATACTTACGATTCGGGGATACACCCAGCTACAAAGTAAAGTGGTAATTCGGGTATCAAGTTCCAAGGCTTGATATCGGCGCAGTGTATTGACGCATATATTGCAATTGATGCATAGAATACGGGTTGGCCTACCACGTCCTCCCATCTTGGCGGCAGCAAACAAGTTTCAAAGCAACGAGATCCACAGAATAGGCAAAATCGGAATCCAATATACAAACAGCACAGTCACTCAGGTAAGTATCGGTATCAGAGTCCGTAGGTATGCAGGGGATCACAAATGGGAAAGATCAGAGTCCTTAAGCAGTCCGGGTCACAATACACTTTAAAAAACGGTAAAGATGATCGAAAAATTCGAAAACACTCGCCACGACAAAACAACAGCGCAAACGTCGAATGTTGTCATAGTCATTTTTTTTTTTGCAATGGATATAGGGCTTTTAGAATCTTTGAACAGTGTACACAACACAAGGTATGTTTTTATTTATATTGCTTATACATTCATTACAGAAAGCCTGTGAGGTTGAAAAACATGCATTTATAAATATATCACTAACTAACGTATTTCATTGATTCAGTTCTTACAATAATTTATAAAACTAAAAATAATTACAAAGTAGACTTTACTGCACATTTTACGACCTGTTAGAATAGCTGCAAAATGGTAACACTGAGTTGATAAGGAAATAAATTAATCAATTAAGCTCATAATAATTTGTCTTTCTTTTCCTCGGCCCTTATTAGCTTAGTCGATAATTTCATAAAACGTAGATATTTACTAGAATCAATTTGCTATTAATGACATTTTAAGACGCTTAAATTTTAGTCAAATATGATTTCGCCATTGTTCTTTCATTTACCCGCATCGAAAGATAGAACGTCAAGAAAAACATCTGTCAGTGTCATCTGCATAGAATAATTTAGTCATCTGTCGACGTCGTTACAGAGATGCAGAGTCAATTTTTTTATTTTTTTTTTATTTTTACAGGGTTGCTATTGGCAATGGTATTCAACGTACAGCCGTCATCTTTCGACTCGATACCGTTTTTTACTCGAACGAATCGATTTTTTAAAGTTGTTATGAATGGAAAAAATATGATCTTTTGAACAGAACAATAAATAAAAGATGGTATTTGTAGAAGAAATATGCCTGTTGTGTTTAAAATAATCCAAGAAAACATTTATGCAGAAATAAATTTGTTTTGATTAGAATTAAATTTTTTTGGATTTAATTATATGGGAAATATGCCTCTTTAGAACAAGTTTTTAGGTTCATTCGATGGAGTTTTGAGCTTAAAAAAAAAATTAAAGAAATAAACGTTGGAAAGTCAAATACGACCTTTTGAACAGACGCTCCTCACTTGATCGATCCTTTTGTTTTTCATACCTAATTTCCTTAATATAAATCAGATTTTAAATATGTTGGTACTGAAATACGTGGAATTTATTTGTCTATACTAAGTGTGATTGCCAATGATATCAGTGTATGAATTTAGTAATTATCCCATTTAACGTATGAATAGGGAATGGTATCGAGTGTCCCATATATTCGTGTGACTTGATCTTCCCCCTCTGGATGACTTGATCCTGAGGCAGCAAGTCTACCATATTTGCGGGTCATATGATACCCCATTACTGAGGAAAATGAAAAAAGTGTTAAAAATATAACAGTTTAACTAATCCCCTACTATTGAAATCACTTAGGTCATTTTAACATAAAGTTCACCAGACAGAGCATCAAACAAAATAATATCTTCAATAATAAAATAACTCAAATCTCTCTGATTTAGAACTACAGGCACGTTGGATAAAAGTTTAACTTTTACTTAGTGTCAAATTATTATATTTTTTTTGGCAAAACGATCAACATTAATATCGTAGATATACCTACAATAAAACCTGATTCTTAAAGTTAATCAAGTCTTTCCTTTCCATCTTATATCAATTTATTATCTGCTACCTTTTTTATTAACCTACTCAATTTTGATTCTTAATGACTTTGGGAATTCAAAGCTAATGACTCCTCTTGATGAAGATTTCACTATTGGAGTTGGAAGTTTTTTTTATCACTTGATATTTAGCTATAGCACTGATGTCATCTTTAATAGGCCACTTGAAAAATCTACCATCAATTTTTTTAGCAAACTTAATGTCATATCCTGCTTGAGTTGCACTCAAAATTTGTCCGTCATATCTATGCACAAGATTCTTTTGTGATACCATCTTAACTGTAGCTCAATCTCCACCGGTGATGGAGACATTAGTGCCATCTTCATTTTCTGATTCGCTACAAGAGATATCAGTTTGGTCCATGATACTTAAGTCTGATTCTGGCGATGGCGGTAATTCTTCATCTTCTGATGTTGTCACTTCTTGCTCTTGTGAAGTGTGAATTTAGTTTACGTTTCACTACTTTTGCTTTGAGAATATTCTTTTCTTTTTTGCGTTTTCAAGCTTCCCATTTATTCTCGATTGCCAGTTTCTCAGGTGTGTCTGTTAAAATTCTAGTATTACCTTTTTTCTTCTCCTTCCAGAATTTTTTCTCGGTCCTGCTTTCGGGTATCGTCTTATTACTTCAAGGCTTATAAAAGCGGTCGGTTGTCTATTGTTGTGAGAATTTCAAGATCATGACTATTACTGGTCATACATACAGAAAGCAAATGAGAAGCGGTGTATTTTGGGTGAGATATGAAATTTTCATTTTCATTATCAGAAATGTCAGGAGTCACATAGTCATTTGGTATTGGCTCTAGTAGTACAATTGGCGTAGCAGCTTCAGCATTTATTACAAGCGCAGGTGGAGCAAGTAGACGTGATTGCTCATATTTTGGTAATAAATTGGTAAGCTTTCTAATCCCGAACCCCGGCTCGTAACAGTATACTGCGGATACTTATATCATTCAGGCATTATATTATCTATTATTTTAGTGATGGTGACTCCCAGAGAACATAAATTTTTTTTTTATTTGTGAAGATTAACTAAAATCACGCTTTGTTTTATCTCTCTAAAACGATGTGTAAAAACTAAACGACAACCTTATTTTTTTATACCACATTGTTATACTTATGGGAGAGCTTCACTTTTTGCCGCCATGTATGAGATCACACGCCTACATTAACATATTGAAATATGACGAAACACTTGAGTATAAGCATTTAATAATTTAAATTTGTTACATAATCACTGATAGTCATAGTCTCAGTCTTTCATTTATTTTGTCACTAGAGTGAAATCACATTTGTCAATAATGGCGAACGAAAGATAGCAAATCACAGTTGATTTAAATATGTAAGTATAATAAACTAAAAAATATGAATTATGTAATTAATAAATCATGATTGGAACGGATTAACATGATGTCTTGTAAAATGCTTCTTAATGGATTAAGAATAAATTTGACAGAAGAAAAAAGCCTTTCCACGGATACTTGTGTTGCTGGAGTAGCTAACACGCAATTAGCGACATTTAACAAGGTAGGGTTTTTAGGCACGTCATTACTGGACCAGTAAGCTAATATATTATTATCCAAGGGCACCCTGGGTTCATGTCTCAATTTCTGAAGCATTCCTTCAAAACTATCTAGTGAAGTTCTTCCAGGCAGCCCACGAAGTGCCTCAGCTTCTTGTAAACGTTTTTCTAAAACATCGTTGACATGACTAACATTTTCACTATCACGCCGGCTAGTGCAAACCGTAGTGCATATCACTTCTCGAGTTTGAGTGTCAAGTGATGTTAGGCTTTGTAACTGTCTATGTGTTTCAGATATTAATTTTTGAGCCTTTAGGCAATCGTGGTCTGATAATAATACATTTAGGCGACCATCTAGGTACAAGTTTTCCAAGACTAAATCTGTATTTAATAAAGTTCTTTCCCGTAATTTCAAATTAGTTACTAATTCATTTGCAAATATAGTTGAAATCAATTCAAGCTTGGCTTTGCAATTCAGCCATTTTAAATAAAAATCGCCAATTGTTAGCTGTTCTCGCTGTAAAGCTTCTGTCGTCTCATTAATAGGCTTAAGGCAGGTGAGAATTTCTGTAATTTGTGTCCAGAAGTCGGCTGAAAAAGTGTTCGATAGCTCAGACTGGCTATCGCATATATCTTTTAGTGAAACTAATCGCACTAACATTTGGTAAGTGGAGGACCATCTAGTAGGACAATCAATTATAAGTTTGTTTAAATATTTTGATTTTATAAAGTTTTTCATGGTCGGGCGTCGTAAAATTTTTACCGCCTTTCTTGCAAGTTCAATACAAAGTTGTACTTGTAAATTGCCAGCAATAGTGTCTTTAACAGCGAGTTGCAATGTGTGTGCCGCACAGAGCATAATACGGGGTTTGAATGATTCATTTCTCATTGCGTTAATATAGATATCGATGTTTAATTTCAACGGTGTATCCATACCAAGTTTAACGTCATCATTATCGTCGTCACCATCATTTTCGTCGTTTTTTTTTTTTTTTTTTTTTTTTTTGTATTGGCTTAAGTTGTAAGCCGTGTGGCTGTATACAACTTTACGCGGGCTTGACGGCGAGCCTAGTGCTCTCAACCGTGTACAATTTTTTTTGGCAACGGCCTAAGGGCACCCCTTAGGGGGGTTAGGACCTCGGCTTAGGTTGTTGCTCGAGATGTAGAGCTAGTTGGTGCCGGCGTTTCCTATGACTAACCTTGAGAAGAAACGCCGAAACAAACTCAAGGATCAAAGTCTACCTGTCTACCTATGACTTATCTGTTGGGGCGCGGGTGTCTGTTTCTACCCCTTCGTCGGGGGCAGAAACGGGGACCGCGGTGTGGTGTGTTTGTGCGTGTATTGTATTGATGGAGGGTGGCATACACGGCGTCTTGTGCCTTGGTTATATCGTTGTCAGGCTCCCCGAGGACGTGTCTCGGTCGGCGCTTACGAGAGATGGCTGACGGGATGTAGTTCGCCGCGGATACCACGAGTGGGTTAGGGTGGGATTCGGCGGAGTCAAAGAAAGTTTGGGAGCAGTTTTTAATGAATTGCCTTATGGTAGGCAGACCGAGGTCTATATGGAGGTTTTCGTTACGCATGTACCACGGGGCACCCGTGGCTCTGCGCATGAAGCGGTTTTGTACCGCTTAAAGTCGGTGAATCCTCTTTGGGGAGGCGTGTCCGAATACGACTGAAGCGTACGTCATTATTGGGCGGATACAAGTGGTGTATAGACGTACTTTGTTTTTCAGGGAGAGCTTGGAACTACGGTTTAGGATGTAGCGGAATATATTCAACGGCCCTCGGCAATCTTCGGAGCCGTTCGGGCGCGCGGGCGCCGCTTCGGTTTGAGCCTACTCCCTCCAGTCAGTGCATTGTTCGCGTCCGCTCGAGGCACACTCACGCTCGCCCGCTAAACGCCCGCTAATAACGTTTCCGCGTAATTGTAGAAAATCCTTCAATTTCCGTGCTATTTTCTCCTCTGTGCTTTCTTATTATAGTTGGAAGTTAATTTTTCCAATTGTTCGTTAGTTACGAATGCAAATATTTCTGACTTGATATCTTCTTGGTTGTTGATTGTTGTTTGCATACCGGTCTTGAATCTATGCTGTTCCATTCGTTTTGTATTAAATTGGATTCTAGATTCGTTGAAGTTTTGGTTTCCACGGCCACGGCCTCGGCCTCTGTTGCCTCGCCTTGGACCTCTTCCGCGAGGGTTACCCCTTTGGGGAGCGCTTTGCTCACCGGTAGAGATTGTTGCATCTGCCATCACTACTTAATAAGTATAGACGGGTAGGATTAAATGGCGACTTCTGGGTCTGATATCAGGATCCCTAAAATCGCTATTTAATCCTATGTAAGAAAAGAAAGCAAGGGGTTCAAAGCTTCTACCATTATGTTGTTGCAGTACAGCGCCAATGGACACGTCGGATGCGTCGGTGAGAATAGAGAGTTCAGCGTGAGGTTGAGGATGGACAAGAAGAGTGGCGTTAGAGAGTGTCCTCTTACATTCGTTGAAGGCTGCTAATTCCTTCTGCGTCAGCTGCACTGGATCGGAGCCTTTGACAGCCCCTCCTGCTAGCATAGAATTCAGTGGTGCTTGAACTTTTGCAGCACCTGGAATGAATCTTCTGTAGAAGTTAAGCATGCCGAGAAATCTTCGAAGCTCCTTCACCGTCTTAGGCACTGGGTAATTCTGAATAGCCTGGACTTTGGTGTTCAAAGGCTGAACACCAGAAGCAGATACTTGGTACCCAAGAAAAGTTACTTCTGGTTGCCCCCATACACATTTGTTTGCGTTAATCAAAACGCCATAGTCTGCCAGACGTGTCAATAGCTTTCGTACGTGAGCTTCATGAAGACCAGGGGGAGAGAATACCAACAAATCGTCGATATACCCGTAGCAGAAATCTAGACCGGTAAGCACTTCATCTATGAATCTCTGAAAAGTCTGGGCCGCATTCCGTAAACCAAAAGTCATGTACGGAAACTCGAATAAACCAAACGGAGTAGTTATTGCAGTTTTAGGTATATCAGCTGATGGATGACCGGTATCTGGTTATATGCCTTTACCAGGTCAATTTTAGAAAATATGGTGCATCCATGAAGCTGCTGTGAAAAGTCTTGAATGTGACGAACTGGATATCTGTCGGGTATAGTGCGGGCATTGAGTGCGCGATAGTCACCACAAGGCCGCCATCCGTCGTCTTTCTTCTTCACCAGGTGTAGCGCTGATGACCATGGGCTCTCTGATCGCCTAGCAGTGTCATTAGCGACCATTTCGTCAAACTCCTTCTTTACTACCCTAAAACGCTCTGGGTCTAAACGTCTAGGCCTGCAGGCCATTGCCGGTCCAGGCGTTGTTCTAATAAAGTGTACTGTAGAATGTTTATTAGGTCTAGATAGTGAAACAGTACCTGCAGGACGGGTCAACTCCGGGAACTCACGCAGCAGCTGGTGGAACTCCGTGTCGCCACTCACAGTTTTTATAGATGCCACGTCGTCCGGGACTCGTTGTGGAGCTGCTGACACGGTGAGTGACGTGATGCCATCAATAAGCCTGTGATTACGGCAGTCTATTAGTAAGTTATAAAAACTAAGAAAGTCGATGCCTATAATTGGTTTCGATATGTCGGCGATCGTGAACTTCCACTCAAATACTCGGCGCAGGCCTAGGTCCAGATTGAGTTGAATGGGGCCATAGGTATGTATTACGGTACCGTTAGCAGCGGTTAAACCATATTTAGTTTTATAACACGGTGTCTTAACAGCTAACCGTGGAAATACACATAAGTCTGAGCCGGTGTCAACAAGGAAAAGCATTTTAGATCGTCTGTCAGGTATAAACAGTCGGCCTGTACCATTCGGGCAGTCAGAGGCCGCTAATTCCGGCTGCCCTTTGAGTTTTCCGCTCGCCACTCACAGGGTTGTACACATTTACGGGCTCGGGAACCGTAAGTGTAATGGTAAAAACAGTGAGGGTGATCAGGGGGTGGCTGACGTGGTCGTGAGCGAGACCTGGTATCTTTTCTGTTCCTACCCCCAGTACGAAAATGTGAACGGCTACGTACCTGATGCTGTGAGTCCAAACGAGTGGTTAGTAATGCTACCTGTTTACTGAGCTCGCTAATTTGAGTAGCCATCTCCTGTACTAATGAAGAATGACCCGACGCGGAGGTGCTTGCCACCTGGTGAGGTCCGGCGGGCGCGATCTCATGTACTGTATCAGCTAACTCCGCCAATTTATCCAACGTAAGCTCGGGTTGGGACGCCAACACTGTTTGTAAATTGTTAGGCAGGCGACTCGACCACAAAGTTTTCAAAAATTCATCCGGCATAGATGGGCCGGCCAGGTTTTGAAGATGCCGTAAAAATTGCGACGGCTTTCTATCGCCCAATTCCTCATACCTCAGCAGCTGTTGAACTTTACGTTCTCGCGATGCCGATAAGCTCCGCTTTTAATTTTTCGTACTTGTCTGTTACCGGCGGCTTAGTTATAACATCTTTTACCTCCATTGCATAGCGAGGTTCTAACGCACAAACGACGTACTGGAACTTTGTTGAATCCACGGTTACGTTGGCTATAGCGAATTGGCACTCCATCTGAGCAAACCACATCTCGGGGTCATCTGGCCAGAATGGGGGTGGACGTACACCCACACGAGATGTTTCCAGGGAAATCGGTGCTTCTTGTTCTCCTCCCATTGTCGGTGGTCACCAGTTATGTAAGCGTGTACTATGTAAGAGGAGTTGAAATAAACAAAAAGCACTTAGAAAGTCAACGTTTAAATTTGAAAAATTACAATTACACGGAAGGGTAGAAAGTTCACAAGCACCAAGTTATAAAAAATAGTTTACAGTTAGAAGCAAGTAGAAAAGAGTATACAAAAGCACAGAGGAGAAAATAGCACGGAAATTGAAGGATTTTCTACAATTACGCGGAAACGTTATTAGCGGGCGTTTAGCGGGCGAGCGTGAGTGTGCCTCGAGCGGACGCGAACAATGCACTGACTGGAGGGAGTAGGCTCAAACCGAAGCGGCGCCCGCGCGCCCGAACGGCTCCGAAGATTGCCGAGGGCCGTTGAATATATTCCGCTACAAGGAGATAGTGGAGTCGACTTAGTGCCCTGCTAGCGCGGGCTCGAACCGTTGTGATGTGTTGGGAGAAGGAGAGGGTGTCATCAAGTATAACTCCTAGGTACTTGGCTTGGTTTGTCCAAGGGATGGATTTTCCGAATAGGGTGATTGGGGGTGGCGCGGGAGGGGCATATCTGCTATCCTTCCAGCTGCGAAAGATGACTGCTTGGCTTTTTTCGGGGTTCACTTCGATCCTCCATTTCCGAAACCACTCACCTAGTGAGTTGGCTGCAGATTGGAGGACCTTGGCGATACACCGAGGTAGCCTGCCTGAGTGATATAAGGCGGTGTCGTCCGCGAACAGGGCTAGTTGGGCTTTCCGATGCTTAGGCATGTCGCTAGTGTACAGCGAGAAGAGGATGGGGGAGAGTACTGATCCCTGAGGGACTCCGGCAAGAAGGGGGCGGGGAGAGGATAGCGTTCCTTCTAGTCTGTAGCGAAAGTGGCGGTCCGACAGGTAGTCTCGTATGATGAGCACGAGTCTGTGAGGCACTTCCATTTGGAATAGCTTGTATAACAAGCCGTTGTGCCATACTTTGTCGAATGCTTTCGCGACGTCGAAGAAGAGCGCGCCTGTTGACAGTTTTGTCTGGAAGCGCGAGGTGATGTGTTCCACAATACGGTGAACTTGGTGAACACTTGAGTGTTGGGTTCGAAAACCGAACTGCTCGTGCGGGATGAGCATGTTAGCATCGGCGTGAGCTTTGAGGCGACTAAATATAAGTCTTTCATAAATCTTGCCCATGCCGTTGAGCAGACTTATGGGACGGTAACTGCTGGGTTCGGTTCTGGGTTTGCCCGGCTTTTCGATGCCAATGACTGTGGCTTCTTTCCACTGTGGTGGAAAGAGATTGTTGGACATGGCCGCATTGAAGATGGCGGTCAGTAGGGCGATTAGTATGGGAGGGAAGAGTTTTATGACTCTGTTGGTGATTTTATCCGACCCAGGGGCTTTCTTGGGTTTGAGTTTCTTGATGACTCCGCACACCTCTTCGGGTGTAACTGGGGGGACGGGGTCTTCTTCCCCGTCTGGGATAGCGGGTATCGGGAGTGATGCTCTCCGTTCCACTTCTGCATCCACCTCTATTAGGTGGTTTTGGTCGACTGGGAGTGAGCTGGGAATGCATTGAAGCTCGAGACTGTCTGCGAGGTATTCTGTCTTTTCATTGTCGTCAAAGGCTGGAGGGAGGTCTGGCCTATTGAGGGGGGGCATAGGGGCGATGGTGTCCTTCAGTAAGGCTCTCGACAGCTGCCAGAACGCAGTATGAGATGGCTCAAGTGCACTCAGGTGGCTGTCCCATCGGGCTTGTCGTAGCTCGTCTATGCGTGCTCTAACGTCGCGTTGTAGAGAGCGCATCCTAACTCTATTTGGTTCGGACGGGTGTCGGTCGTATGATCTGATGGCTGCGTTCTTTTCCCTTAGCAACGCACGTATATCCTCGGGGATGCGCCATCTGAGGTCATCCTCTAATGGCACTCTCCGGGTACATTCGCTAATTAGCGACTGCACGTGGCTATTAAGGGAGTCGATTGCCGCCACAGTTTCGTCTGCTGTCTTGATCTCGTCTGGGATACGGTTGAGGTGTACAGATGTCGTCGACTTGAGTTTCTCCACGAGCCGGCTCCATTCTGTAATCTCCCTAGTCGGGGGGGGTTGGCCTGGGATACGGGGACCTGTGCGGGGTGAGAAATCTAATACAACTGGACTGTGATCCGAGTCTAATTCTTTGAACACTTCTACAGAACATAGACGTAGGTTTATGTTCTTTAGGAGTGCCAAGTCTAGTATGTCTGGTTGGTGACGGAGATCATTTGGGTAGTGCGTGTGCTCTAGAGGAGCGATAATGTCAAAACCTACGGTCTGTGATATTCTATCTAGCTCTCTGCCTCTCGGCGTGGTCGTGCGACAGCCCCAGAGACTGTTCTTGGCATTTAGGTCGCCAGCCAGGATGACGGCGCCGCCTAGGTCGAAGATGGCTTTAGTGTCACTCTCGAGTGCCACTCTGGTACCGGTTGCTTGACCGGGAGCTAGGTAGGCTGATGCTATGACTATTGGCTGATGTCCGGTCATGCCTATCCGACAGATCGATACCTCAATGTTTGCGAGAGGGGGAGGGTCCATGGGGACGCAGTGCAAGGAGCGTTTGTAGTAAATGAGTGTGCCTCCTCCTCGGGCGGTTCTGACCCTGTCGTTGCGGACTATTGTGTAGTTCGCAATTTTAGGGTCCCTATGAGATGGTTTGAGGAATGTTTCTTGCACAAGAAATAGGTCTATGTCGTGGTCGCGGAAAAAGGTGGTGATCTCGTCGCGCTGGGGTCTAATGCCGTTTGCATTGAAATAGCCTATGCGTAGGGATTTAGGTTTGACTCTGCCTGCTGGGTGTAAATCCATCTTAGTTGATGCGGAGGTTTGCGAGGGACTCGAAGTAGGCCATGTGTTCTATGCCTACCATGGTTAGTGCCATAGGGTCGCCTAGAAAGAGAATTTTATCGCCTATTGTGCGTATCTCCGCGAAGTTTATAATACTGGCGAAGCGGGCCAGTGCTCGGAGTGCCGGGTCTGCAGTAGGTGCAGGGGCAGAGGTGGCCGTTTTTGGGCGGGGCTGAGTTTGGGGACGTGCTGGAGGGGGTATGTATAAGCTGAGGAGGGGTGGGGGAGCCGAGGTCGATGGTTCGGCCTGGCTTTTTGTTGGCAACGCTGGGAAGGCTGCCTTGGGGGGGGGGCTTTTTGTGCTAGTGGGCTGGCACGTAAGACGGTGCTTGTTGCTGGGGTGCCGGGGCGGCGGGTCGCCTAGTGCCGCGGGTAGGCTGGCGTGGTGCTTTGGGGCACCCGCGCTAATTTGCAGGGTGGCCGGTTTCTCCACACAGTACGCAGGCTGGCGGGGTGGTGCAGAGAGACCTGTCTTTAGGCCTCGAGCATTCCGCGGTGGGATGGTCCTCTAGGCACTTCACGCACCTGGGACGGGCGAAGCAGTTGCGGGCAGAGTGCCCGTATAACTGGCATCGGTGGCACTGCGAGATGATGCCTTTTTTTGTGGGGGGGCTCGATGCTGATGCCGGACAGGTGGCATACGGTTTTGAGGTGGAAAATTTCTTTTCCTGCCTCCGAGTGGTCAAGGGTGACCAGGACCATGTCGTAGGGCTCGTGCGTTCCACCACGAACCATACGATGGACGTTGTGAATGGGGAGGTTATCCTTTTTGAGGGAGGACGTGATCTCCTCAATGGTGACCTCCTTGGGCACTCCGCGTATGACAACGCGGAGCAGGCGGTCCTCCTGGAGAGTGTAGGAGTGGAATTGGATTCCTCTCTCCTTCAGGTTTTTAGTGAGTGATCGGTGGTCGCTCGAGGTGGGGACCATGATTGTAATCCCCTGGGGAGTAGTGCGGGCGGAGGTGTAATGAATACGCAGTTCATTACACCATATTGATATTTGCGTCCACTTTTCTTTATCGTGGACGTAGACTGTGGGGGGGGTAGAGATTTTGGTGTCCTCGGCGGGGGGGGGGGGGGGCGACATTGGCAGAGGTGTGTGCCTGGGGGACGGGATGCGGCAGGTTGTCTTGGCGGGTGCAGGCGGAGGGGTTTTCAGCTTCCGCTTTTTGCCCGTAACTAGTTCAAATCCCTCTAATTCGTCCTCAGAGGGGGCTGGAGAGGGGTAGTGGGAGGGGTCTCGAGAGTGGGAGCGGGATAGGGGGCTGCGGAATCGCGTGGGCGAGCGGGAGACTTCCCGGCTGGGAGCTCGTCGGGCATGCGAGGAGTTAGGGGATGGGCTGCCCGCTCGCGGCGGATTGTCCGGGATGATGCTCCCGAATTTTGCTTTAAGGATCGCGAATATTTCGTGATCCTGCAGGAGGATGTTGAGTATTTGCTCGGCCATGTTGCCGAGCGCACTACTCAATGTGGGGTGTGGAAGGTTACTCCCTCCCAACCGCGGTTGGGAGGATGTGTTGTGTGTGAGTAGTGTGTACCTAAGCTGTGTTTCTTCACTCGGAGTGCAAGAGTGAAGTTCCTATCTGCCCAGTTGCCGGGGTGGTATGGGCCTTTTCAGGCCGGCACACCCAGTCTAACAACTAGGAATGGGATGAGGGAGGGGTAGGGTGGGCGGGAGATGACTGGGCTCGACTAGGATTCCCCCCAAGGCCGAGTGGTCCAGTCCCAGCCGACTTTTGCTTTGCCCTGAAGGGGCATTCCGCTGCTTTCCGTCGCTTTCCGTGTCGCGTCGGTTGAGGGCGGGGCGTAGCGTTTGCACTTGGGCAGCGCCGAGCTAGACGTCCGAACTCGATGGCTGCAGGGAGCCGAATGGCCCATTTTCGTCGTCGATCTCACAATCGCCATTCATATCGGTATCAATGTGTTCTGTAATTGTAGAGCAATGAGCTGTCAACAATCTTGTCATCCTTTTAAAGTTACTACCGTTGTCAGTAGTAATTGAATATATTTGGGCCATGGATATCATAAAATCATTCAACACTTCTAAAAGTTTTTCTTTTAAGAAATCACCTGTTTGTCGTTGTAAAATTTCCAAAACAGCTAAATTTCTTACTTTTATCTGGCCTTCTTTTATAAATTGTATATTAATGCCTAAGAAGTTTTTGTCTAAATATGAAGCTGAATCGAGTTTAAAGCTTATTAAATTATTTCTGATTTCAGACGCGATTTTTAATTTTATTTGATATGCTTTTTCGGGTATCATTGCCTTTATTGCTTTTATATTGATGTGCTTAGTTTGAATGTTAGACGGAACAGCTATGTTTATTATTTCTTGAAATGCTTTATCTTGTATCAATGCAAGTGGTCGCCCATGTACTGTCACTAATTTCACACAATTGTTTATAACTTGATCTGACGTTATAGAATGTCGAGATGAACTTGGTTGGTGCTGGTGATTTTCTTTATTTATATTGGTTATAAATTGGTATTCTTGCACATGTTCATGCAATATGATTTTTCAAATTGGTTGTATGCTTGCCCTAGACCAAAACACGTTAGTAATTATAAACATATATTTATAATTATAAACACTTACTAGTTTTAGATTATATACAGATCCAGATACCGTGACCAGTAAAAACTCGTCATTTACTTTGAAACCACTTTTTGTTGCTGTAATAATATCAGAACCAGCAGCATTTTACAAGTCATAATGCTCTATAGTTATATTCGTTAGTAGTAATAATAACATAGAAATCCTCTAGCCATAATACTCCACTGAACGCAATTTAGCGCTCATAAGCATTAAGTATATTTTTAATCTTCGACACTAACCTATAAATTAAAAGTAATTCTACTGGCAACTAATAACATACCTACTAATAGAATGCGTTTATGGGTGAATAGAATTCATGTCTCTGGCAATGTCCCTGGTAATGGTGTCGCTATTTTATTAATTTGCTATTTTATAATATTGTTTATAAATACATTAGGAAATTAAATATTTACTTAAAGTGTGATGTTAAACACTTATCTTTTTTTGTATATTTTTTAATGATTTGACAGCACAAACAGTCATTTTAAGAAGTTATAACACAGCGGATTGTAAAGTACCTACTTCAGCTCCGATCGTTCTCTCGCGTGTGACGAATGAAGCGTGCGAGTATGCTAATATTCGTGTATAATTTTTGACTTCATTTCTGAGGCGTGTATTAGGAATCTGGACCTATATATATATGTCAGGTTATACATATATAACATAATAGGATACACATATTTAATTGTAATATTATAGGTATAGATACCATTTGCATTGTGATAAAGATAATATTGCATTTATTCATACTGGTAAATAGCTGTAAGAAATATGCCTCCAAACATTAAGTGTACAATATTATTTCTCTATACTTCCGCCGTTGCCATTTTGTATTGAGTGATTGTAAAATACTAGTACTTATATGTATAAAATCACATCGTTATAAATTATTAGACAATTGTATTGAAACTCTGTTTAAGTTATGTTTAATTTACAGGTAACCTCTTATTTACAATATCAAATTATATTTATTGTTATTATTCCACTTCCTATGTAAATAGTGGGGATTTCCGCTAGAAAAGGCAACATGGCAGCGATTGGGACTCGAAAGGCATTCGGACTTTGGAATGGAAAGCGATAACATGTGTACGAAAATCAAGGCTACGTTCATGTAAAATATCCCTAGTCTAAAATATGAATAAATTGTGAAACATAATTATATACTACATATCGTGTTTGGATTTTGAAGTGATTCCCCTACAGTTCAGAAGTGGGATATCGTAAAGGATATATAAAACTTCCTAACACGCCTGCAAATAATAAAATGTAAGTAGCGTAAAATATTGTTGGTTAGAAATTTACAATGTGGTTTATTAAATGCAAGTTTTTTTGTTTTTTTGGTTTCTGTTGTGCAGAGGGTAGTAATTTTTCTTCATAAATAATACGCTAATTTTGAATGTAATAAAAATTAATATCCGTGTGTAATATTAAGCAAAGGTCTTACAGTACTTATAATAGACAATAAAGTACCGAGATCAAACCGATTATGAAGACCTTTCACTCTTTAATTATTTATTTTTTCTCTTATGAGCGGTATCGAAATTTTCAAATCAAATAGAACAGTTGATATGCCAAAATAAGAAACATCCCGAGATGAATTTGTGTCTAACAAATTTCTCTCAAATCGCTTGCTTTATGTGCATTCCTATACTACAATTTCAAATTTTATGAAACAATCACGTCTTATTCCCAAGTTCTGATGTGTATAATATATTTGTGTATATGACTGTAATATGGGAATTTGTGGGATGAAACAATCACGTCTTATTCCTAGGTTATGATGTGTAAAATATATATATGTATGAGTGTTATATGGGAATATGTGGGTATATCTATATATAATAAAATAGAACGCATTACAATGTATAACGAACATCAACTATAGCAGTAGCTAAAAAAAAATAATATAGAAAAATAATTGCTGTACAGCTCAGACGGAGAATATTGTACGCTTATACAATTTCATAAAACTCCACAATGGTTATTTCTATACGATGAAACTGGTACGACCGTAGCATCATGTATTTTAAAATAAGCAGTGCTAAGCTTCTTTTCTTTGTCTCGAGTTTCAGACTTATGGAAGGAAATGATGCCCGAAGTCAAGGGCTTGTTTATCATGATGCCCAAAGTTAAAGGCCTGTTGATCATGATGCCCGAGGTTAAGGGCTTGTAAATCATGATCCTCGAGGTTGAGGACTTGTTGATAATAATGCCCGAGGTTAAGGGCTTGTTGAACATGATGCCCGAGGTTAAGGGCTAGTTGATCATGATGTCCGAGGTCAAGGACAAACCCGATATCAAGGGTACGTTGATAATGTCCGAGGTTAAGGACAAACCCGATGTCAAGGGTGGTTGATGTCCGAGGTCAAGGACAAACCCGATGTCAAGGGTATGTTGATGATGTCCGAGGTTATGGACAAGCCCGATGTTAAGGGCGAGCCCGATGTTAAGGGCGGGCCCGATGTTAAGGGCGAGCCCGATGTTAAGGGCGAGCCCGATGTTAAGGGCGAGCCCGATGTTAAGGGCATATTGATGACCGATGTCAACAATGAATCCGATATCAAGGGTCGTTCAATGATGTAATTCGAGGTCAAGGTCACACTGACAAGTCCCAGGACTGGATGGAAAGAGTATCCAGATTATCAAGTGATGTTGGACTCCGCGGTAGTAGAAGTCGACGATGAAGGCGATCGTTGTCGGTGGAATTTAACGAAGACAGGGTGAAACAAAAAGGACGCACTTCGAAAGGAAGGTCGAGGTCGGGCAAAGATGCCCCAGTAGACGCAACGATTCATCGGGTGAGTCTGACAAAGCTCATTCATAGTTTAAGCGTGCTAGGGTTACTGAAAATAACCGCAGTATGATTGTAGACAATAGTCCTTTCAACAGTTAGGGATGTGAGGAGTACACCGGAATTTTATCTCATGACCTAAAAGCAGATCAAATTGACTTGAATTACCAAATTAAAGGAATTTGCAAAAATGTATAGTTGAGATGATAGGAAAACCATTATTCCTTCCCAAAACGTTCTAGGGTTGCAAAATCACCATGATACCACCCAGGTAAAAAAAAAAAAAAGTAAAATTTATAGAATCTATCCCTTGTCTTTCACATTCTAGATCCTTTCCCTTGTCGAGAGCATTACGCAGAGCTGCTCACTGAATGCTTAGCATGAGAGTAACGGTCAATCGTGATCAACTTATTGAATCGATGTAGGTTAAGTCGCATGCAAGGTGTGGACTGCATACTCCATGGGGTGGATGATCGCGCGGTCAGGTTAGGAGCGCAAGCGGTGTAATTTTCTGAACCGGAACATGTCTTAAAATAGTTTAGAGCAGTCAAGGTGGGCAATATAAGAAAGACTAGTGATAGCTTCAAAATTATTAGAGCGGATAACAGTTTCGAAGGTACCTACCTAAGTACCTCCGAACAACTTAACAATAAACCTAAGCAATCAAGATCGGGTATTAATTACCCAAAATAAAAGATGTTTTAACTGGAATCAGCAGGGGCACCCTGGTTTCAGGTGGGATAAACCCCTTAAGTGTGCGAAACGTGATAGCATAGGTCACCGGAGGACTAATTGCTACAAAAATAAAATAATTGAAACCACCAAACATGAAAAACAAGTTTCTCTAGTTACATAAAAGTCAACGCTATATCGTTGAAAATATCATTTGGGCAGTCGGTGTTCAATAATAATAAAAGAAAGTGGTACAACGTTAAATTTGTTTGTCATCATTAATCTATATAATCTACATCAATAATCATTACTAAGACCCCTGACAAAATAATATTTGAAAATATTCTGTACAATTTATTTTATTTATTTATTTAAGGTTAATCAACAACTGCTTACACTAATGCATATACAAACAGATATTACAATAAAAATATTCGTCTCACTTCCCACAATGACGTTTCCATTTTAGTCGTTTACGCGCCGATTATGATACAGTTATGTTAGTGTTATCTTATATGAGGGCACCGTATACGTTAATGAATCTCTTTGGTCCAGATTGACCCGAATATTACCTGCTGCCTGGCGACTATAGCTTACGAAATCACACTTGTTTCCTTCTTATAGAAAACTCATCTACATACAACATTACTACAACCGAGCCTGACGACTTTGTTATCTGCAATCCCCTATATGGTATTACACATTTTTTTTATAAAAAGTGTTTCAGTTTGATCCTGAGGCAGCAACCACTGAATGTACTAAAATCTTAATATATAATATAAATGGCATAAGAATGCATTTCAATGTTACGTTTTTCAATTCCTCGCTTAAATATATGTTGATAGTTTGTCATGACGTCAAATCGATGGTAAAAGCATAAATTAGAATTAAATTATTGGACTTTTTTTTGTCAATTTTAAAATTAGTTTACATCTCAACATTCCTGAATTTAGCAAAACAAAAATCAGGACTGAAACAAAATCCTATCATTAAAGAGCTTATTTTGGGTAGTTTGTACTTTATGTTAATACAAAAACCGTTGTCCATGGTTATATTTGAGTAAAATGCACGGGAGGAATAAAATCTGATTTCTAAATTTATGAACTGAAACTAACATGTACCGATTATCTATTGCCTAGATATATTTCTTGTTTTTTTTATCATCATTCATAAAGTAGGGTACCCTATTGTCAACTACAGAGCGCCTAGCGCTTCAAGACCTATTGCCTTATAATAATAAAACAAATTATTTATTAGAATATTATTGTTACAACGGTGTTACACATAATAATTATGATGTCCATAATATTCTGCTGTTTTCAGCGTACAAATATTTCAAGGAAAATTAAATGTATTAGAACAATATATCAAAACTAGTTGTTTAGAACATACAATGTCAAGGATAAGTTAGAACGGCAATTGCTTTTCCAATGGTCATAATGACTTGGGGGTCAGAAATATTATCGAATTGACTACCGAGTTAGACAATTGAGAACCTGGTCATTTACAGGTCATATTATCGTATGTCACATTAAGAGAGGTTACTGATCAGAGATATGGTACACGAAATGGTAGCTATCTTTAGGAAATCATACTGGCGCCAGCAAGGTTGACTTGGCGGGGGGGATTTTACTACAGCAGTGTTAGTCAGTTTCGTAATTTTGTCTAAAGACAACTGTAGAAGAACAGAAATATTACTCGTCTTAACTAGAAACACTTGCAATCATTTTCTCTTTGAACCGTTTTAAAGTATTTTGCATAGGTATTCCCTTCAAAATACTTATTGCAACGCCGTTAGGTCAACGACTCTAAGAGTTCGCTTGTTCGATAGAAAACAGATCACGCAAAAAAAATAGTACATGTTGATACTCTAAGTCTCAATCCCATTGATATAAGATTCTTGATCTTATCCCATAATTTCTCGGTTAAGTCGGAGTAGGATTGGATCACCACCATTCAGTCAGTATACTAAGAGATCGCTAGGATAGCGGACATTCTAAGTAATCAGGAGTCAGAGAAGGTACCTCATGTTTTCATTTACATAATTAAAATAACCGAGCATACAGTTTTATAGGCGAGTAACTAAGATGGTACGCGATGGCAAATTCTATAAAGTCACGAGGGTGGCTACTAAAAGATATTAGAACTAATAAAAAAAAAAAAGACTAGTTTGGTACAATATGGCGTTTCGTAAAGAAAATGTAACTGCTTGTCTCGAATGTACTCATCATAAGCTACCGGGTGGAAAGCGATTCCATAGAAAAAAAAAATAATATTCCTTTTCACACCATCCACACTAACCACCTCGGGTATTATAGCTGGCGTTCTAATTATTACCGCAGTCAAAAACACGAAACATCTAACAACTATTAAGGTGTTGAAACCATAAACTGACTGAAAATCATTTAAGAGTGCATTTTGTCACTCTTACACGACCATCACGTAAAAGTAGTTCCCGCGACTCTAATACGAATAATAACGGTGTAAAAGTTGTATAGCCGTTACTAAGACGACAGAACTGGTTATATAGCTAAAAGTTGTATGAAGTCATTTACGACAGGTTTATTTTTAGTTATACTTTTGTATAGTAAGTAACGATACGAATATTATGATTCAAAAAAATACACTAGAGTAATTTATACTACGCGAAGGGTCTCGCGTATTGCAGGAAGGCCGAGCTGTCAGGTTATACATATATAACATAATAGGATACACATATTTAATTGTAATATTATAGGTATAGATACCATTTGCATTGTGATAAAGATAATATTGCATTTATTCATACTGGTAAATAGCTGTAAGAAATATGCCTCCAAACATTAAGTGTACAATATTATTTCTCTATACTTCCGCCGTTGCCATTTTGTATTGAGTGATTGTAAAATACTAGTACTTATATGTATAAAATCACATCGTTATAAATTATTAGACAATTGTATTGAAACTCTGTTTAAGTTATGTTTAATTTACAGGTAACCTCTTATTTACAATATCAAATTATATTTATTGTTATTATTCCACTTCCTATGTAAATAGTGGGGATTTCCGCTAGAAAAGGCAACATGGCAGCGATTGGGACTCGAAAGGCATTCGGACTTTGGAATGGAAAGCGATAACATGTGTACGAAAATCAAGGCTACGTTCATGTAAAATATCCCTAGTCTAAAATATGAATAAATTGTGAAACATAATTATATACTACATATCGTGTTTGGATTTTGAAGTGATTCCCCTACATATATATATATATATATATATATAATCTAAGTTACTAGTTTAATAAAAAAATATTTAAAAAATCAAGACCAAGTAGTGGGACTATCTATATATATATGGCCGGTTTAAAACCAATTACACCAATCCGTTTGAAACGAAAAAAAGAAGCCTTGAAGACATAACGTTGTCTGTTTCATGCGCAAGTAAAACAGACGGCATTGTGTTAATGATGTCTTCTTATCTAGTGTGTGTAATATAATATAATAACTAAGTATAGGTAGGTATACCTACATACTTAAGTTTCCGTGTAGTAGGTAATGTAGGTAGGTACTTTCTATTGATTTTTTATAAACGAATTAAAATGAAACATGACGTCAGGTGACCAAAAATTACCCACAATGAAGTGTAAAACACAGTTCTTTTATTTTTGTGGGTGAGTTTTCAACCGTTTAAAACGATTGGGGTTTAAAACGGCAACATTTTATTTAAAACGTTTTAAATCGGTTGTTTTACATCTATAGTCGGCATCCACTAATGTGCAATTTTGATGCTATTTTTTATCTAAGATCAGGCGGATTTACAAGTATAAAACCTTACCTTTATGGCATTTCCACATAAATTACAGTTGCTTGTTTTATTTGATGCATCATATACATAATAACGGTGTACAGCATCTCGCGTCGGCTGTGGCATTTTCATAGAAAGAATAACCAAATTCTTTGCTTTAATATAATAGGGAAGTACTAAAACACACACAGCACACTTATACAAAAAAACTGCTAAATTGCTTTTAATTACTTCCGTAGTTCCGTCCGAGTTCCAAATTAAATGACGAATGATGAGAATAAACAAGTATTGACACGAAAACACGAATATTACAATGTTTAGCATGTGCGACAAGCAAAGTTGAACTGTATTGTCATATAGACAATAATTATTATTCCATGTTTACAAGTCGCTCGGTACGGTACGGACGGACGGTAAGATGTCACATGCGGTCGTGGTTATGCAATTTTTAAACTAATTTCGATTGCAAAGAGTGCATATTGCAATGTTTTGGGTTGGAATGGCTCACCCTGTTACAGTGTTACAGGGTTTAGAAAGGGTTACCTGTTCGGAAGGAGTTACATTACACCCGTTCGAAGGTGTAACATGTATCATAGGGTTTCTTTTTGAAGCGCTTAAAAAAACCCCCTCAAAAACCCTTTCAACGAGTATTCGGCCGGTCCCTGCTTTACACGTATAAGGTCGGTGTGCACATAAAATCGACGCAAGGCGTGTCGCGCCGTTTACACTGGATTTCGACTCTATTATCAGTTTTCGAAGAAAATTTACTTTTTTTAATGGCTTTAAATCGCTTTAGATTATTAAGGGGAAAAAATACGAAAAGTAAATATTAGGTTCACAACATAAACTTAAGAAAGGGAAGAAGTTGGTGAATACAATACTCTTGTGAAAGATTTAGAAGCAGACGAAGCGATTCTTCATGCACTTTCCCATGTTATAAATATTATAAAAAAGATTGGCAATTTGCTTGCGGTAAGTAGAGCTGCCTACCTAGTTTTTTTCATACCATTATTTTCAGATAGTTATAAATATTAACATTAAAAGTCAAATTATTGTTTTAATCAGTATTCAGTATCAGTATATATCAGTTAATATCAGCTTAGACATATCGGTTATTAAATTTATTCGGATTTAGCCGTCTTGTAAAATCCTTGCGCTGATGTGCTAGAAGCTGCAGTAGTAGAACAGTCAGATAATCGAATATTCGGTTTCTTCGGCTGTAGCATGATGTAAGGATTGTAAAATACGGGACCTGAAGAAGTTTCAGGTTGATAATGCTTAGTCGACTGTTGCCTGGCGGAAGGTACAGATTTTTTCGAAGAAGTTCCTAATCGATATTGTTCAGTAGATTGTGATGTGGTGAATAGTATATAGTTTGCAGAAATTCCTAATGGGTGTTGTAGTGTTGGTTGTTGCATTTCCACTTGAGCAGAAGTTGCATTCTGAGAATTTGTGCTTTCAAAATTTGGAATTGTATATAGTACAGAAAAAATGTACATAAATTGTACTTATACTTGAAAAAATTGTAACTCTATTAAAACGAAAATATAACAAAATTAAGATACACCGGCCATTCTGACGTCACAATGGGGGGTGTATCTATTATATTAATTCATAGTAGACATAGGGATTAAATATTAATACCAAAAATTTGTACCTATTTTGTACTCTACATAAAAACAATCACACACTCAGTATGTTGATTGGTTTCTGTGAAATATAACTACTAATGTTTCCGTGCTTACTGCCTTTGTAATTACTGAATCATCTAGATACACTTTTATATTTTAATAACATCTGCAACAAGTATATGTAAGGGCATGGTAATTTTGTTATAGGGTTATAAAAAGAGGACTTAAGGTGCGTTCACACAGCGAATGGGTGGGATACAGACTACTTTCAATGATTATATCTTACGTACAACGCGGCAACATGGGCAACAAAATAATTCAAATTATTTTTTTACTGTTTTACAGTTTAGTACAGACAAACATTTGAAAAATACATTGTAAAAAAGAATTTGAAATACTGGATTTTATCTGGCTTCACCCACGTTGCCGCGTAGGATCTCTTTTAGCTGGAGTCTCATCCCAAAATAACAATGAAAATTTCAATATTTCTATGTTTTGAAAAGTACCTTTAGTCATCCCCAAATACCGATATCTCGCTCTGTAAAGGGAACTTTTGCAGGATGAAAATTCCGGCACTGCTACTATATTACAACTGGACCCCTCTGCTTTAAGTTTACTAACATCATCTTCATAGATATGTTGTACTGGGGCCATAGATGTTTTTACTTTCAATTTACATGCATGAAGACATTTTTCTATTCCTCTTTTCGACGTATCTGGTAAACACAAATGTTTTCCTTCACGCGTAACTTTCTCATTCGAATCTAGCGTAATGCTAGTATTACAATCTGGTAAATTTGAGCATCGCCAGTTTGTGCTACCCGAATCGTACTTTATGTGATAGTAATATTTGTATACACCCTTTATAAAAACCTTCTTTCCTTTTTACTTTCAATAAAAACACAGTTGTCGTTTTGTGCCTCCATTGTTTTCAATAAAACATTTCACATAAATAAATTAATTATATTAAGGTGGTCCCACACTGCCGTTAGAAAATGTTTGTAAACATTTTCTAACATAAAAACATTTACTAACAAATGTTGTCAATTGTTACATTTTGTTAGGAACTGTTACATGTTATAAGTGCTCCTACACTGATGGAAAATGTTTACTAATGTTTACTAACTAACTCGCAGTTTGGTTTTGCGTCCGAGGGCGTCTACATGAAAATAGAAGAAGATTTGCTCATTGGAATAGCTTTTTTTTTTGTTTAAAAAAGAAGAAAAGCGCTCTTATTGGATGCGCCAAACGCTAAAAGCTAGAGGAAAATATAGTGCCACAGACTATCTCAAGGACTTGGGCATTGATGGTTGCTTAAAAGATTTCATAAGAATGAACAGTTCCGAATTTGAATATCTACAAAATTTAGTTGGGGCAAAAATAGGCAAACGGGACACTAATTTTAGAAAATCTGTAAGTGTGACGGAAAGACTTGCGGTAACTTTAAGATTTTTGGCAACTGGTAGCAGTTATAAAAGTCTTGGAAATGTTTTCAAGTTGTCAGACCAAGTGATATCCTTAATCGTAACAGAAGTGTACGAGGCTCTCAATGAGGTTTTACAAGAATACATACAAGTAAGTCAAACAAAATTTTTATTTATTTTTATTATTGATTACTTTTAATATGATCTAACAAAACTTCTGAAAGTTGTGGTGCAGGGGAGGGTAACTACTACGTTGAAAAAAAACACACACATTACTGATTAAATTTTTAATAATCAACAAATCAAACATGCATTTTTTAATTTTGGATTGATCCCAACAAATCGTTCAATGATTGGGTCGAATCTTGGCTTGATTCCGATAAATTGGACGGACTCGGTGCTCTTGCGCTGGTACGAGTATGTGCCCTGGAGCTATCCGAAGAACTGGTTTCAAATGAAGCTAAGGGACTCGGTGCGGTGTAGTATCCTCTCGAGCTACAGACAGCATTATTTTCCGAAAAAGTGGATAGATTTGGTTCAGAGTTGTATCCCCAGGAACTACTAGCAGTTGGGTCTCTAATGTTTGTAGGAAAATCATATTGTCCTATTGATGCATTGTACAAAATATTGTTAATATGATGTTGAGCAGTATTTCTAGCATAACTGTTTTTTATTTGTTTCATTTTCATAGAGACATACTCTCCAAATGCGTCATTTTCATCCCTGCTCTTTCTAGTTTCGTACATGCTTTGTAAAATCTTTACAGCTTCTTGTTGTGTTGTATCTTTTTCTACTTCTGGCCGTCTTCTTTTGCGAAATGGTTTTGGGGTAGCGAACAGTGTGCCCGTAGTTTCGTTTTCAGTGACAGTATTTTCTGTTTCGTTTAAAATGATATTATATTCTGAATCACTTCTGTTTTCTTCGTTACCCTGAAAGAGTAGAAGTAAACGATAACTTCAAGTTAATTAATCTTCTATTTTTGTTCCAGATACCAACAACACCTCAAGAGTGGCTACACGTGGCAAATACATTTAAAAAAAAAATGGAATTTCCCAAATTGCTTAGGAAGTATCGATGGAAAGCACGTAGCCATACAAAAGCCAATTGATAGCGGCAGTGAATATTACAATTATAAAGGATTTTATAGCGTTGTACTTTTAGCGCTAGTGGACGCAGAATATAACTTTTTATACGTGAATATTGGCTGCCAAGGACGCATAAGTGATGGTGGAATTTTCGCAAACACAAAATTTCGGAATAAAATTAACGACAATAGTTTGAAAATACCCAATGATCGCTCACTACCAGGCAGAAACAAACCTGTTCCTTATGTGTTCGTAACAGATGATGCGTTCCCGTTAGAAAAACACTTGTTAAAACCTTTTCCAGGACCACTGGATAGCAATTCTAAGGAAAGAATATTCAGTTATAGGCTGAGTCGTGCGAGGAGAACAGTAGAGAACGCATTTGGAATTTTGTCGGCCAGATTTAGAGTTTTACGAACTACAATATTATTAGATCCAGAAAAAACTGCTACTTTAATTATGACATGCGTGCTACTGCATCATTTTCTAAGAAAAACTGGATCGAGCATGACTTACGCTCCACCTCAATACTATGATAGCGAAGATGTAATAACTGGTACACGTATCGATGGACAATGGAGATTAGAACAGCAGCAATTAACACCACTTGAAGCATGTGAATCCCAGGCAGATGATGGGGAAAGAAATTAATAAGAAGAGAATTCGCTGAATATTTTTCAAATGAAGGGTTATTGGACTGGGCATCTAAATACTAATAAATGACGTTAAAATAAAACTCACCTGCAACCCTCCATCGATAGTTGAACTTGGGATATTTTTGCCCTTAAGGAACAAGAGCTTTTTAAATGCTTCTGCACCAGATTTAGATTTACATTCTCGATTAAATTGACCAACGAGTGATCGAATCTTTTTTTCAATTACTTTTTTATCCATATTAAATTCACTGGCAATTTCCATCCAAGCATCGTGTTTCTTATTTCTGTTTTTGTAATCCTCTGATATCGTGTTCCACAGTACTTCTCTTGCTTGAAACATTTCAATCAATTTGTAAACATCTTCGTTATTCCAATTATAACCTGACATATTTTAATGCTTGGCGCACGCGCAACCACTAATCTATACGCACAGCGTTGAATTAAACAAAGGGACTGACAAGACACCAGACAGCGCGCAGCGACCGGCCCCCCACCCGTATCCCTGACTAACCGCATACCCCGCCGTCACACCTATAAAATGTTTACAAACAAAAGATAACACTTGTTTTATTTTGTTATAATTTGTTATTACAAAATAAAACAAATTATAACAAAATAATATATATAACATGCAAACATTTTTTAACATTTGTGATTAAATGTTTGTTAACAAATGTTTACTAACGTTACTAAACATTTTCTAACGGCAGTGTGGGAGCACCTTTACATACTATGTACTTATTACACCGCATTTAAGTGACAACAATGGCAATTGTAAAACGATACGATAGCTCTTGAAAGCAAGGAGTTCAATATTACGAGGCATGTTAATCTAAGTAGGTATCATCATAAATATAATACATAATTGAATTTAACCGCAATAGTACCTATGCTGTTTCGGTTTATACTTATTGAATACTACAAGTCAATGCAAGAATTCTTTGATTGCTCATGGACGTTCACCTGAACATCCAATTGACCTGAAATTGTTGAAGAGACTCACTATGTGGCGATTACTTCGTACACCTGTACGAAGTAATCGCCACATAGTGAGTCTCTTCAACAATTTTAACCAATTGAATTTTCATATATAATTTTGAAAGTTTATAGCGCAATTCGTAGCGCGAGTCTAAACCTGCGACGAATTCTTTTATCCCTTCGCGCTCAGATAAGCAAAGGTCTCCATGTCAACTGAATCAATTTTACTAAAAAATCATCTAACATCTTCTTTCTGAACGAATTATAGCTGTATTTTGCTGTATGTCAAGATTTTCCATTTCGCAATTTCACATTTAGTAACACTTCAGGATGCTTTCGATGGTGATGCTTCATATTCATACCATACACAAAAGACTGCGATTCGATTCTAACACATCCGAGTATTCATTATAGAATCGCATTCTTTTGTGTTTAGTTATTTTACTTAGCCTCATATTTGTATTAACCTTATATGTTTTTTATTGAGTTGTAAGCGAAATACGAAATGAGAGTTGGAAATTCATTTATATTATAAAGGCGACAGTTTGTGTGTTTGTATGTTTGTTACATCTTCACGCTCAAACGGCTCGACCAATTTTGATAAAATTTACAAACACATACACAACATAGGCTACTTTTGGTCGCGATAACCGACATTTACGCGGGTGGAACCGCGGGCATCAGCCAGTCTTCAATATTTCTTTACAGATTTAGAATAAAGAGAATATTATGAATCAGATGACCCCAAAATGCTCAGACCTCTCCAGATTAATTATATACAATGATAAATTTAACGTCTTTTATAACCAGACGGGTTTTAAATGTTTTCCTTCATTATTTTACGTCAAAAGACGGGTTTTGTGTTTTCCGTCAACCATGTAAGATATTACATCTTACGATCAACAACTGAAAGTTGATCAGGCGGTTCTAAACACGCCAACTCACGATGATCGCTAGCAGGTGGCCAATCCTATAAGCCATTCACTTCATCTCTATTTATAATATATCCTCTAAGAAGTGATATAGCTGTAATGTTTTGTTTGCAACATTTTTCAATCCATATAGAACCATTACTATAGAATGTTGATTCAGTTTTACTTTTAGATATTTTAATATAATCTTTAACCTTGCATAATATTATGTTGTTTTGAAAAAATTTTACTGCTATAGCAGTTTCGCCAGCAAAATTTACAACAAATTCTTTAACAGTTGCAATATCATCAACATCCATATCAAAATCTTTATCTTTATTCTCTGAAATTAATTCAAGAGATTCAGCTCTACTTCCTGCAATATTAGCGTCATCTTGACCATCAACAAAGTCTCTTTGACTTGACTTCGAACGGAATCTTAAATTATATGGGTTCTTTAGAACTTTATTTCTAATCCTTATTGGTGACCTGTAGTTTGGGATTTCAGAAACAATCTTTTCACAGATTGTATTTGAGAGTTGCTGACTCGACTCGTTAATTATGACTTCTTCTGGTTGATCTATTAATTCATCTGAAACTAGTTCAGAAGTATCCATTAATGAGGCTTGAATTTCAAGCCATTGTTTTCTACCTAAAATGGGTGCGCCTTTCATCATACCTAATAGGTTTATTGCCTCTTTTGTTATAATGTACACGATCGATTATCAAGTGCCACGTTCTTAAGATAGCTTAACCACTTGACTTGCAAGGGGATATTCATTTAATTCGTTTTTAGTTTGAGTGTCTTCTAATACGTTAAATACTAGAGGTTCATTAAATATTGGTAATACAAAAAGTTCTTCAAAAGTGTTTTCATAAACTAATTTAAAACGGTTCATAAGGTTTAAGCCTTTAGATATTTCGAGATCGTGAATAAGTTTAAACTTTAAACATTGATCAGAGGAAAAAGGAAGGAAGTCAATTTCTTCTACAAGGTCCAAATCGTTAAAATTTACTAGGATAGCCATTTTCTCGCCGTCGTCGTCGGTAGGATAGCAAATAAATTAAAGCCGAAGCTAAAATTTAATGCGAAGTGGGTCTGATATCAGTATCCCTAAAATCGCATGAATCAGATGACCCCAGATCAGCCCAGATGTATGCGCTCAGATGCTTATACACACATGGACATATTTAGAGGAACGCAAAAAAAAAGGTTCGATCATGTTAATCATGATCTCCTTACGCACTGGCCACCTACATCAGCATTATGTAACTTGAAAAAAGATTGAAGAGATTATTTCCGAGTTTTATTTGTTTTTTTTTTTCGCTACGTGATAATTTAATAATTGTGTATTGTCAGAAAATTAACAGATTTTTGTTGTATTTGACAATTTCCAGTTTTCTTTTATTTTTTCACAAAAATTTATTGTCGTGGTGTTACTTACAGACCATTTAAAAGGTCGAAGAGTTCACTTCGTTTCTATTTTTTTTTTTCAAATTTTGTGCAACTCTTTTTGAAATTGTAGGGACTGTATTAAAGCAGAAAGCGGCGTCGGCCGACTTGATTCTTGTTTAAAACCCTTATTTAAGAAACTGAATTTATTAACCTTGATCTGTGTATGTGTGATCGTGATGTTGTATATGTTTTTGACGATTCAGTATTTGTAAGAAAACAAAATTACTTTTTTAAATTCAAAGGCGACAGTTACACAAAATGTAAACCTAGAGATCCTTCAGAAATAGTGATCCTTTTTTTTAGAACTATTTTAAATAAAAAAAATGTTTATTACATGTGTATATCAATATTCAATAGATTGCCCAAGAATATAAGAGAACTACCATTCAAATATTTCAGAATTCAATTACGCAAATGGTTAGTAGATAAGTGTTTTTCATCAGAACCTTCACACCTAGGAAATCTCCAAATCTTTTGACCATTTCGCTGTGAAATATTTCAGGGGCTGCATTAATGCCAACTGGTTAGTAAATCTGTACCTTCCATGCGGTGTGATGAAGTTTGGAAGACCTTTCACTGAGTTTTAACATCCAGAAACCTTTGTTGGCGTCTAGTGTACTAAAGTATTTAACACCTGTGAGGCCAGACTTAATTTCATCAAGTGTAGGAAACTGATAATAAGGTTTCATTATGGCCTGGTTGAGCTTACGAGGATCAATACAAAGACGAATTTTTCCATTCCTTTTGGAAGTAATGACAATGGAACTTACCCACTCGGTGGGCTCCTCAACACGTACAATAATTTCACTTTTTTCTAGTGCTGCTAATTCTTCTTTCAAGGGTATTTTTAGCTGTAATGGGACGCCTACAAGCATCGACAGTAGGTTTCACATCTGGTTTTAAGGTAAAGTCCACCTCAATGTCCCGAATGCAACCTAACCCTTGAATAGATCTGCATTTTGTTCTAGAATAGATTAGATTGAACTAATGTGGATGAAAAAGACACTGTATTTATTTTTTAACGATGTTGAAAATTTTAGATATTGCCCTGCCTAGAATATTTTGACACTTTCAATCAACAATGTGAATATTTCAGCTTACCAAGTGACATTTGCTTTTATACATGACTGTGAGAATGCATTGACCTACAGTAGGTATTATTTCACCACTGAATGTATGAAAAGAAGTTCACTGCCGAAATTTCTAGTCTTCTAAGTTTTCTTCAGTAACAAGTTGTATAATTTTCTTGTTTCTGCACATAGCTGCGTAGTGGTTCATTTTGCCACAAATTCTGCATTTAATTCGTTTAGCCGGACATTTGTAGCGATGGACTTGACCGACTTGCCACAGGCTGTGTTTCTTGCTCTTGACTGAGACGGAAACTTTGATGTATAACTTCTTGTTCTGGACAGCTGTCTTGATTTGTCTTTTCTTACTTGTACAACAATGTGTGCTGACTTGTTATTGTTTTGAAGGACTTTGGCCTGAATCCTTGATGTCTCATGTAGCTTCGCTAGGTCTATAGCTTTCTCTAGAGTCTCAGGCTTACCTTAAGAATTTTCTCCTTTATGAACTGGTTTTTTGCATTCAAATTCCAGCTGAAGACATCTCTGGTGATGCTGTCTTGCAAAATTGAGAATTCGCATTGATCAGCGATGTTTTTGAGGTCTGTAACGTAGCTCTCAATATACTCGTCTTCGCCTTGCCTGCGATTGAAGAGTTTGTCTTTCCATGGTCACATTAATCTGAGGGAAGAAGTGTTTTTCATACTTGCCAATCAGTTCCTTGAAGGTAATTGTGTCTATATCAAGACCAAACGAGTAAAAAATGTTCAGCGCGTCGGTGCCAATAAAATGCAACAAGATGGTGGCTTTGCGCTTATCGTCGCTTTCTTCCAACATATGAAAGAAAGAAGAAAGAAAGAAAATCCATTTATTTTGGTGCTAAGATACAAGTAGTTATTTAAAATAATATTCTTAAATCTATAAAAAAATAATGAAATAGAAATCGATGTACAGAAAATACAATAAGTACATTAAAAGAAACAGTGGAGGAACAATAATATGTCTCGCGTTTGCACCAAAATAGGTGTCCAGTTCAGCTTAATGCCAGATGAGAATCGGGCGCTGATTTTCAACTGGAACCTTTAAATAATTGTACATAAAGTGTACGTAAATAAATACACATATATATACACACACATATATATACACGCACACATACACTATAAAATACACACAATTTACAGAATAAAACACGTACAGAATGCCAAAAACAGTGTTAAATATATTTTGTGATAATTGATAATTGCAAAGAATAAGCTCTTACCATAACTGTGTGCCTATCATATAAAATATAATAAATTATGTGGTATTATATTATTAGTTGTTGTAAGTATAGTATAGTAGGTATTAAAAATGGTGTAGATATTGATTATATAATTTTTCCTTTGATTATATATATAATTAAAGAGTTTTGCCTCATTAATTTTTTTTTTTTTTATGAGGACGCACGGGTGAGCGAGCGGTACGGCGTGGCGGCGACGAGACGCCGCGCCGCGATTGCGCAGGCGCGGTCACATGTCTCGAGTTGTTGTTTATAATATGCATTGTGATAGTGACTAATAGTGAGTGTGTCGATGCCGCGCCGCATCGGAACTGTGACGATTACCTAATCACCTAAATTATTACGCATTATGTTTCATCTACATTACATGATTATTGCCTTACAAATGTGTGTGTGCAGAATTGAAAAAACTTAATATGTTAAAGTTACGTAGGCGTCTAGTACTAAATCTCAGAAGGGACTGCATTTACAACGAAACTGCTAAAAACATACAAAACCGCATACGGAAGGACGAAAGAGAAGGGCATAACAGTCTCTTAAGAAGGTAGGAGACAACATATCTGCATGTAAGTATATCTTTAGTTGAATTAGCCAGTTTTTCCACTCGAGAGGCATGTTGGATGCGTATTATGTATCCCGTGAACTTTTTCAGCCAAGGTCCTTATACCAGCAGTCACTTAAAATTACAGAGAGTAAATACAAACATTTACAAGAACTGAAAGCCGTTGTTGACAAGGATTATCATCCATTTTACGATTTACTCTCATCTAATCCCGGTACATAGACTTAGTTTATTATTGAAAATAAATAATGTTCACGCCGTATCTTAGCGAGTTGAGCGGACGGGCGCAGAACCGGTTATCACCGGCCAACGGGTCGCCCCACCATTCTACGAAGCTCGTACATATGTTTTTCTCTCGACCTATCTGTTTTCGCACACACGTGTCGATACACTATTTATTAGTATATTATTCTATGTAAAGTACATATGTAAAGTATAAGAGAAAAGAATATTGAAAGTGTCTGCGTTTAAATGTCTACAAGCCTAAATCAAGACCCCAGTACTCGCCAAATAATTTTGTTACAATTCATTGATTTATAAAAATATTTTGTTTTAATCCATATCCCTTTAAAAACTCCTATGTGATAATAAAATTGCAATTGCTTGTGTTGTAAATAGAATTAAATAGATACATGATACATTTCTTCTATAAATTTTCATGGCATTATATTATATTATATGGAAAAATAAAACATAATATTCTAAAAAAAAAATTACAGGAGAAAGCTTTTTCGTTTTTCTACGATAGGTACTTTTACCACATAGGAGGTATTAAATTTGCAACGACTATATGTCGTATAGACACTATAATATTGCACTTGAATACACACAATTTCACATAATGTCTTTTGTCTTACTGGCGGGCTCTTTTTCCATGACCAGACAAACACTCCTGTATGCACCTCACAAAGTTTGCTTGAAATTCCTCACTGACTCAATCTTTGCGGCGTTTCCTGTATTGTATATTTGCTATAGGACTGCAACACCAAATATAGTGGTCACATACATACATGTGTGACCAAATACACTATCTGGGCATCCGTCCGCACGTTGTCATCGCGCCGTGCTGTGTTATTACAGTTTCTTTAGTTTCGCAAACGTATTTGAAACATTATTTACCCATTTTCGATAAGAAAGGTACCAAATTGTTAGAAGGCAGAGACAATGTAATAGGGTAAGAGACAAAAGATATTGTTTGATAGTTGGCATATCTGTCTCACTCATGTTTAAATGTAAGCGAATGAATGTGCTGAACTCTCGCACTCTGAATTTGTACGTAGTCCTTGATTGTAAAATAGGTTCATCTTGAAGAAAGTAAATTTAGCTGATTTCTTTTATATTTCATCTAAAATAGACGTAGAAACAACACGTTGTACGGAATATAATACTGTACAAAAACGTTCACGCTCTGACTTAGACCCGACGCGGATAGCTCATAGCCGTACCAACGCACATTTGCTGCGTTGTAAATTCCTGGACGCGGCGACGCAGCGCCTGTCAGGGTCACCATCTGACGATAAATGAAACTAACGTCTAATCTGGAGTGCCACTTATTTATTACTGGTTATGTAAGGGTGATGTCCTAAATTTCGGGATAAAAAGTATCCTATGTCCTACCTCGTAGTAAGAACTCAAATCATGCCAAGTTTCATTTGAATCCGTCCAGTAGTGTCAGCGTGATACGCGGCCATGATACAGACAGACAAAAATTGTAAAAATTATAGTTTTGGCTTCAGTATCGATTATAGAGTGAACATTTTTTTTCTCTCACACCACACTCTTCCATTGATTTTATGTGTCTCTGTTTCTATAGTATCGAACTCATTTTTGTTATCAAAAAATACCGTCACAATGAATTTCTTTTGTTATAAGTAGTAGTAGTTATTTAATTCATCTGTAAACTTTGTTAAGAATGTGTTCGTACTTTTACCTTTTAAGAAGCCATGAAATATGATATGAAATATATTCATTTGCATAGAATACAGGTAATAACATGGGTGGTTTTGGATCAATGCCATATTCTGCCTTGTTTTGGCATGCGAATTTATAAAAAACTAAAAATTGTATTTACGTTATTTAACATTATATTAATTTACATCATATTAGATTCCATATATTTTTACTAACATAATTATTATTTTATATTGTATTGCATACATTCTTTTATCGTTTAAAAACACTTATCTACTAACCATTTGCGTAATTCGCGGGTTAAGAACTAGAGTAGCGTAAGGGCAAAATGACAACTTTACAGGAGGGCCGAAAAACAACTCAAATTTACCTACCGTTATCTTAAAGCTCTTTTAGGGCAAAATCTATAGTAGTTGTAGTTTAGTTATCTGTGTGATTTTTACTTATAATAATGCTTTATTTATCGGTTAAAGAATGGTGTAAAGTTTTGGGCAATCAAAAAATGTTTTTATTTTAATAATGTTTAATAATCAAAAAATAGTTGACATACGTCATTATGGCTGAAATAAATGTATTAATGTATGGAATGCAACGGGATTTCCGTTATAATGACCTTAAAATTAGTAACAAAAATTTTCACAAATTAATAATCTCTTGAGGCGGCTACTTTAACAATGTACTCAATTAAAAATAATTATTCGTGTTCGACCTGCAAATGGTTATAAAAATCATGATATGTCGAAGGAATAACTCCAGATCGACACAGCTCTTGCAAATCTTTGTACTTATCTGCTGATATGGGTATTGGACCACAGTAAGCTTTTTGCAAAATTACTCTCGACGAGGTTGCTCTTTTGCCCCTTCGGAATACTTTAATTTTTTTGAAATTGTCACTGTCCAAGTCATATTTAAAATAAATGTGTTCTGGGTCTTCTTTGCGATATTGAAGCCATTTGATTTTTAACCAATTCACAGTCTCGTCATCAGTATCTGTTTTACAGTTCTTAATCATATCAGTTTTCAGTTTCTTTAAATCAAAAAAATCTTCTTTTCCCATTTCTTGTACTTTGTAAGGATTTCTTCTTCACGCAGTTCTAATAATAGTGTAGTAACTGGATGGATCAAAAATTGGTACATTTTTCTTGGCCAGCTCTATAGTAGCGTGAATGTTGTCAACTTCCATCTGACTGTGACCAGGTTCAAAATACTTTTGATTTATTGCCGGTATATCCAAGAAAGTCACACAATACAACATCAAGGCAGAAATATACATATTTCGGCATTGACTCGCGCAAGTATCGGACATAAAAGTGATCGGTTTACCATCTGCTTTTTCTGTCATGTATTTGAGCAAAGATGATCCAACCTCATAAGTTCCTTTATTACCAACGCCTTCATTCCAGCAATAACATGTTACTTCCCTCTTTTCTTTGCCAAAATCCAGTAAAGTACAGTTATACACAGGCAGCCTTCGTTTATAAAAGATTTTTTTGGAAGATGAGGTAGGAATATGACATATAGCTTCCATGTCATATTCGGCGAAATAAATTTCATCATCCAGAGCAAGTTTCTTAGCTTCATCTCTGTGTCTTCTCGCTTGAACTTTTCTCTGTAAATGTGCTTCATTTTTCCTGGCTTCAAAACCCCTTGAGATGATGTGTATGGTTCTCCTTTCTGTCGTTTTATCTTTCTGTCATTTTTTTTCCACTCTTTTGGATTAGCCTGTCCCTTACGTTTACGATTACGGTTTTGGTAACCTGGTAACAGGGATTCCGTTTCTGGTGTGAGTGTGAGTGATATTCTCGACAACCGGGTAAAAAATAACAAACTTTTGAACTTCCGTGATTGATGTATAGTGTATATAATATAGTTTTTCTGAGTTTTAATCGCGTAATAATTGAAATATTTTATTACCACAAGCGACTTTTCGACCATTTTACAATGGCCGTGGTTAGTGGTCACGAGAATCCTCGTATAAATTATTACATTTATTATTGAATTAAGACCCGTAAAACAATATTATTTACGATATAGGTACATATTAAATCATGGCGGTTTTGTAACCCTGTATTTGTCAAATATTTTTTTGTTGTAGGAATGAAATCTAGTGGTGTGACGAGCTAGTGTATAATATTGATTTTCCTGCTATTTATAATCAAAATACTACCATTAATAAATGAAAAAAGTTAATGTCTGTCATTAAAGTGTCATAGTGGGTATAACCCTATAGTGTGTACAACATAAAAATCCTATAGTGGGTAGTTGTGATAACAAGATCGAATTTTATAAATGTCTACGTTTTAAATTTAATTTAAAACGTAGACACTTATAAAATTCAAACATTTTCTGCTGTTATATATATTATATATATATAACATATAATATAATGTTATATTATAATTAAATGTCAACATAAAACACCTACCAGTTACGTGTTATCTCCTCTCTAATATCCTTAGTTATATCACAACAAGCACTTTACACAAGCAGTCAACATGACCATGACCACCATGAAGGAATCCTTTTCTACAATTATGGCTGGTATAGAAGAACGCATGGCTAACTTCGAGATGGAATTACAAAAAAGCGTTAAGAATCCTAGCAGCACTCCAACCTTAGCAACTCTTGCATCGGACTTTGCGGGCTTCAAAGCATTTGTCATCAACACTATCACTGGGTTTCGCAGTCAAATTGAGCTCCTTGCGCATCAGGTGGATAGCATAGAGATGCGTAGTCGACGAAAAATGTTGCTGTTGCATGGAGTCCAAGAAGAACAGGCTGAAGAGACAGCGCAAGTGGTTGTAAATGTCATTAAAGGCCAACTTAAAATAGAAGACTTTTCATCAAATGACATACGTCGATGCCACAGAATGGGAACACCTGCAGGTTTAACGTTTAACCTTTTATGTTTAACTAGTATAGATAATTTGTGATTGTCAGTTTGACAGTTCACGCTTAGGTATTTTATCCGTTTCGTTCACGGAGTTAGTAATTTTAAAACTGATATTCTCGTTTGAATTTTTGAACTCAATTTATTTAATCTGTAACAATAGATCTTGTATTTTATTTTCTTTTGATATTATTGTGATGGACAATGATGATGCGACATGACGTATTATTCTTTATTTTCTTTTTTTTTTGTTTTCTTCGCTCTTAATGGTTAATTTTTAAGTTTTCATGTTTTTTTTAGAACTTGTGAATGTGCTAAATCGTATTTTATTAAGTATAACACAACTGGCGGGTGGACAAAATATTCAAAAACAAAACCTAGTATAATTATTGTAATTTTATAAGGTATATATATATAGATATATAGTAGTAATTACACAGAATTATAATATTTACATTTTACACTATTTGGTTTGTGATGTTAAGCGTAAACAGCAGTAGTGATGATGATAGTTTTAAATCAGCCAGTAGCCATAATGACAGCTTCGTGAGTATACCTTCACTTTCTGACACCACACAGGCTGAATTTTCGGATGTCCTCAAGAATTTTAATGTAGTCCATTTAAAAGCACAGAGTATTCCGGCCCATTTCCCAGAGATGCTGACTAACTTTGACTGTAAGAATATTCATGCAATTCTCATTTTGGAGTCATGGCTGAAACCATGTCTCCCTTCTACATCCTACTCCTAATAGGATAATGAGTCCTCTTAATTGCCTGATTTAAATTACGGGGGTCTAGACATACCCTTAATTGACCATTTTTCTTTTCTATTAAGATTAAAGAACTCACCCATTCAGTAGGTTCTGTGACCTTGGTAATGACATCCATTTTTAACATCTTCTCAAGTTCTTCTTGAAGTCTATGATGTAATGCAAATGTTACCTTCATCGGAGGATCAACTTTTGGCTGGACCTCAGGATTTGTATTTATGTAACACTCACCAGGAAGACATCCAAGACCGGTAAAAACAGACTTATTACATTCAACAAGTTTATTTAAATTTATATTTTGTGACTGACCCGACTGTATTGGAAATGACTGTGATTGACTTTTTGTGACTTTAGGACATATTACTTGACTTGAATTTGACTCATTTTGACTTATTTCAGAAGACAATTGACTAATACCACTTTCTGACGTTTGCATGCTTGTAGTGTCCACACAGAAAACTCTTTTAATTAGTCCAATTTCTGAGCAAGTAAGTTTACCTAATACAGTTGGATAATTCACATTCGCAATTATAAAATTAATTTGTTTTGTCATATAGAGGTCATTAAATTGAAATTTAAACTCTAAGTTTTGTTGACCCAGTACCTCTAGACTATTACCAGTGTATGACTTAATTTTTACATCAGTTTTAGACAGTAAATTTTTAGTATTAAGTGAATCATAAACACTTATTGACATAATATTGACATCACTGCCTGTATCAATAATATAATTTATTTGTGAATTATTTATATATAAATTAATTGTCCATTCGCTTGACAATGACTTGGATGACTGAACATGACCTAACAATTCATCTTGTTCTGACTGTACCTGTTGCATATTATCTGACTGTACATATCTTATTGACTTAGACTGAAATTACCGACAACAGACTGCAAAATGATCGACTTTTTCACATTTTTTTGCACTTTATACCTAATGCTGGACACTTATATCGATGCACCTGACTACACCTTGTACAAACATCCTGTCTTGACTGCTGACTATATTGACTGACATTCCTTGAGTTAGACATTGATCTTGAGCGTGACTGACTCGTATTGTACAAGACTGTACTTTGTTCGGCTGTCAATTCATCCGTTTGATGTCTGGAAGCAAGCATGGCCTTTGCCATCTCTAAGGCCTTATCTAGATCCAGCTTATCTTCAAGCAATAACTTTTCTCTGATATAGATGTATTTTTGAAGCATATTACATATAAACATTACTTTGATTAGGCGTTCTTGCAGCTGTCCTAGCTCACAGTTTTGTGACCTTAAGTTTAATGTGCAAGCAATATCGTCTAAGGTTTCATTTTCACCTTGTTTGTATGTGAAAAAATTATGATATTCATAAGTGAGGTTAGCTTTTGGGGCAAAGTGATTTTGAAATAACTTTATAAGCTCGTCGTATGTAATTTTATCTTCGTCTATTCTAAATGTATTGAATACATCCACGCCCTTTTCACCAATGACGTGTAGAAATGAAGCTACTTTCCTGCCATCACTCTCTTCATCCAAGCCAGACGCACGTAAATAAAATTTGAATGACTGTACCCATTTTTTCCATTGTTGAGCCAGGTTACCATTCATCACCATGGGCTGCGGACTGGACATTCCAGAAAGTTTCTTGGGCTTTTGACTTTCTTCAGGCATGATGGCGCCAACTTTTCACACGAGAATTTCACAATGAGATACGACACATAGATTCCGAATCCAATTCTGACACCATGTTTTGGTCAGTGGATTATTTATTAATGATAGTACTAGACTTGAAATATACTTGGGTTTATTGTTAGTTTTACAATCATACATCTCTAAAATTAGCCACGGTTAGGAGCCATATTGACAGCCCGCCTTCTTGTATGCTAGTGATGTAACATCACAATAGTGATGTTACCTACTCATAACAGAAATATACACCAAGATGAGCTAAAATTACGAGATGTCGGAAGAGAAGACCTCATCCCTATCGCATTTTGGGTGGGACGTAAACCCCAAGTTTGACGGAGTCGACAAGACTTACTCTTCTACGAAGTGGGCACAGGATGTCGATGACAACGAAGAAAAATTCGGATGGACGCCCCAACAAAAACTAATAATCGCTAGAAGATCGCTAACAGGTACAGCTGAACTGTGGCTAAAATCGGAGAAGACCTTTAAAACTTATGAAGACCTTAAAGCGGCGCTCCAGAAAGAATTTCCAGACGCGGTGAATCCTAAAATGATGCATGAACTCATGGCGGCACGCAAGAAACAGCCTAACGAAAGTTGTTACGAGTATGTGTTAGTAATGAAAAAGCTTAGCAAACGTACGAAGTTTCCCGATTATGTGGCCATACAATATAATCCAGGACTATGATAGTAACAAAGTAATATTGTATGGAGTTACCACGTACCCGGCTTTAAAAGAAAAGGTAGCGGTATACAAAACGATTAAAAACATGTAGAAGTGCATAAAAAGGAAAAACCTCGAAGTCCTAAAAGTCATGAAAATAATGGTAATCGGCGTTCTTCTATTTTCTGTTACAATTGTGGTGAAGCAGGTCATTTGGCGAGTTCATGTACTAACGGCATAAAAATTTTTCGATGTAACTCATTCGGTCATAAAGGTATGCAGTGCCAGCAGGCGGGAAGTTGAAATCGGCGGTCGAACACAGACCGAGTGATAGAACGAAGAACGATGTACGCGAGGATTTATCCGTCAGAGGGCGATGGCGTCGCGACCGACCAGAAGAATGATACGGCCATTACTGAACGTGAACGAACTGTACTGAACAATTGTTCCATAGACTGTGAATGTTATAATGTGATGAATGTAAACAAAGACTGCTCGCGTAATAAATCTTTAAAATGTATAAAAATTGGAGGTGTGCCCGTAAACTCACTAGAGATTAAAGAAGATATTCAGCTTTATAATATACTGTTGCAAGAAGATTTATTTTTACAAGACAAAGAAGAACGAAGAAAAGAGGCAAAGAAGAGGAAGAAAATAGACGTAACTACAACAAGAAAAGGAAGGAAAGTACCACCTACAAAGAAGGCTACTGGGTAGCAATCAAGCACACTCAATTTGGGTTAGGGCTCAAGTTGAAGAAGCCAAAGTACCTAGGGCCATACCGCATTGTTAAAGTCAAGAACAATGATCGGTATGATGTGGAGAAGATTGACTCAACTGTGAAAGGACCTGGTAAGTCATCTACTTCAACTGATTCTATGAAAAGATAGCCAGATAGTGCCTATACCTTTTGAATATACCAATTCACCTAGGTTTTGTTGTTGCCAAATTTGTATTTATTATAATTTTGTTCTTTATTTAGTACCGATTTGAAATAAGTTAAGTAATTATTTGTTTTAAGTTACTATAGTATTTAAGCATAATTTACCATTAAGCTTACTAAGTTTATTATACTGTTGAAATTGTGAATTATAATTTCTGAGGCCAGAAATATTGTCAGGATGACCGATTGTAGGATTGTAAAATATCCGAACAAATTAGTATTGTTTTGTAGTGTATATAGTATCCAAGTTTAGTGTGACAGAGAGGGATGAAAGCGAAAGGGGAGAGGAGGAGGGATAAGGCGATCTCTCATTCTCTTATAAAGAACGACGGAACGAGTGAGTGTGCGAAGACGACGATAAAGTAGGATATGTTACTGTGTTATGAACAATTTAATAAAATAGACGGTTTATCAAGCAGCAAATCTCAAGTGTATCATTTTCCAACCCCACATACATAAAAAAAAATTAAAAATATTTTATCTATACATACTTTTAACACAAAATATATTAAATTCAATGATATTTTCGCTGTTTGTAAATAAATAAATAAATTTTAGATCGACCAATTTGCGGTCTAGCGTCAGATTAAATACTGTCATATTTAATCTGTGCGGCCCGCATGAATAGTAATTCATTAGCGTCCCTCCTCTCACAAAGGGTGTGTTTAAATATATGTTATATATGTGTATAGTTATTAAAATTTAATTTTAAGAACTCTGGCATACTTACTTTTCAATCAACTGTCAACAGGAAGGAAAAATGTCACCAGATTTTTCTTAGTCTTTTTTCTTCTTTCGGTGATGATAATTATAATATTTACCACGCATATTAAGAAACGTTATTGGATACTGGTAAGTTTGTGTGTTTTAAATAGAGTAGGTACTATGTTTTAAAATCAATTTCGATGATTGATTTATGATTCGTTTACATTTTTAAACAGTTAACAATAATGTAACGAGAACCCCAGTCTGGTCCATCTGACAAAAGCCCTGAATTGAAGTTTATACATAGAAAAGGAGGCGTTGTACTTTTACGTACAGGGCATCAATATACAAAAAATCAACCTATAAGAGTGGAGCAACAATATGGGAATGTCACACAAGAAAAAAAACTAAATGTACTGGCATTGACAAATTTGAATCATTTTCAATTTATTTGAAATAGACTCCAAAGTGTTTATTAGAATACTACCGGATTTTAATAAAAACCAGCTCGAATGTAGTGAATAATACACAGACGCTGTGAACCGCCATTTATTTCTGACCATAGACACCGAATACAGTCCATGAATGCCTGCAGATAATTAATGCTTAGCTTAATACACTATGATTACGAAGAGTTACCATTGCATGGAATAAGTTTTGGACACAAAAAGAAATTTTAAAAGGAGACTACAGCTTAGATCAAAAAAAGATTATAATAGATACGAGCATATTGCCAAGCCTAACATACAGCAGTCAAACGTGGGTTTATACAAATAAAATAAAAAACAAACTAATAACTACACAACGAGCTATGGAAAGAAGCATCTTAAATATAAAGAAAATTCAAAAAATTAGAAGCGAAAATATAAGGAAGAAAACCAAATTAACAGATGCTCTGGAATACGCTTTGAAGCAAAAATGGCAATGGGCTGGACATATCTGTAGAGTAAAAGACAAAAGATGGACGCTGCAAGCGACAAAGTGGAAGGGACCGCTAGGGAAAAGACACGTCGGAAGACCAAAGAAACGATGGGCTGAAGATATAGTGGAGATCGCGGGAAACGGATGGATGGAGATAGGCCAGGACAGAGATAGATGGAGAAAAATGGAGGAGGCTTTTACCCGAAAGGGGTCCGAAATAAAGTCTTGATTAAAAATAAAAGAACTACATAGCACTACTAACAATATTAATACATATATGTAAACTTTTTTCGGAATAAATAAAGCTTTATTATTATATTATTATGATATGCAACAGAATGTTACATTGAAAATTGTGAGAAAAGAATCAATACCTATGATCTTTCTTCCGTACCGATAGTGTTCAATGCAACAATTTCAGACATGAAAGACTTGGGTCTGGACAAGATAATCGCGCTTCACGTGTTTGAAACCAAAGAAGTTTATTATACCGCCACAGAATTTCTATTTATGGTGTGAATAAGACTGCTTTTAATGCAGTCGAAGATGTTGAAATTCCACCAAAATTCGATTTTTTTTACTTGCAAACTATTTCGATGGTGCCACGCGAATTATGGTCTTCGCTTCTAAGTACCTTAATTATCAACTTGCCCAACAGTAACGAAGTAATATTCAGCACAATTCCCGACCCTTCTTCCATATAGCAACCATGAAGAATCACGGCAGGAAAAATTTCGAAATTGAGGACATGCTTGCTCTTTCAAAATTACATTTGAATGATGATGGATTCCAGCCAGAAATTTGAAACTTAATAAGTCTAAAAAGAATTTCATATGTTTGTTTCTTCCATTTGTCATTAAAGCATACACAAATGGAATAAGTGTAGTGCTTTCATTGTTGCTTCTGAAATCAGCATTAATAGTATAAAGTTGCTGAAAAAGCCAAGGGCAACTTTTGAAAGTGCCATCACCGAAAAAGTCCTTTAATTTTGTAATTTTATCTCTTGCCTCGATAAAATATGCGTCAAACGTCCACTATTCACCGCCTCGAGCCGCGCGGAACTGTGCCTGTTGCTCGGCAACAAAAACCTTTTATAACAGCTAAAATATAATAGCTACAGCGAAGATAAAAATACTGGAAAATAGCTAGACGTTTATTGATTAATGTTATCTATTTCAAAATTCAATAGTGATAATCTATAATACTTATAATAAGGGTTGATATGAATTCCCGAGTAAAAATTAAAAAAAACTTTTTATAAATTTGTTTCGTAAGCATAAAATATAATATATTTTACAAACAAAACACTTAAAAACAAAACTAGATTCATTTCCCTTTAATATGATGCTTAAATATTGATTTATAATTAATGTTAAGTAGCTAAAGAAATCGAATCAAAATACATTCTCTCTGCAATTTTGCGACGGCCTGCCGAGTCGTCGTGGGTCGTCGAATTGTAGCAAGATGGCAGCCCGGCTAAGGTTTAACCGACACATGGATTAACCGATTTATTATATATATTTGAATTGATTGAGGTTATAACAAAATACGAATTACAGTGATTAAATAATTTAATGATTTATCATTTTGGCTTATAACGATAAAATTTTAATAATAGAGAAACTAAAACTTCGTAATTTGTTGCATTAGTTCCAAAGAATAAATTGTTATGACTTTTGAAATAAGTAGAAAATATATTTATATCAGTAGGTGTTTAATGACCCAAAAATACATAAACATTAAACTGTGGTAATAACGTTACGATTTTCTTCCTCGGCGGCGTCGAAATCGAGAATCCATTTTCCATAACAATATAATGTACTTTTCAAGATTAATTTATATATCATCCTGGATCACTATCCATAGAACTGGTTGAATTGCGTACATGGGACACGTACTATGGGAATCTTGCGTACCAACACGCAGCAAATATCCCTGAAGTGAAATCTGGATATGCTGGAATTGACGCAGAGACAAGTTTAGTTTTCAGGGATTCGAAAGCGAGCTGTTGTTCGTTTTGCCATTTAAAGAGGGTATCCTTTTTCAATAAGGATGTGAGAGGTTTGGCTAACTCGGCGAAGTTAGAGATGAACTTCCTATAATAGGAAACAAGGTCCAAGAACGATTTCACGTCCTTGGGTGACTCTGGAGTAGGGTTACGGCCTTTGTTTTATCTGGGTTTCGTTTAACTCCATTTTCGCCAATGATGTGTCCTAGATAGACAACTTCTTTACAGAGAAATTCATATTTTCCTGAATGTAATTTTAAATCGAATTGACGGAGTTGGTCGAAGACAGCTTTTAGATTACTGATTTGGGAGGTCAGGTCATGAGAATATATGACAATGTCATCTCAGTAAACGTACGTATAAACATCTGGTTCCTTGGAGACCAGAGAGACAGTTATTCATTAGCTTCTGGAATGTGCAGGGCGCGTTTTTTAATCCAAACGACATTTTATTAAACTGGAAATGGCCTTGAGGCACAGAGAAAATGTCTTAGGGGCGTCCTCTGAGGATATTAAAATTTGGTGAAAACCAGAAGTGAGATCTAATGTGGAAAAATATTTACTGTTTCCTAATTGGTCAAGGATTTTTGATATCTGTGGGATAGGGTAGGTTTCACCTATAGTAATATTGTTTAATTTATGATAGTCTATCACTATCCGTCATATACGTTTCCCTTCAGAGTCTGCCTTCTTAGGGACTATCCATATTGGCGATCTCCAAGGTGAAAGGGAAGGTTCTATGATGTTCTGGTCGAGCATTTTACTAATTTTTGTGTCTCAACTTCTTTTTTGTGACACTCTGGGAATCTATACGATTTGGTGTCGATGGGTGCTAAATTAGTTGGGGTATAAAATAGTTGATCGTCGGGTAAATGGAAAATATCTGACTATTGGCTACAAAAGTCCATAAGGGCACCGGATTCTTCTAGATTCAAGTGATCCAATCTTAATAAGGGTGTGATAGGTAGGGCAAATTGGATTTAATAGTCACCGGATATTTGGAGATATTGGCAATAATGAGGTTAACGCGATTATTGTCTTTGACTTTAACGATACAATTGGATATTAGTAAGTTGTCTGAAAGGCATTAGTCTTCTGGACAGAACATTTGATGACAGTCTCTGTGCTAAGTGGGATAACATAAAAAGGTTCAGAGAAATGTAGCTTAATTTCTAAATTTCCTATTTTCAAAATGTCGTGAGTGTAGTCAATTTTGCAGCCGAATTGAGTTAAGAAATCGGTACCCAAAATACCGCCGTAAAGTAAACTAATTTTTTGACAACATGAAATTAGAATGTAGTAGATTTATTTTTAGCTAAGTTTAATTTAAGCTGTAAGTGAACTTCTGTTGGAGTTGGTTCGTCCACAGAGTCTATATCAAAGAGTAAAATAATATAACGGGTAAAGAGAGCCCTCTTACAGGTAAAAAATGCAAACCCATTTGACAAGCTGTCATTCTGGGCGCCATCTGAACATTGGCTCGGGAACTAATTATAACTGCGACCAGGCCATAACCATTTATAGGTTAGTTAGATGTTTTACAAAATGTAACCTTAACTATTTTGCTCCGTCCTATTTTTATATAACTTGTTAGAAATCTGTTAAAATAAGACGAAAAAAAATTAGTCCTGGTTAGATTTTGTAAAACATCTATTTGAAATAAAGGGTATATAGTAAAAAAACAATTCATTAAAAATCACTTTTTATTTGTATATTTATGTTTTTTGTAGTACATCTGTGCAGCAATTTTAATTTTATCATCTCCATATATTATTTTGCCAGCTAAAATTTGGTTGACGGATTTGCACCAACTACTTACTAACAAATTAATGGTAACATCACAAAAATATTGTTTTAATTCGTCTTTATGTTTTGCACATTTGAATGGAAATTCCACTAGTAAGTCAGACAGTGCTACAATACTTTTTTTATATTATCTTTAGGAATTCCTTTTTTTTAAAATGATGTAGTTAAGTTTTGTAAATCATTGAAGCATTTTTGGATTTCTTCATTTGGAAAGCACAACCATTTCTTGTTTTTATATTATTTTGCTTTTATATAAGCATTATTATTATTCTTTTCTACCTTCTCTATTAGGTTTTGTCTACATATTTGACAAGATTTGACAACATTTTTTAAACATTTCATCAAAACCCAGCCAGACACATAGTTTCTTTGCCCAGCGTCAGCTTCATGCCTTTCTACAAACATCTCCTCATTACACTTTATCTGAAAGTCTTTGGTAATATCAGAAAACTCTTTATGTTGTTCTGTTATAAAAAAATCAAGAGTGTGAAGACATTTATTTAAGTCTTCTTCGCAGTTTGCTCGGCTTGAGTGGGGCGAGTTGTAATTATTTAGAAGAAGAGCTTTAAATGCACCCTCAAACCCTAAAGTAATAGGGGAAATATTTCTCGCTCCATAGCTTCTGATGTTACCAAAGAAATTTTCCACTGGGTCCTGATTTAAATTTTTTGTCAAAAATATATCAAAACCATATTTAACACTTAAAGTTTTCCAAATTGCTTCAATGCCCTCAATAGTTTTAATAAAATTTTGTATAGATGGTACAGTTGTTTCCGTCAACATAATTTTACTGCCAATTTTTTTTAAATATTTAAACTTAATAGTTTTAATAATTTTTTTACACTTTATCCATAATTTAAGGTGTGGTGAGCACCTTTTAACAGGCCCTTTGTACTCTTTCCCGTTTAGAATATGGAAAGTATTTACGTTTAAGCTATCAAACAATTTATCTAATAACAATGTTATTTCCACTAAATTCTATCTCTCTCTCTCTTCTATCTCTACTCTATTGGGAGATTACCCCTTGCAGTCAAATGCTCCGTCGCTACTGCGACGCTATGACTAAAAATTTGTGTTGCCGATGTTACTCGCATTTTATTTATTTTTTCTGGGTTTACACGTTACTCAGTGAGTTTGTATAATAATCTTAATTCCCCATAGGAGCGGTCTGCTGCAAAAAGTTTTTGATAGTACTCCCATTTCACCAGCCTTTCTTCATTTCCGATGGTGTAAACCATATCTTTTGTTATTAAATTATTCCGCAATCCTTTAATTACATGAGGTGCATCATATATCGGAATAATATTCTTCCCATTACGGCAAATAACATCATGGCGCCATTTTTTTCCGCGTTGAAAATATTTCTTTTTAGATTCACTAACTAAATCACTTATAGCACCCACATTGATTGTGCTTTGATCGCATACAGTATTTATAATGACAAGACCTGCATCTTGTGCCTCTTTTACAACCGTTTTAATCATTTCTTATAACTCAATTTTTGTTAGCCCTGTTGTGAAATAGAATGTTACAGGTTGCTTAAAATTTAGTTTTATGCCTTTAATCATAAATACTAGGGGCGTGGTCTGCAAATTTAGTTCCTTTATTTGATGCAAATCCATCCAAGACATCTTTACGAGTATTATAAATTACTTGAGGTGATAATGACATCTTGTCAAAAATGAGGCTGTCGGTCACAGGCCATTTCTGAATGGTATTTTTTAATTTATCAAAAATTATTTTGTTCATCCCTGGAGATATTTTAATTTTGCTCAGCAACCGCTTCATAGTCTTAGAAGACGGTAGAGTAAAATAATTGCTTAACAGGCCGTAACTTTTTGGATTTTTTTTAAAAGTGATAAAGCAAGAACCTTTTCTTCCAAACTAAATCTTCGTCCTTCGTCGTCGCCTTTCTAGATGCTTGTAGTTGCATCTGAACAAAGAGTTGCGCCGGTTTGGTCATATTTTTAGAAAGACAAAGAAACGCCGAGTATTCAGATAGAATTTCCGCATTCCTTAATCTTTCTTTAAATGCTTGACCTTTTTTGCGTAACCGTGTGATTTCTGACCGAAGACGCCTGATTTTGGTGCACAGTGGTCGAACTATGTATGTCCGTTTTCTGGATGTACCTGAACAAAATAAAATATTTTTAAAGAATAAGCTCCACATATTTTGTCAAAATTCAAGAACGTATTACTTTATTAAAAATTTACAACAACAAAAATTGGATTGAATTTTCAAAGCACTTTCTTAGGACACCTACTCCCTAAGAAGAAACCAAATTATAAGGTCTAGCATTTATACTTTCTATTGATTACTCTTTGAGGGGTATTTGGCTTTTCTCATAAAATATTTAGTATTTTAATTAAAATATTTTTCTTTCATTATTACCTTTGGAGACTTTAATTCCTTGTTTGCTATTCATAAAATAATTATGTTCCAATAACACATGTTCCATTGAACTCAAGGCTGAAGATGGGGCACCTGTAATAGAACATAAAATATTTACAATCATTCATCACCGGTACGTCATTGTTCAAATTTCCTATTTATTATACAATGTTGTTAATAATAACTTGGTCTATACATATATATATTTTTTTATATAACTGTAGATTTGAATTACAGTAGATTCATATCACGGAAATAACATTTTACTGAAATGTTATGTTTGTCGGAAATAATAATATTCTATTTGAGTTGTAAGTTAATAAAATATACAATAATCGTGGCAAAGTAACATTTAATTGACATATTCATTTCTTTTGTTTAATTTGAATGCAATAATATTTTAATTAACTTGCATATTCAAGTGTTTGCATGTCATCTTTTTCTTTTTGGCAAATATGGCGTTATATACATGTATTAATATTATATTGCATCTGATCTATGTACCTATGTTTACAAATATATATTTTTTTTATGAAAAATAGCTAATAAAATAACTCTTATTTTCAACTATTTCACTCAGAATTTTAATTTTGCATACCTTCTGATTGTTGCGATGTAGCATCATCTTGCAAATGTTGTTTTACAGGTTGCACTGCCACTCTTGGATTTGCATAACTTTCTGAAAAAATTACATTTTTCTAAATTGTAGTGCATGACGTAGGTTGTGTTAATAAATGTTAAAAACCTAATCCATAAAAATAACACGAAACTCTATTATGGTAAAAAAAAAAAGTTTAAATACAAAGTTGAGAAAAAAGTTAGAAGTAAAATGAAGGAACTAATCACTTCGAAAATCAGACAGCGAATAAAAATTAAATCATTTATCTGTTACAATACAGTATCTAATCCAAATAAGAAGTTCCATCTCTTTTATCGAGAAATACCTTAGTACATCTACATATGCTTAACAGTACATAGAACAAAATAATTATAAAATATTTTAGCATAATTTAAGATCAAATGGCAATTTAATGTATCATATTCAGCATTAATAATAACATGCAACATAAACAAATGTAAGATTATGGAATGTAACTTATTATGTTTCAAATGTAACTATGTACCGAGATTATAAATAGAAATTATTATAAACGAATATAATAACGATAATGTATGTGGAATGCAGGGCTTGAAAACGATACCAATTCACATTAAAAGTATCGTTAATTAACGGTATTTTGTAAAGATACCTGCCATATCAATACGATTTGGTAGCGATACTTAAGTAACATAACATAATTATAACGTGAAAAGGTAACGGTAACAATTACCTGTTTTTAACGTTACCTTATTCCAGGGCTTGAAAACGATACCAATTCACATTAAAAGTATCGTTAAGTAACGGTATTTTCGTAAAGATACCTTACATGTCGATACGATTTGGTAGCAATACTTAAGTACCTATCATAACTACGTTAAGAAGTAATAATTTTTAACGCTACCGATTTCAAGCGAAGTTGCCTTTCTTCGCACATGCACACTCCCTCTACGCGATACAGGCGCTGTTGCCGTTTTGTTTCTCTCTATCTACCTACCGGCTACCGACTGAGAGTGAGACTGAGTTCACTCGCGACTCTTGGACTTGCACAGTTGTTCGCTCCATATTGTTTTCGTTTTAGCTGGTACTATTATTAATTATTCTGTGGTTTTAGCCAAATTATTATCTTTTATTTTAAGTTACGCTTGTAAACTGTACTGTAAGATGGGGCGTAAGAAAAGAAATGTTGTTTATCCCTTTCAGACCGGCACTCAAACTACCACGAATTTGAAAGTTTGAAAAGTCATACCCATGGTAAAAATGTGTGTAGATGACGAAAATGGGCTTAGTTTTCCATTTTCCGGCCGCCATTTTGGAAAATTCGTACACGCACAATTGTATTACTGTGGGCCCTTCATTCTAAAGCTACAATTGTGTACACGCACAGTTGTATCATGTCGGGCCACATGTGACATGATACAATTGTGTGTCATGCAATTATAATTATTAATTATTCTAATAGTTTATTAGATAGTGAATTAAAACAGACTAAATTCATAGCAGAATTCTTCTTTATTAATTATATATTTTAAACATGCAAAATCAACATAATTATTAAACAATTCAAACAAAATATTCAAGATTTGTACTTCTAATCAGTCTCAAAGTTACTTTTTTAATCAGTCTAAAATATTTAAATTATCACCGGTCTTAGGATTGATGAAAAGCGTAAAAACAGTTTCGGTCTTTGGTCAAGCAGAGATAAACATCACATTTTGTACAACGACATCTCGATCTGCTCGTACAATTACGAGCTCGACAGACTCGAGGCTGGTTTAATGTATCAAATACTGGCCAATGGTTATACCCATCGATTTGCTTATCTAATGGGGGAAGTGGCTTAGGACTTTATTTTGACGAAGAAGGCATATCTGCAAATTCCAATTCACTTCCATTTCCTGCTGGCCTCGGCGAGCCTGCTAACAAATAGTCACTAATGCTAAGACGAAACTCCAACAAATCCATAGTATCCTTTGACTTTACTTTATTACTCTTACAATCATCTCTGTACTCCATCCAAGAATTGACGATTGATAAATCGAAAAGGTGCAATATCACTTTCAATGTCCATTTTTTAGTCTTGAACCAGGTCCTGTATGTTTCCATTAATTGATCGCATACATCTACCCCTCCCATGTAACTATTATAATTCTTGACAACAGCAGGACAAGAAACTTGTATGTATTCCTTATTCTTCTTATCCCATCTAGGTACCAATGTAAGTGGTTCAGAACCAAAAGCTGTTGAGGCCATCAGCACTCCCTTGTTATCTTTCCACTTTAACACACAAAGATCCCCATCACTATTCACAACCTCCTCATGGTCACCACGCTTCATATACGAGTCCTTTTTAAACTCATATTTGGTGCTTGCTTTAGTATTAAAACGATTGGCCATTAATGTGCCAGTTCCTTCTTTATTTTTTTTAAGGAGTTCTTGCATTAGAGGTAAAGAAGTAAAGTACCTATCAAAGTAGAGAAAACTGTTGTCTGGCAAGGGGGTACACTACATAAATACGAAAAACTTTATTCCGAAAGTCACAAACACGAATTTCAAAATACCGATATTCATAATTCCGAATGGTTCAAAATTCCGAATATAAGAACTCCGACTTATCATTACTCCTATTTTTATAAATCCTACATTTTAATATTCCTAACGTTTATAATTACTATTTTAAAAATACCGAATTTCAATAGATCGAATAATAAAAAGTCCGACTTAATGATAATTCGAAACATCAAAAATACGAATACCGATTATTTAAAATACCGATTAATGCAGAAACGAAGAAAGTATATAGCAAAAGAAGAAAGGATAAATAAAATAATTTTAAAGAAAAAACTATATGATGAAGTACATTTTTTAAAGTGTATTGGTTCTCATTTAAAACTATGATTGTTTACTTTTGAATAAAAATCTTTTGTTTTCCTATTTTCCTGGTATAATTTTAACATAACCCAAATGATTCACAGACAAATGATGCAGGCATGCAGCATGCAAGTAGGCATGCAGCATGCAAGCAGGCATGCAGCATGCAAGCAGGCATGCAACATGCAAGCAGGCATGCAGCATTCAAGCAGGCATGCATGCAGCAAGCATTTTTTCTGTCACGGCTCCGGCGCTGCGGGGTTTGGGCGGCCCCACGCGAGCTTATCGTCGCAGATGGTTTCAAGGCCCGCCGCCGCGGCTGAGGCTGGCCGGCGAAGCCGGCCAGCCTCAACCGCGGCGGTGGCACCTGCTCCTCAGCTCGCGGGCCGCCCCACCCCTCCGCGCCTACGCGGGCTTAAATTACACTCTAGGGTAGGGCAGACAAGACTGCGTGAAGTCGGTTTTGCAGCGATTCGTTTCTGTTACTAAATTTTTTGGCACAACATGTTGACGGTTTAGTTTATTCGAAGTATTGAAAATCGGAATGTAGTTTTTCGGACCGAGAACCTTCCGAGAATTTGATTCTTCGAACGTATGAAAATCGGAAAACTAACAAATCGCAATATCGACTTTCGGTAAAATAAAATTCGTGATTTTTAATAATAGACATTATGATTCTTAGGTGTTATGAAATTCGGACATTTGAAAATCGGAACATCGAAATTCGGAATTAAATATTTCGGAGTATTTGGGTGTTCCCCTGGCAAGGTTGTTGCTAATCGCAAAATAACTGAAGGTCCCATTCCAAATTTCTCAACACCAGGCAGATTCGTTGTTTGTCCTTGATATATCTCAAAGTCCAGTACCTTTCCCTTCGAGGTAGTAACAACATAGTTCTTAAGACCTTCAGGACGAGGTTTGTTCTTTACTACAACCTTTAGTCCAGTACAACGTCCTCCAAAGGGTATCATTTGCTCATCTATCGAATAATTGCCGACATTACGCGGTAGCTCTAAGCAACAACCTCGAACGGCGTCAATCAAGGGCTGTATGCGCCATAATCTGTTTTTTTGTCTGCTCTTCTCTCTCATTTACCCCATGAACATCTGTGATATGAATGTTTACTCTGAGTAGAAAGAATCTATCTCTAGCCATTGCGCTGGCTACAGGGTCAAATCTGTATCGCTGGTTCCATAAAAATTTCAACCTTGGAAAGTGGAAGCACCCTATCATGCCATGGATACCGAAAAAGGTCTTTATTTCCCCATGAGTACAGATAGGTTTTAATTGCTTGCCTTCATTGCTCGTCATGTAGTACTGGTTTGTAAATAGAGCAAATTTTTCAAAGATATCTGGCGTAAAGTATTGCTCAAAATATTCCGCAGGACTCCTGACTGGTGCAATATCTGGTGGTGACTCTTCAGGCACACTCTTGCCATCAAATTTTCTTTTCCTCCAACTTAAATTTGCAAGCGGCACATCGTCTTCGGAGTCGCTTTCCGATGATGAAGAATCACAAAAATTGGCTGCTCCAGGTCCTACTACATAGTCTTCATCATCGCTACCTTCATTTCCAGAGCCGTTAAGGAGCTCGTCTATATCTTGGTCTAATAAAATATGTGACATGTTGTAAAATTAATCCTGTAAAATAGACAAACAATACATTAACAAATGCACCCATACAATCGATATTTTTAGTCATAGGGCCTGGGTTGAAACAATTGTGTTGAAAAAGTTCGTTGACAAAGTACATCAACTTCTAAATCGATTTCAATTGAATAATATATCAAAACACATAGAAAAACTAATAAAATTACGTGATCACAACAATAACTAACATAAAAACTAAAAAATATTAACTTTTTAGTACTTACAGTCTTTAATGGCGGGAGCGCGGACGAACACCTCACTTGACAGGTCGCAACCTGCCCGTCGAATGATCGATGCACAAAATTTGAGTTGGAGGTCAAACTTACGTACCCGCGCAATCGTGTGATGTCGAGCCCGTTCAGATACTACGATTAGTTTGCGAGAAAAATTGAATCTTATAAACCGCACAATTGTATTAGAGGGTTCTGAAAGGGATATAGATATTTTCAAATAAATGATAACAATACCTCAACTTGCTTAGTGTCCGAATGTGGAAAAATATTAAAGGTTTGTTTTGAATTCACTTACACATGCATATGTACATATAGTTATAGTCGTAGTATACTTAGAGTCTGTTATAGTAATATAGTTCCCTACGTATATGATAGCGGTTTATCTTAGTAGACTAATTAAGTGAAATTACTGTAAAATTTATTGTTATTGAAATTGATTATTATTTTAATGGTTCACTACTTTTAAAATTCGTACTTTTGTTAATTCTATGACTAAATATTAAACCGATTGTTTACTGTTAATTTTTTTGCGTTATTATAAGTACAATTGACTGCACAGTTATGTAGTAACGCTTTGACTTTAAGCTTGACCGGGTATATAATAATATAATTTATTACAAATGATGCCAGCCATGGTCTTCTGGTTTGTTACCATTGACATGCTTTCAATTTTTTATTATATTTTTATTATTTAATTTTTAAAGAATACTAGCTACGTGGGTCACACATGACTAGTATCCTTGTTAACCCCTCCAGCTAAGCTAAATGCTTGTGTTTGAAGTGGGTTCACGACCCCGCAACCACTTGGTCGCAAGTCCGAGGCCTTAGCCGTTACGCTATCGCCGCTTATATAAAAGTACTAAGTATGTGATACATCTGTCTCGCAGGATACTTTATATCTATATATAGTATACTAGCGACCCGCCCCGTCTTCGCACGGGTGCAATGATGATACTATATATACTACAGAATGTCTTTATATACAACGTTCACAGCTTTTTTTTGTCATTAGACAATACAAACATGAAACATGTTTTCTTCAGAGGTTACTCTTGAAAGAGCGACATATAACCCTCTGGCCGGTACCGCTGCCGCAACCCCTATGTCCCTGCATTTTAAATCTGTAATATCTTCGAAAATATTCATTGAAATTACATGCTGTAAAGGGCAGTTTTGATCTATATTAATTGCACAATGTATTTAAAGTACTTAATTTGATAAGGATAAATGCTGTATTGCTTAAAATCGCTTCGTAAATAAGCCATTATTTCTCGTAACAAGTAAAGGATAAAAAATGGTTATTGTGGGTTATCCCTAAGAGAAAGACATAGGTATACCATCGCGGTCTTTTTTGTAGACCTTTTTAAGGTGTACAATACTGTGGTACATTATTTTGATCTATCTTGTAGGGTTCAGCCAGCGTTTGCAATGTAAATGCAAAAAAAATGTGTTTATTTACGACATCACATTAGAAATCTCTAAAGTTATCAGTATTTCTCTACTATATTATGCATGTATTATACATATATAAACCTTCTTCTTGAATCACTCCATCTATTAAAAAAAACTGCATCAAATTCCGTTGCGTAGTTTTAAAAATCTAAGCATACATAGGGACAGACGGACAGCAGGAAGCGACTTTGGTTTATACTATGTAGTGATACTCGATCATATATGTATACTATACATATTATTATGTTTAATCGGCGCTCAAAAAATGTCACCAATTAAACTGCTCAAATGCAGTTGTAAGCATAGGTGAGCTATTAGATGCTTCACACCCGCGCTAGCGGTGTGACGTTTCAGGTGTAGGAAAAACATACTAAAACTGTGATTTAAGGTCAGCACATAATAAAACGGCACTGTAAGGGCACGGCTGCAGCAGGCTACCGCTAGCCGCCAGCTTGCTTTACCACGCGTTGTCCGCGAGGTTGAAGCTCGCTAATTTCTTCGTCTTCATGTGCGCTTCTTCGCGTGCATGCGTGCGTGCGATCTTTTTTCGCTAGCGGCTCGCAGTCGGCGCGCTGTAAGCATGCGGACCGCACGCTGTAAGTGAGCTGACCGCGAGCTTACAGCGCGCTGACTGCGAGTCGAGTTGTATAGTTGCAGCAATTTCATTCATCCGTTGTCATTTTCATATTGACATTATGAAATATATTAAACGACCACGTTTTAATGCTCAGATTTGAGTGACAACTTAATTGCTGAGTTGGAGCCGTGCCGTTACCGTGACGGTATAGTGTGTGATGGTGATGACCTTTAGACATACAAAAAAGGTACGAAAAGTAGTACTTTATATAAGTATAATATTTTTATCAAAGTTTTACTTTTTTTAAGTATAATAATGGTAGTGCAATAAACGATAAAAAAAGTTTGTTTATTTTTGAAATATGTAGCTTGCAACAATCGAGTGCCACTATTTGACGCTATTTTTCTAGGAAATCGTGTATGTATGGTATGGTGTATTTGATCTAAGAGTAAGTATAGATATATATATTATGTAGAAAAGTAGTCACAATCGACAGGGCAGTATAGTAACGTTTTGACCTTGAGTTTGCTTCGTATACTAGTTTTTAGGCCTCACATAACACGAGGCGAGCTCATTGCCTTCTACCGGCTATAGTGCCAAACTCCGTGCCACTACTGACAAAAGATTAATAACAGAATAACACTGCTCGACTGGAGAATTAACCCGAGACCTCATGCACAACATTTACTACCGCCGACAGGGAATCAAACATCGAAATAATTATTACCTAATTTCAATAAAATAATGTTATTACACAGCCAGTTACGTGATTTCATACATTTGTTGCAGTCGGGTGATTACTAGACATTTAAGTAAGTATACCTACTCACTAAACGTACTTCTTAGGACCAAAACACACACTCACGTGACGATGCTGCGTCGTACAAAACTACGATATTCAGAGTGCAAATTTTACGAATTTTATGTGTTGTTTCCAGAGTATTTCGGTCAACGGTTTGCTGTGCAACCGTCTAATTGTGAATATTGTAACAGCCTCTGTACAGTGCTCTGTGATCTGTGTTGATAATATCCTATCAGTTGTTCCAGTAAGTAAGGTCAGTTCATTTAAACATCTGTCTCGTGTCCGGCGTTGAGGAGTGATCAAAATAATTAATTAAATCTACAGTACGCACAAATTCCCTTAAAAACATATACCAATAATTCAATAAATTAGATATTAAAACGTAAGTATATCGTAACAGCTTCTGTTCAGTTCAGTGCTCTGTGGTCTGTGTTGATAAAAATTCCTAATTCTCTCGTTTGATAACACAGTGTAAAGTAAAGTAACTCTGTCTAACCGTGGTGAGCGCCCGTTTTTTGGACGGCGCCTACATAATTATCATAATTACTTACCTTTTAAACAGACACATAATTAAATACCGAAGTACCCCCGTTCAGTCCTATGAATTATACCACCTTCCTACCTAGCTCCCTACTTTCGCTTCTTGTCCTCTAATCATGACCGAAATCTTTGTACAGAAAATAATCTGCTTCTCTTATTCCTTCGCACAACTCCAACTTCGTAAACTCGTCATTCTACTTCAATCAGTTCTCCTCTGGAATGCACTCCCTCTCGTAATCAGGATGTCCACAATGAGATGGCTGAATGAGATGGACGCTAGTATACGACTCTGTATTTCGGTATTCATAGTGTATGAATATAATATATGTATTAATATATATGTATTTGAATTTGTTGGTGTTGATCTGACGATATATTATTATTTTATTATATTTAATATGTAAGTAATAATGTGTACTCCTGTTTATGAACTGTGTGTAACTTATATTGATTTAACAGATTATTATTGATAATAATTTCTAATGTGATTTCTGTGCACCTAGCACCCGACATGGTACCCGTCAAGTAACCAGGTCATGGTGAACTTTAGAACAAACTATTATAATTCAAAGGGTATATATAGTTTCCTGTCTGTAGTGTTGACTATTGAAGAGTTTCCTTGCCTGAAGAAAACCTTGAGCGCAGAATTAGGGCATGCTTATATGCTCCAAACGTTATCTCTTCACATGGTTAACATCCTGCTCCTTGATTTTCTCATCATGACTTGATCTTTCTCTCCTATTTCCTGAAACCCCCCAAATCTCCTTCTAAAATTCTGCATAATTTCAGACGAATGTATGTAAAAAGAACTATGTGCAGATGCTTTTTAATTAGACTCGGCAACTTAGGCAGCAGCTACCGACATGAACGACAGGGTGAGCATTTTTAATGAAGCTGTTGATAAATTATATGACACTAGCAGCGCCCTGCGGTTTCACCCGCGTAAGTTCGATCCCGTGAGAATATCGGGATAGCATATGTGTTAATCCAGGTCTCCAGCTATCTACATATCAAGTTTCATCGCAATCGATTCAGTAGTTTTTGCGTGAAAGAGTAACAAACACCCATATATCCTCACAAACTTTCACGTTCATAATTTTAGTAGGATTTACGCCCCTATGAAGAAATTAAATTAAAAATTAAAAAAAAGAACTGCGAACTGCGTCGTGGAACGTCGGAAGTGAAAACACATATACACAAACATCTATATGTCATCATGACAAAATATGTCATCATGACACCATATGCCATCATGACAATATGTGTCAACTGAGCGTGACGGTCACGCGAGTTTAGTGCTTTTTCCCAATGCCTAAAGAAGTTTTCACTTGAAAAACTAACCTTTCTCTTCCTCACAATCACAACGGCACAATCATCTAAAGGTCATCACACACTATACCGTCACATTTACGCCACGGGTCCAACCCAGCAATTAAGTTGTCATTAAAATTTGAGCATTAAAACGTGGTCGTATGATATATTTCATAATATCAATATGAAAAAGCCAACGGCGGGCAGTAAGCGTGCAACCATACAACACGACTCGCAGTCGGCGCGCTGTAAGCTCGCGGTCAGCTCGCTTACAGCGCGCGGTCCGCGTGGTTACAGCGCGCCGACTGCGACTGCGAGCCGCCAGCGAAAAATCTTCGCGTCGTGTCGCATATGAAGACGATGAAATTAGCTTGCACCTCGCGGGCGACGCGTGATAATGCACGCTGGCGGCTAGCGGTAGCCTCAATTTCAGGCGGCGCCGTGCTGCAGCTGTGCCGTTATATCTTAAGTCCTCTACAATCAGTCTTCAGGTCCGGTCACAGTTACTGTTTTCCTTAAAGTGACTGGCGATATTAGGGAGTGCATGGAGAACACCAAACTCACAGTGCTAACTTTGGTTGATTTTTCGAATGCCTTTAAGACCGTCGGGGCCCAAACAGACGTAGATATACGTTTTCTGCGCGCGCGGATTCAGCGCGTTGGCGTGTTCAGCCAAAAATTATTGCGACTTCTGGTTCGTTTAATGCAGCGACACAGGTGCCCATTGCCATCCCCAAAAACGTTAATTTCGTTAAGAGAAGAGACTGAAATCTTGTACTTAGAACAAAACTTTTAAAATATATACAATGACAAACGCAAAACTTTGCAGGTCTGGAACGAGATATGTATTATTTTCATGATTATGGCCTGTTGGTCTAGTGGTTAGTGACCCTGACTGCTAAGCCAGGGGTCGTAGGTTCGATTCCCACCCAGGACAAGTAATTGTGTGATGAGCACGGTAATTTGTTCTGTGTCTGGGTGTAATTTATCTATAAAATGTATGTATTTGAATGATTTTTTAATTTATATGAATGAAATATATAAGTATGTTTATCAGCAGCCTGGTTACCATAGTACAGGCTCTGCCTAGTTTGGGATTAGACGGCCGTGTGTGAGATGTGTGAAGTTATTATTATTATTTTAATAAAATTATATGTAATAATTAAATTAAAGTCTAGAAGATATAGATTTTGCTACTTTGAAAAATGTTGTATTTCCACATTGCAATAATAATGATTAAGTATAATAACATTTATATTCACTAATATAGAATGTGTGGACTGTAGTGTACGTTGTTTATGGAAGCCCTAGTAGCTGAGCGGGCACTGCGCGGTGGCTGTTCGGTAGCTGTGCGTACGCGGTGAGAAAACGGTCGCTACGTGTACGCGGATTGTAAGAATGGACATATTAACGCAGTCATGACATCCCAGTATCCATCCTTTCATATCTTACGATCTCCTCAGAAGCACTGGAATGATTCTCCACCTATCTTCAAGGACGACATCAGTGTGTTTGTGTGTTACGTGTTAGTCCTTATTGTATGAGTTACCACAATAACATGTATAATCTGTTCGATACCGACTCAATCGGTAACCGTTTGAAACGGTTACAGACTGATTCGGTAACCATTTATAAAGGATATCTTTATGCATGGGTCTTCTGATATTGGTAACAAAACCTACTCATAATAATAAACATAAAATTACAGATACATTAAATATATTTAACGGTAAAATGTTCTAGAAATAACTTTAATGATATGACGTCATATTTTTTTAACGATACCTACATCTAGCTGTTTTAACGATACCATATTTTAACGGTATTTCAAGCCCTGGTATCAAAACCTACTCATAACGATAAAAGTACCGGTATCGTTGGTATTAACGTTATAAAAATTTAACGGTAAAATGTCCTAAAAATATTGTTAAATGCTTTAACGTTTTAATTTTTTTAACGATACCTGCATCTAGCGGCGGTAACGATACCACATTTTTACCGGTATTTCAAGCCCTGCCCCAAGGTGTGAAAAGATTTTTGAAATTGATTCGTATTTGAAAGACGATTGTGTTGTTTTTTCGACAGAGTTGTGCGAGGGCGTGTATATTGCTGGAAGTATCTGTCAACCGAAAGAAGGAAAGATTTTAATACAAATTTTAAAAACACGCGAAACAGAAGTTAGGCTTAGCTATTTTAGACCGGATGTGGGTAGTTTATCTTGCTATAAAATTTGTTCTTTTGAAAAACAACATTCAGATGGCAAAAGAGTTCGGGAATTATTATCATTAATTAAATTGGATAATTTAAACAAAGAGGAAAGCATTAGTATACAAAATATTTGTGCGAAATTTTCAAATGCATTTTTCTTACCGGGAGATAAATTAGGTACATGCAATCTTTATGAACAAAATATTCAGTTGAAACCAAATTCAGAGCCAGTATATGTTAAACAATATCGTTTACCATTTTCGCAGCGAAACGAAATTGAGAACCAAGTTCAAAAAATGCTTGATAATGACATCATTGAGCCTGCGAATAGTGAGTGGTCTAGCCCATTGTTGTTAGTACCCAAGAAATCAGATGACAATACTAAACGGTGGCGTTTAGTTATTGATTTTCGAAAATTAAACGACCGCGTAATGGATGATAGGTTCGCCCTTCCAAATATTACCGATATTTTAAATTCGCTTACTGGTGCAACTTATTTTTCTCAACTCGATTTAACTAACGCATATTTCCAATCAAAATTAAATTCAGAGAGTCGAAAGTACACGGCTCCTTCCGGACAGTATCAAATGACACGAATACCGATGGCTTAAAGACTAGTCCAAGTTCTTTTTCACGTTTAATGACCGTAGCAATGTCAGGACTCAATTATGACAAATGTTTCGTATACTTGGATAATTTGATTTGTTTTGGTCGAAACTTGGATATTCACAATAAAAATTTATTAGATATTTTAACAAGGTTAAGGAAAATAAATTTAAAATTAAATCCTGAAAAGTGCGATTTTCTTAGGAAAGAAATATTATATCTAGGACATGTGGTATCTGCGGACGGCATTAAACCTGATCCAGAAAAAATTAAAGTTTTAAACAATTATCCAGTACTAAAGAATGCAGATGAGCTAAAACGGTTTGTAGCTTATTCAAATTATTACAGGAAATTTATTCCAAATTTCGCCAAAATATGTATACCGTTAAATAACTTGTGTATTAAGAATGCAACTTTTAATTGGGATAAAGAGTGTCAAAAATCATTTTATATTTTAAAACAATCGCTGATGAACCCCCCAATACTACAATATCCTTTATTTGATGATAATCATTTATTTTACAAACAGACGCATCGGGATACGCGATAGGTTCTGTGTTATGTAATGCTGATCGTAGGCCCGTTGCCTACACTAGCCGTAGTTTAAATAAGGCCGAACGCAGATACCCAACCATCGAAAAGGAATTATTAGCAATAGTTTGGTCTGTAAAATACTTTCGACCGTATCTCAATTAAAGAAAGTTTATAATTAAAACTGTTGGAATATGAGAACGCACCCATATTTATTATGTTGCTAGTACTGATTTTGTACCAATTATATTGGCTACACCTTTTTTGTGTCTTGTCACTTCGTCTGTTCTTGTATGTAAAAGTTTTTTTTCTAAAATATACGTGAGGTATTTTTTATTCAAGCTTAAGTTATTTATTTATCAACCCAGTTATTGCCAACATGGTAGCAGAGCGTGGTTGGTGGTTGTAATGGTTAAAATTAGTAACTGACAGTCGAAAAAAAAAACTCCGTGAACTTATAAAAAGAAAAACCGGCCGGCGTGTTCTAAGAGGTTAGGTACCGCTCTAACCTCGAAGTTAGCGTCATTATTGAAAACTCTGTTAATACATGAAAAAGATGTCCAATACTAGCCACAATCCCTTTCACATAGACAGGCTCGTAGGACGAGACAATTATGCGAGTTGGAAATTCCCGTGGAGGCTTATTTTAAACTAGAAGATCTATGGGACTGTGTCGATGGAACCAACGAGGATGAAAAGAAAGAAGTAAAGGCAAAGTCTAAGCTGATACTCCTACTAGATCCTGTCAACTACGTGCATGTACAGAGTGCAAATACATGTAAAGAAGTCTGGGACAGTTTACAACAAGCTTTTGATGACAGCGGGTTGTACAGAAGAGTAGCCTTGTTAAGTGATCTCATCACAACTACATTGGACAGTTCACGAACCGTAGACGACTATGTGAACAAGATCATGTCAACTGCTCACAAACTCAGGAATATAAAGTTTGAGATTGATGATGAGTGGCTCGGTACACTCATGCTAGCTGGCTTACCTGAAACATATAAGCCAATGATAATGGGTCTGGAGAGTTCAGGGATAAAGATTAGCGCAGATTCCATTAAAACGAAGCTCCTGCAGGAAGTTCAATGCTCAGAAAGCACAGCGTTCTTCACTAGGAAAGTAGCCAGTCAAAGGAATACTGCTAAGGTCCAAAACAATAGAGGGCCCCGATGTTATAATTGCAATAAACATGGACATTTTGCAAAGAATTGTCGTGTCACAAAGAAGAAAAATGAAGAGAAAGCAGACACCAGTAAAAGTTTTGTTGCAGCATTTTCAGCTTCACCAATGACTATGAATACGGACCAATGGTACGTGGACTCCGGTGCCTCCATGCACATGACTAACAGATGTGACTGGATGTATGATATGGTAAGTCCACCGATACCCACCATAACAGTTGCCAGTAAGACACCGCTACCTGTGGAGAATATAGGAAAGGTTAATCTGTATATAAATAGTAAGAATCAAATAAAAATTCAGGTGAAAGATGTTTTATACATTCCAAAACTTGCTGCCAATCTCCTATCAGTAAGTGCAATGGTGAAAAATGGCTGTAAAGTAAATTTTAGAGATAAATCATGTGATATTTATGACAAAAACAATAAATTCCTGTGTTCAGCTACTCTAATCAACAATTTGTACCAATTAAATACTCACAGAGAAGTTTTTTCAAACTTAACATGTTGAAATAATTTTTATGATGTTGTCTTATGGCATAGGCGCATGGGACACCTGAACTTCACAGATGTAAATAAGTTACCAGAGTGTGTAGAGGAAGTCAGCCCATTTCAAGAACAAAGTAAAGGTATAATCAGATGTACTACCTGCCTCCAAGGTAAACAAAGCAGACTGCCATTCAATAATATTGGTTCGAGAGCATCACAACCACTGCAGCTCATCCACACTGATTTATGTGGACCGATGGAGCAAACATCTCTGGGAGGTATGAAGTATTTTATTACCTTTATTGATGACTTCACTAGAAAAGTATATGTTTATTTTTTTAAAGATAAATTGAGCATTCTGGAAGTATTTAAAGCTTTTAAAAGTAGAGTAGAGAATGAACTTGGTACTAAGATAAAAATTGTTCGGTCAGACAATGGAAGAGAGTACTGTAACAAGGAATTTGATGGTTTTTTAAGTAGGCATGGGATTGAACACCAAACTAGTACCCCATACTCACCCCAACAGAATGGCCTTGCAGAGAGGATGAACAGAACATTGGTAGAAAGGGCCAAATGTATGTTACTTGATGCTCATTTGTCAAAATTATATTGGGGAGAGGCCCTAGCAACAGCGGCTTACATAATGAATAGATCACCTACAAAGTCAATTGATGGTAAAACACCTATAGAAATGTGGTCCGGTAAGAAACCTGATTTATCTAATATAAAGATTTTTGGCTCTGAAGTTATGGCTCAAATACCTAAAGAAAAACGCCAAAAATGGGATGCTAAATCTAGAAAATATATCTTTGTTGGTTATTGTGAGTCTACCAAAGGATACAGATTGCTAGATCCAGGCACTAATAAAATCATCAAGAGTAGAGATGTTGTATTTTTAGAAAGTGCACAAAAATTTGATAATTCTGTGTACATACCTTGTTTACCTGACAGCAGTATGGAATACAGTCCTGGAATGCAGTCACCTGAAGAACCCTGTAAGGAAGAAATTCAACACAACTTGGACCAGAGTTCCAGTGATGACTATCAGTCCGGAAATGATGATGATCCATCCTATATACCGGAGAGATCAGTGGAAATTCCGACTCCAGCACGTAATATAAATTTACGTCCACGCAGAGCAGCACGGTATGTAAAGGAGGATGACCCGGACGTGAGTTATTTTTGTCCTATATTTGACTTAAATGACCCTCAGACTCTTGATGAAGCTCTTTCATCTCCGCATGCTGAGCAATGGAAGAAGGCCATGCAGGAGGAGTATGACTCTTTGATAAAGAATAAAACTTGGTCACTAGTAGATTTACCAACAGATAAAAGAGCTTTACCATGTAAATGGGTATTTAAAAGTAAAACAAATGAGAAAGGAGATATTGTTCGATTTAAAGCAAGATTAGTAATCAAAGGATGTGCTCAAAGAAAAGGAAATGACTATGATGAGGTATATGCTCCCGTGGTCAGATATTCCTCAGTTCGATTCTTGCTTGCTCTAGCTGCTAAGTATGACCTGGAAATGATTCAGATGGATGCAATAAGTGCATTTCTTCAGGGTGACATTGACACAGATATTTACATGTCACAGCCAGAATGTTACAAAGAAAATGCCCAGGTATGTCACCTCCATAAATCAATCTATGGACTTAAGCAAGCTAGCCGGCAATGGAACCTAAAATTGAACAATACTTTAATTAAAATAGGATTAGAAAGGTCTAAGATTGACCCATGTATTTATTATTCAGTAAGTAAGTTCAAAAAGATATATATTGCAGTATGGGTCGACGATTTTTTTATTTTTACAAATGATAAAGATACAATTATAGAAATCAAAGAAAAATTAATGTTAGAGTTCTGTATGAAAGACCTAGGTGAGATTCAGCAATGTATTGGTATAAACGTTAAAAGAAACCGTGAGGCAGGTGTGATTATGATTGACCAGGAGAAATATATCAATTTAATTTTAGAACGCTTTGGAATGTCTGAGTGCAAACCAGTGCGTACTCCCATAGAGGTAAATATAAAATTTGATAAGAAACCTGAAAATGAAAACAGCAATTTCCCATACAGGCAAGCAGTTGGGTGTCTTATATATCTGGCACAGGTAACACGACCTGACATCACATTTGCAGTGAATAAATTGAGTCAGTTCTGTAATAATCCAGCGGTTCAACACTGGCTTGGAGTTAAAAGGATCATGAGATACCTTCAGGGCACCAAGGATCTCAAGTTATGTTATGTCAAAGAAGACTCTAAAGCAATGACTGGGTATTGCAATGCAGATTGGGCAAGTGAGAGGGCAAGACAGGAGATCATGCACAGGTTACAGTTTTATCAAGTCGTTGTATCAGTCAACAGACTGTAGCCCTATCTACAGAGGCCGAGTATATGGCGATGGCGTCGGCGACCCAGGAGGCCTTGTGGCTTCGTCAACTACAAGAAGAACTGGGCCAAGGCCTGGACAGTGCGTTAGTTATTTATAGTGATAATCAAAGTGCAATAAGACTAGCGTCAACAGATTGTTATAAACCAAGACTAAGCACATAGATATTAGATTACACTTTCTTAGAGAAAACATATTAAGGGGTAAAGTTAAATTTCTATTTATTAATGGTTGTAATATGATAGCTGATAATTTAACAAAGGGTGTAAAGCTAGAAAAACATTTGTATTGTATAAGTAAAATGGGTTTGCGTTCAGGAGGGAGTGTTGGAATATGAGAACGCACCCATATTTATTGTGTTGCTTGTACTGATTTTGTACCAATTATATTGGCTACACCTTTTTTGTGTCTTGTCACTTCGTCTGTTCTTGTATGTAAAAGTTTTTTTTCTATAATATACGTGAGGCATTTTTTATTCAAGTTCAAGTTATTTATTTATCAACCCAGTTATTGCCAACAGAAACTGATCACAGACCATTGGTATTTTTATATAATTTGACAGATCCTTCCAGTAGTTTGTTAAAATTTCGGTTATTACTTGAAGAATATGATTTTAAGGTAGTGTATGTGAAAGGTCGTGATAATGTAGCTGCAGATGCATTGTCACGGATAGATATTGATAGTAAAGAATTAAAGTAAATGAATGAACATGTTTTGTCTTACAAGGGCACAAAAGAGGAAGATTGACGAAATTCCTTGTAATCGTACTTCGGTGGCCAGCATTTCTCAGGACGATTGTACTGATCACCCAAGAGTTGTAGAAATGTTAAAACTACCAAATGATTACACGGAATTGGTATTTGTGAATGAGGCGGAATGGAGAAAGGTTAAAAAGTGTGTGTCGAAGGAGCACGGTGATTATGCGTATTCGTCTACAAATAGTACTTACACTACAAATGGTATTTGTGAAACACGAGCTGTCGCTGTGAGAGAAATGGAATCATTTTGTAGGGATTTAAATATAGACACTTTATATGTCATTAAAGACGACGCAAATTTTAAAATAATTAAAGAGCTAGCTCAGTATATAAATAAATTACCTAAGTGGTCCGGACCCCGCTTATGCGTAATGAGAGGCGTTAAAAAGATAAAAGACGACGATACAAAGAGAGTTATTTTAAACGATTATCATATTTTACCTACAAGCGGACACGCAGGAATAAGACCTATGACTAATAATATTCGTAAAAAATATTTTTGGATAGGATTAGAGCGCGATGTAAGTAACTTCATAAAAAAATGTAGTAATTGTCAACGTTATAAATATTTGAAAACGGTAAAAGAACCCATCGTTATAACCGACTGTGGAAATTCAGCTTTTGATAAAATTTACTTAGACTTGGTAGGCCCTTTAGAGAGATAATAATTACAGCTACGTTTTAACGCTCCAGTGCGACCTCACCAAATATGTCGAAGCGTATCCGATAACAGCTAAGGATGCTCGCACAGTTGCTATGTCTTTGGTAAATAATTTTATACTCAGATATGGCGTTCCACGCGAGATCGTAACCGACAGGGGCACTGAATTTATCAACTCGACAATGAACCAGGTATGTAAAATATCTATTCTATCTCAGAATGCAGGTAAATAGTCAAACTCAGGAATGGAGCTCATGGTTGCCATACTGGTGTTTCTCTTATAACACTACTGTACATTTAAGTACAAAATTTACACCTTATGACATAGTATTTGGGAGACAATGTAGTCTACCTAGTAATCTTACAACCACTATAGACCCAATTTATAATTTTGATGATTATGCAAAAGAACTTAGATATCGCATACAAAAATCACAAATTGAAGCAAAAAGTAACTTGTTGAATTGTAAAATATTTAGAAAAATGAGATACGATAGAAGTGTAAACCCAATTAGTTATAAGACTGGAGATTTTGTTTTAGACAAAAATGAAAATTGTAACAAACTTGATCCATTATACGTGGGTCCATTTTATGTGGTGGAGGATGTATCACCTAATGTTATTGTTTCAGTTAATGGTAGAGAAAAATGTATTCATAAGAACAGGACAAGACTTTATAATCAATGAAAGACTTTTCGCTCTGACTGTACTTTATTCTGTGTATGTTATAGTTTTTATCTTACTTAAGTTAGGCACGTTTGTAACACGAGTTCGCCTTGAATATGTTATGAATTATGATATTATAAGAAAGCTTGTAAGCAGTTGGATACCACATTTGCTTTCTGACGATCAAAAGGCGGCCCGCATCAGATGGTGTAAGACGTATGGTGTAATCAGAAAGAAAGAATAGAAAGAAAGAAAGAAAATATATTTATTTTTAGGCAACACATAAAAAATATAAACAATTTTGCCACTTTACCACGCTAAACGTTCGTGTTACTTAGTTTTAAGGTTGCAACACATACTTTCTACAAACGAAATAGTTGAAGTCCTGGAGTCTTTTGACGGTGAGGAAGATGTCAAGGGAATCGATGTATACATTAATCCGCTTTGCGGAGGTACTATATCGGACGGTGACTCAGGTGAGGAGGACTGTGACAATATAAATAGATTGATCCGACATCACCTATTTGAACCAGCTAAAATGCTAACTGTACGACAGCGCAAGCGCGGGCAGCATGGTAACCTTGCACAATGAGTTTAAAACTCAAATTCCTATTCAAACCCAGCAAAATAATGATAGTAATCAGACTATTCAGTATCTACAAAAAATCTTGCAAAATCAATATAATATGGAACAAAAAATAAACATTCTGGAAAGTAATCAAAAAAAATATTTCATAAATTGGCCAGCTTATCGGTACAATTAGACGATGGATTTTTCAAGCAGGATCTGAACAAAAATGCAGATGTGGTTTCAATGGCCAAATCCAAACTTAGATTTGATAGTGAAGATTTCATCATAAAACCTATTGACTCTATTTCAGACCTAGAGAAGATGGAGTCATTTCTATTGGATAAAAAATAAAATTAAACTTTTAACACAATATTCTTTTGTATGTCCAAAATCAGAGGGCAAAGGGGCAACATGCGCCTATAAAATACTAGACATGTTTCTAACTCGGGAATTTATGTGTAAATGCTCTTGGACAGGGGGGAGCAGGAAGAGCGAAGAGACCAAAGGTTTGAAAAAATACAAAAACTTCCTGAACTTTTTCTTTGAACTTGTAAGGTCCTGGGATGACACTTACACCCTGACTGATAACGAACATTTTTTCATGTCTGTGTTAAAAAACTCTGGCAAGAGGAAACTAAATAAGAACGAAAGAGCCTCTACAAAAAGAATAAGGACAAAAAAAAACTGGACCACGACAAGAAAACCAAAATTCCGAAAATCAGGAAAATCAAAAAGCTGGAGATCAAGAAAACCAAAACGCCGGAAATCAAGAGGAAATACAAAATGATATGGAAACAAACGAAGAAAGCTCTGGAAATATAGCAAATGACGCAGAACCTATTGAACAAGAGGAAGATGAAGAATCCCTTTGTTAATAGATAATAAAATTGTTTAGCTATCTAAATCGGTTCAAAAAACGTAGAGTTAAGTTGTTTTAAAAACACACGTAATCTCGTGACTGTGATTTTCTTATGAGACAAAGTAGTAATTAAACTATTATAAATTAGTATACTATAAGACTGACGGAATGGAAAAAAAAATTGGTAAGCTAACCTATTTTTTAAGAAGATACATAATCTTGTGACTGTGATTGTCCTTAAGACAAAACATGTACCAAAACTTATTTTATAGTCTTTTACTTAGTATGTTTACCAAAAACACATAAGTAACTACTAAAACTTCTTTATAGCCTTTAATTTAAATACTTAGCTAATTAAAAATGAAAACTAAACCATTTTCGCCTGAAAACATACGTAAAATTCAGGAAGTCAATTTTTTTTATTTGACTTATGTTCAGAACAATCTCCATAAGTTTCTACACTTTTTTTACACCCTGTATAAACCGTGAAGTTTTGGTTATTAGTTATTAGGTTCCCTTAGTGAAGCAATTTATATTCATGATTATGAAAATCTTTTACTTTGGGACTAACTCTAGCTCATATTCAAAAGCCAGCTGTTCGATTACAATATATGACATTCTTACTTATATCAATACTTATTCGACTAATTTGTATGAAACAGCTATTTTTTTTTTCAAGATAGTAAGTAGGCCCCTTAGTGAAAGTTGTTTATATTCATGGTTCTCCTGACAAACGGAACCTAATACCTCAATTTCACGGTTTACAGATAATTTGTAGAAAATTACTTTGCAATGAGTATTGCAATTTTATTTGTATGACTCTATTAGCGAAAACTGATAAAAAATAAAAAATGTATATAAATCAGAATGAATTTTATTTATCTATCAAACTGTGTACAAAAGGGGTATAAAATATAATTGGTTTTTATGTTCTATACATACTAGTTTCATTTTTACATCTTCAGGATTAACAATGGTTTCAATTTGCCCAGAGGCATGCAATTTGGCTTTGAATATATTCAAATATGACGATTTTATTGGTGATTCAAAAACTTCTGCTAAGTCTGTAATTATAAGAGCGCATATTTTTATTTTTTTCTCAAGCATATATATTTTCTTTACCTCGAGAACCTGACCATCGTTGCATAAAAAATATTTATCTTTCGATTTTGGTGACAGTTTATAGTCTTTGAAATGTAGTGCAGTTAGTTTTTTATTGTTAGTACTTACAAAGGGTTCATTAAATACGATTTTTTTTCTGCTCTGTACGATTTCTGAAGCTCCAAAATCTTCGCTAAATCTTTTCGCCACTTGAGTAAGAGGTTTGTGTCCGTGCCTAAGCATCCTTTTAATTAAATAAAGCTTGTTCTCGAAAGGATATGCGCTGAAAGTATGAAGCGAACCGAACCGTTGTACTTCATCCACGACGTGTGCCACATTGTGAACGTTACTTGTAATATAATCTACTCCGTAAAAGTCTTTAAAATGTTCAACAAAATACTGTAGGAACTCTTTTGCCAACGGAAGTAAATGAACATAGTTTTTACTAGTACATATTGTTATACCGCAAAAAAACGTCAAAAAATGGCATAATGCGTCATGTGACATCACATGTGGGAGTATAACAATGCTTAAATAAAGCAAGAATGATCGATATTCAGATGCTTTCCAATGGGAAAGACAATCTAGTCCTCTCACTGACCGATGAATTTCAGATGGCAATTTACATTCAGAAAGAAAATTAGAAACTGTTTCAATATCTTTGCACACCATTTAGTTATGTAATTTCCAAAATTACCATTGCGCCAACCAAGTTGTAACCGTTTCATTATGCCCAAGTCGACTAGATGCAAAGAATCTGCTACCGGGAAGTCTTCAACCATATCGATTCCTAATCTTAGTAAAGGTGAGTCTTTTTTATGGTGAGGTCCATACTTTTTGTCACGAAATTCTTGGTCAGTCCTCGGACGGCAGTTCATTTCAGGAAAAGTTACTGTATGGGATGTATGTGAATATTCTCCTACGGTCACACATTTTAAGCATCCATGCTTTCCATTAAAATTGCATACACCTAAAAAATAAATTAATATACCATGATCAAAGTGACTTGTATTTATATTATTCATATTTATTCTCATAGTTCATTACTTAAGTGAAAGAAAAGTAGGAGCATTACTTAAGTGAATTGCAATCTTTTTATATTTATGCATAATGATTTACTTAAATTCTACTGTTTCAATTCTATTACCTTTAATGTAAGCTCTCGCAGGAGAATCGCATATAAAACATCTTATTCCTATAGATACTTTACTCTTGATTTGTTCAACGTACATTCCATTTTTAATTAGGTTGTCAATTTCGTTTACTAAATCATTTAAATATTCGTCAATTTGCATTGGTTTTCCAACACCAAAATAAATACCAATCACCAACGGTTCTACATCAGGTCTTTCAAATATAGTACATAAAATCGGCCAAAACTCTTTATTAGAACTATTAAATATTGAAAGACCGTCAAAATTGAAATTCAAACAAATTTTACTCGGAACGTCAACCCATTTTTCTAATATATTTTTTAAAGATTTAGTTAGGCCGTTATGCCAATATTCACCTCCTTGAATCGGTTTGATTTGTATTTGCTTTGCAGTACCTAAAATTGTTCTGGCATCGCATGGTAAAATTCCTGGAAATCTTAAGTTTATGATAGTAGCTAAATCATTCAATGCTACTTGAGCTATGTTTCTTTCTCTGGCCCAATTCTGTATTTGTTGGCGAAATAATAATTTTTTTTCATATTCACTTTCGCCGTCACTTGAACTGCTGCATGATAAAATGTCATCAGTTGCAGAAGGTAAAGCTAATAAGTTACACCTGATATAACTATGATCATTCACAATATTTTCTACGGAACCCCTTTCATTAGATGTCGATTATTGCTACGCGCCGCTGATGGCGCGCGTCGGTCCCGCTCGTCAGCGCCGCGTGTGTCGGTGCGCGGACGCGCTATTGTCCACCATCGCGCGCTCAGTGCAAAACTGACCGATCCGCCGTACGCACGTGAGTGCAGCGCAGGCGAACAGAAAAGTCAAAATGAACGTTGACACAGAAAGAGTTATAAATGAGGTGCGCCAGCATCCTGAACTGTGGGATTTGTCTCACAGTTTGTACAAAGATCGAGATGCTAGGCAGAAAGCGTGGACGCTAATTTGCTAGTCTTTGTACCCAGAGTTTATAAATATGGACAATAATAAGAAAAAGGAGATCGGTGAGTAAAACACATTTTATTAAATAAAATTTCGTCCATGATGTGAAGTACTTATATTTATATTTAATGAATACATTGGTTTTGCCAGGGTACAGACCCTTCCGGTGAAATAAAGTAGTTTGCTAATACGTCTCTTATACTATCGCCGGAACGATCAATGTTATTCCGATTGGGTACATTGCGGTTGAGTGAATTTTGTATACCGACAAGAGTCATAGTGTCATCAACATTATATCCGTCACGCACTCTTACAAAGTTATGTAATACACAACATGCTTTGACTATTTTGATGCTGTTAGCCAATGAAATCCTTAGAGGCCTATGAAATATTTCAAATTTATTTGACATTATACCAAAGGTACACTCAATGTAGCGTCTTGCCCTGCTAAGACGGTAGTTGAAGATTTTTTTTTTATCAGTCATATTACTTCGAGCATATGGTTTTAGAACGTGACGTGATATTCCAAACGCTGCATCACCGACAATCATGTAAGGGAACGTTGTCCCGCCGGTGTTCGGCAATTGTCTTGGTTCCGGTAGATTTATATCGCCATTTTGAAACATAATAAACAAATTACTGTCCTTGAAAATTGTTGAGTCAGAATCTGTTCCACAAGCACCCACATTAATGTATGTAAAGCAATAATTGGCATCACAAAGAGCCAAAAGAACGATAGAAAAATACTTTTTGTAATTACTATATAAACTTCCACTATGTGCGGGACATATAATACGGACGTGTTTGCCATCTATGGCTCCGACGCAATTGGGAAAATTAGCATGTGTTTCAAAACCATCCGCGATTCTCAACCATTCTTCACGCGACGATGGAAATTTCAAAGCTTCGTCGTGCAGAACTTCCCAAATTTTTGTACATACTTCTGTAACGATTTTACTGATAGTTGATTCTCCAAGTCGATAATGGTAATGTAGATCTACGTAGGAATTTCCCGTCGCCAGGAACCTGAAAAAAAAATGCAATTATTATTTGTGATAGCGCATCAAAAGGAACCCACCTTGTTGCTGAAAAGAAATTGCAATCATTTTATTCTTGCTAAAAAACGATTTGTTTATAAATCTTCAAGCCTAGAGCACCTTATTGAGAAGCAAAAAGTGGGCCCTTTTCAGATGCAATATCACATTTATGTGCACACAACGACACATCAAGCTAGACTGTTTGACCTTTGTACCGTTTTTATAGTGCGAGAAATAAGAGTTAAAATCGATCTGCAAGTGTCTAGCTTGACTTGTCGCTGTGTGTACATTTAAATATCTATAATAATATTATAAAGGCGAAAGTGTGTCTGTCTGTCTGTTACCTTTTCGCTTAAACCGCTTAACCGATGTAGGTAGATACAATTTGGTATGAAGATAGTTTAAGACTCAGGAAAGGATATTGGATAGTTTTTATTCCAGAAATCATCCCTCAAAGGGCTAAAAAAAGGAGTTGCAATTTGTGTGGGGCACTACTAATTTTATTCATCTGACGCGCGATATAACCGAAGTCCATGCGGGCGGAGTCGCGAAAAAAGCTAGTAAATACATAATTTCCTTTTTGTTTCAGAAAAAATAGTACAGCAGCGTTGGAAGACTGCAAGAGATGCGTATATGCGCTGTAAAAATTCACTTAAAAATATTCCTTCGGGTTCAGGAGGTACTAAGAAAAAGATGTACGTATACTTTGACGAAATGAGATTTTTAGATAAAACCCATGACGTTAATGTGGAAGATTCCATTAATTCTGATGGTATCGTTTCGCAAAGCTTACCTGATGAGATCGATACAAATAGTATGGATCAAAGTACTTCAAATCAAGTTAATTGTCCAGTATTAGAGAACGGTGATTCTTCACAAAATACGACTGACGCTAATATATATAAAAAACCGAAAAATCTGCGAAAGAGGAAACATTCGGACAATGATGATTTCGATAAAGAAATGATGATTATGTTTAGAGACAATGCTAAGCTATTCAAAAATGAGGACCTATCTTTTTTTATGTCGCTATTACCGCTAATGGAAAAGTTTTCAATGCACCAAAAATTAATTTTCCGCTCAGAGATTTTAAAAAAAGCCATGGAAATTGCAAACATTGTAAACCCATATGAAACGCATAGATCTGATTCTTCACAGTCATATTATTCTGGAAATTCGGAATCGACATATACACAGGGATATAATACTTATCAAGAAATGTCACGCGTCGTTTCACAAGAGTCTGTGAATGTATATGTTCCCACTTCACGGAGCTCCGAAACTCAAATTATGAGTCAAGGATACCAAACTATTCCCAGACGAACACCCAATGAAGATAATTAATTTTCAAGAAAGTAAAACTGTGTTTTTAACGCCTGAATAAATAAAAAGTATATTAATAATGTTTTGTTTTATTTTTTTAACCTCCTATGCTAAAAAAGGGGTGTTAATGTATCTGCATGTCTGTGTGTCATATCGTACGTTGGAACGGATAAATCGATTTTGATTTCGCTTCATATGATTTTAGAGATTGTATAAACCTTTTATGAATAAAATGAGATAAATAAATAAATAAAGTCAGGCCGGTCTGATTTTGAATAAAAATAGATATATATGGTGCTCTCAAAAAGAATACAGATACTCTCACAGGGTATTCTGCCCATCAATATAAACAACTTTCACTATGGGACCAACTGTGATATCTCGAAAAAAGAAACAGCTTTCCATAGAAATTTTCAATAAGGCTCCAACAAAATGTATGGAACAGCATATTTTTTTCGAGATATCACAGTTGGTACCATAATGAAAGTTGTTTGTATTGATGTCTAGAATTGCCTGTAAGAGCACAGAATAAGTAATAGTAATAACGTAGTAAGAGTATCTGTATTCTTTTTGAAATTACCCTGTATAACTTACATTAAAGTAACTGCAAGGCGTTCCTTTGGAGATATAACTTCCCGAAATATAGAACAGTGTCTTAGGTGATTTTCTAACTTTGATAACAATTCATCATAAGTTTTAACCGATATTCTAAAATAATTAAAGAATTTTTCTTCATCTGCACGCAGCGTTTCAAACAATGTAGAAAATTCACCAGCCACCGTTCTTTCAGTAACAAGTGGGTGAATGTGATATCTTTTTCGCCGTATCCTTCGTCTGCGTAAGTATGCTGCAGTAACTAAACAATTTATGAACGGGTTCATTATCAAAAATTTCACCACGTAATTTTGCACACGACTGTTCCTTACAGCGGTCGGTTTCGCACTGCGGGACTTTTGTTTGTCATACGCGACCGACGGTACGCTCGACTGACGTCGGCGACCGATATCAGCGTAGGAGGAAATCAAGCCTAAGCTGTATTAGGCCGGGACTCCACCAAAGCGGAGACGAGACGAGCGGAGAGGAGATGTTTTTTAAACAACCAATAGAATTGAGTTATTGACACATCTCCTCTCCGCTCAGCTTCAGTGGAGATCGCTGTGCGGAGATGTGTAATATTTGTATGTCGCGATGGAAGCGGAGATGTGAGCTGTGCGCGGACGACGCGCAGTGGAGACGAGAGATGTGAGCGGCGTGCAGTGAGCGATGTCACCCTCCCCCCTCTCGCCCGCTAGCAACCCGCAGAACCCCGCGCGCGCGCCGGCCGGCCGGCCATCTTGCTAGTACCGTGCACGCGAGCACACGCTTTTATCGTGAATAATTTGTGCAGTTTGTATTTTTCAACGTAAACAATTAGTTAATTTAAATAAAACGTAATGGATGAACAATTTATTGAATCAGTAAAAAAATATCCATGTCTATGGAACACATCAATAGATACCTATAAACTTACTGACGTCAAAGATGCAGCTTGGGAGAACGTTTTGAAAGAAACTCAATTATCTGACGGTAAGTGCAATTTATTATACTAAGTATTTCGTTCAAGTAATATTGTAGTACGAGTGTCTTGCCATGGAACGGCGCCCTCGTTGTTGAAATAACTACAGAATTTTTCTCGAACTTGATAGGCATCCATATTGTCATTCGATAATAGATTTTCCACGTTTGTGTCGTTAAACATAGTCGTGGCCAAACCCGTTTCATTATTATCTAGATAGCCAGGCATCTTGTCAATTAAAAAGTTGTGTAGAACACACGTTGCTTTTATCACTTTTTCCACTGTTTCTATTTTACATTCAAATTCTTTACGGTATACGTACCATTTCCGTGATAATACACCAAATGTAGCTTCCACAAGACGACGAGCTCTTGAAAGTCTATAATTGTATGTTCGTTTTTCGTTATTTAAATTATCGCGTGGATATGGTCTCATTAAGTTAGGCATCAAAGGGAAAGCTTCGTCTCCAATAAAAACAAACGGTACAGGTTCTCCATTTTGGTACAAGGGTTGTGGCTGTGGTAGATTTAGTCTGTTTTCTCTCAAACGAATTCCGAATATACTATCAGCAAAAATACCACCATCGCTGAACCTTCCCATTGAACCTATATCTACCATAATTATTCTTCGGGTAGCGTCGGCTACGCACATCATTACAGTTGAAAACCTGTGTTTATAACAGTAATATGAGGACCCAGATTTTGGGGGTGCAAACATGTACACATGCTTGCCATCAATGGCCCCGACGCAGTTTTTGAATTGCCAGATTTCTTCAAATTGCTTTGAAATTTTTTTCCAATCATTTTCATTAAGTTCTGGCATAACCAAAGGTTGTAATACTGTCCACAAGGCATCGCAGACATCTTCTATAATTCTTGGAACAGTCGATTTTCCAATCCTAAAATTTTCAGCTATTTGTGAAAATTTTGAACCAGTCGCCAAGTACCTGTAATAATTATAATATAGATTTATATTTATGTGTCGTGGTTTCAGTTAGAATAGAAGGGTCATTTCAAAATAATATCTTAATCAGTGTCGTGTTGTTTCCGGAACTATAAAAGAATAGGCTTTACTGAAATTATGTATTTACAGAATTTTCACTCGTTCAAAAGTTATAGCCATTTTTAAATAATAGAAAAAAAAACAATTAAAAGTCTAAGATTCACACGAGCACAACACATTGAAATCAAACAAATAAAATGGATTTATCACTCGTTATTTATTAACATTTCAAATTTCGACGCCGCCGTCTGCCGCGACCACGTACGAGAGATACAATCCGTTTTGTTTGTTTGATTTCAGATATTTTTTTTTATAAATTGGTTTCCCTTGAAACTCAGGTATTTTTTAAATATTTATAATGGTTATAAATTCTGCATGAGTGATAATGCGGTAAGTATATTTTGACTATGGCAATGTCAACATTTAATATTTATAATGATTTCAATTATTTTTATTTCAGTAAAAACGGCTAAATCTAAGTGGAAAAAGTTGAGAGACAGCCACCGGGACGCATTAAAAAGGAAGAATGCCACTAGAAGTGGACAGAGTGGTAAACAAATTCGTGAATGGAAATATGAGAAGGTAATGGAATTTTTGATACCATATATGACGAATAGAAACAGGACTACAAATTATACCTCACAAACAAATATAAATGAACATGAAACAAATTCATTGGAAAATAATGTAACCGATGAGTTTTTTGAAACATCAAGCAATCATACAAGAAGCACTCCAGAAGATCGTCCATCTGTACAACATTCGCCGTCACCGACATCAAGCGTCTCATCCTCGACATGCAGAAATGCAACAAGCAAATCGGATGAAATAAGTAATTTACTTATACAGCACCATGCAAACCGTGAAAGAATACGCCAAGAAAAACTAGAAATACAATCATTGATAGAGAAAAATAATACCCTTGACGAAATGGACACTTTTTTTCTGTCGATATCAAAAAGTGTAAAAAAACTTTCTCACTATATGCAGCTTCAGGCTAAACGTAAAATTTTCAATGTTCTTCTAGAATTGGAAGAACTTGAGCTACAAAACACATGGTATAACATAAATGAAAATAATTGGTATTCCCCCGGTTACACTTCAGCACCGGGTCCAAGTTCGACACCGGGTCCTAGCTCAACACAGGCACCGGTTCTTACATCAACACAGGCCGGTGGTCCTAACTCAACACAGGCACCGGTTCTTACATCAACACAGGCCGGTGGTCCTAACTCAACACAGGCACCGGTTCTTACATCAACACAGGCCGGTGATCCTAACTCAACACAGGCACCGGTTCCTAGCTCAACACAAACACCGGGTCCAAGTTCGACACAGGCACCTGTTCCAAGCTTGGAAGATACGCACATGACCGATTAACAGATAGAAGAAGCATTCAGAAACGAAGAAGACACATATGATAATTTGTAACTATATGGAAAAGAAAGCAATATGTCTCATGTGATTTACTGTTATAATTTTTTTGTACGTTATGTTTCTAATATAACCTTACGTTTTTTTTGCTACTCCCAGAACGGCAGTTGATTTTTTTGTTTTCTTTATGAATAAATAAGATAATATAAAAATATATTTGGTTTTTACATAATATGCATCACTCCAGTCTCCCGGAGGGGTAGAAAGAGACAACGGATCTCGATTTCTCGTAATCCTTACATACCTCAGTTTACATAATATTTTTCATGTATTCTCGTACTTCTTGATTCTCGTTTTGAGTACTTCTCACTTAGCCCTTTTACACAAAAAAAACAAACACTCAAAAAAGACTGATCACATTCAAACGCAGATAACACACATAAACACAAACACACATTAACAAAAAAATAATTAGGTAGGTACTTACTTCAAACATACTGCTAGCCGCTCTTGGGTACAGATAGATCTCCTGTAGTTAGTATCTTGCTTAAATATATGCGGTTTAATTAAGTTATGTAGTTCGTAGAATATATTATTCGGTAGTCTGTAGGACTTGGTAAAACTTTCATCATCTAACTCATTAAACAGAGTAAAAAATTCTCCATAACTGGTATGGTAATACAAGTGACTTCTTCTCCAAAACCGATGTTTTCTTTTGTTTAGGTAGTATAAAGCTATCAATTCTGCTTGTTCAGACTGTAGTTCTTCTTCAAGTAAAAGAAGATACTTTTTTTGTAATACTAGCGACATCGTCTACCTTTCGTGTCAGAATGCGTACTGAGCACTCAACGCCTCGCACCCGAGCTGAAAAACATCTCTTCTCGCACAGCACACAGCACACCGCACACATCTCCGCTTTGGTGGAGTCCCGCGAGCTGAAAAACATCTCTTCTCGCACAGCACACAGCACACCGCACACATCTCTGCTTTGGTGGAGTCCCGGCCTTAAGTATGCGTGTATGTGACGGTATGCAAAATGCAGCTATTGTACAGCTTTAATACTAAAATGAGATTAAAGCGTTACAGGAAACTTAAAGCTGTACATGACAGTTATCATACACTGATTTAGAACTTTAAGCGTACTTTAACTCTTAATACAGACTTAATACAGTTAGAGCTGAATAATTACTCCTAAACCGACATTTAACACTATGTCTTTTCAACGTTCTTATAAAGCTGTAAAACAGCGTTAAGTGTTATATTGGCTGCTTTTTAGGTGTTCGTTACGCTTGGTTGCTGCTCGGGATACGATCCCTGTTATGCACATCAACAAACGCAACACATGTTGTTGCGTTTGTCGATGTGTTCGGCATCCTCGTCGTTCTCCAAACGGGAAATCATTACCATCATGGATGATTAATTCTGGACCTGTGCTAGTGAAAAAAAATGTAAGGACTTCTAAATACGATCCGCTAGTTGAAGAAGCTGAAACCCTAGAAGCCAATCCACACTACTCTTATGTACTGTTCTCAGATGGACGTGAATGTACAGTCTCTAACCGACAGATAGTACCTCTGCCACTACCACAAGACGAGATCGATAGTGATGAAGAGTTCGAAGGCGCACAGTCTCCAGAAAATGAACCAGCTCAGAATCCTTCCGATGGCAACACAAGATCGCCTGATACTAAAGCTGAGGATGCATGCAGAAATGTGATGCACTCTTTCGTTAAAGATTTATGTAACCTTATTAGTTATGTTTTACTCTACTTCTCATGTCATTGTAAATGTGTCATATCACGATGTCATTCATATCATACGATATTTTATTGTGGAATAAAACCATAGTTCCATGGTTTTATCTTTATTTATAACAAATTGTTCCATATCTTCGAAGCCGCATAGCGGAAACTACCTTTAAAAGCGGCTGTTTTATGAGGCAAAATAGAGAGTTGTTGCGAGCACTGTCTCACAGTACAATCCCGTCTATTGGACACCCATTCTAATTTACGAAACAGGTAAAATGGTTCACGGTATTTAACAACAAACCACGTAATCACGTCTACGACATCATCAGTGGTGACGAATGTTGGATCTATGCCTACGATCCTTATTCTAAACAACAGTCTACATTTTATTCTACGCCGAACGCTAACGAGAATAATTTGAAAATGAACTCAAACACTAGCCAACAAACAAGTGAAACCAATTTCACCCAAAATTCCGTCATGACAGAAGAAGAACAACAGTTCTTTATGTTTGACGACATCTGTCTCACAGCATGTATCGAAGAGGCATCAAGTACTGAAGACATAGAGCCAAGGTTATATGTCGAAAGTCTGGAGTCGAGAGTTGCGAAAGCACTCAATGCTTCAAAAGGCTTTACAGATCTTGTGCAACTCGCCGAGGCATACGAAGATGACAGTAAAATTAACATTAGACTAAACACAACTCCAGTGAAGTCTGATGATTTTGACACTTTAATTACCGGAATAGAGAAGAAAGATACGGTCAGGATTGACACACCCTTCGGGGAGTTCGATGTACCAGTACCTACTATTCACTCAATTCCAAAGTATCAAGAGGTGTTAAATAATGCAGCCGCTGCAAGCGTCAAAACGTTAGTCGATACGTCTTTATTGATGATCAGACAAAGCGTCGATGTAAGCAAAACGATTGCAAAAATTAAAGCAATATGCCGTACAGCCATTTCTAAACATTCGAAAAAGATTGAGCGACAGTCAGTTATAGAATCCATACTAGCAGTTCTCACCGTTGAGAGATTAAAGGAAAGGCAGTTACAAAGCATTTGCGATCACTATAGCAAACCTGAGATGTGGGTTGATCCCCTCACCTCTGGGCTATGGATAGTAGACCCTAGTAACGACCACCCTGCAATACAAGCAGCGAGAGTCAGAAAAGTAGTGTCTATATATGAGTTAGACGATAATCAAACTCAAAGTTTAATCTCTCTTGCATTTTCTAAAAAGCCGCGAGACAGCAGCCACCAATCTAAACCTGTTCGCATAGTTGAAGGGCAAGAAAAGAGACGACATTAAAACTGATCCCAAGAGGGTACTAGCAACAGTATTCTCCGAATCAGAATGAACACAATCAGAAGTAAAGGCAATGATCTTTACAAAACCAAAAGAGCATATAACTTCATGTCCAGCATGTGATCTCCCCGTTGAAATCGACGGAGTGACATATCACAGCAAATGTGAAGTAGTGCAATGGTTAATAAAGCATTTCTTCTTCAAATATGACTCCGAGTTGGGTATTCTATCCACTCAAAGAGTTGTATTCTTAGATCAAAACCAACGAGCTTTGCTCGAAAACATACAAAAGTACCACAGAACTTTGAACAATCCGTTTAAAATTAAAGGAGGTGCTAAGTATGGACTGATGCAACGAGAAGGAGCTTCAGTTAAAGTGCTGACTCAAATTCATACTAACCCAATTCATGTTCCTGGAACGCCAGAGTGGATTGAGGCGCAACGTAAGAAGGATGAAGCAACAAAGAGACGTCACCATCTCTAATCATTAATGATAGTGATAGTACAATCTGGGTCTTCCGAGACGAGCCAAAGCCGACTGAAGTTGTTCGCTTTCGAAGCACTTCAAAGAAGATGGTGGCCACATTCGTTACAAAAAACAGTTATGTTGCAACGATTGCACTTGAAGATCGTAGAACGGTTAATGGAGAATGGTATAATACCACAAGTCATCGCCGAACTTCGGAAATCTAACCCAAAGCAACGCATCATCCAACACACCATGACAACGCAAGCTCACACAGCGTTCGTTAAACGATTCGATATTTGAAGCAGAAAAACGTAAAAATGAAGAATTGTTACCAATTAAAGGTGTGTTAAGTGATATTAATGTGAAAGTGAGTGATAGTGTTAATATATATGAGCATAATAGTGGGGCTATTGCGTTGTCTAAGAATGGTAAATTTTGCAAAAATTCAAAACATATAGATATAAGTTATCATTTTGTTCATCCCCCGCCCCTTCCCTTGTCTGTTAATTTAAAAATAGGAAGGGTCGAAGTTAAGTAAACAAACGATGAAAATATAAACGGGCGTGTTAATTTTTTATTAGACAAGCAGATAATCAACTAACAAAAGTAAAACATACAATTACTGAGAGCACCGTGGCTGCACTTTCTTAACCAATTAGTGAATCCTTGACTTCATATTAGTCAGTGCACAGCGGATACCATTTTCAATACGTGGACTGTGTTTCTTTGTTTCGTTTTTCTTCCCAACGACGTTGAAACACCCACGCTCATAAAGATAAGTAGTTGAGAATGGTTAGACAATATGCAGTGCTTCCTTACCGACAATAAGATACAAGGTATAATATTTTATCCAAAACTCAGACAAATTTAGGTGGCTGAAGTTATCGTGAGCAGACGAATCATTTTTCACTTACATTAATTTATGAATTTGGTTTTCAGAAAAACTTGTTAACAAATGCAAGCAAAAAAAGAAAATATAGTGATGATTACATAAATTTTGGTTTCACTGTAACTGATAAAAACGGTACTGAGCGACCACAATGTGTGACTAGTAGTGTGTTACGAGGTGTAACGATGTAACGATGCATTGCGACCAACACGGCTCTTGAGACACCTTGAAACAAAACACGGCGCATTGAAAAATAAACCGGAAGAATATTTTGTAATGAAAACCCGAGAACTAAAACAAATTCAAACCAATACAGTCGATCGTGCCATCAACAGGTAAATTCGTTGAAGAATTATATGAATTATCACTGCTTATAGCTAAAAACCTGATTCCTCCTTGCGAGACCTTCGTGAAGCCTTGCTTATTTAAAAGCAGCAGAAATTGTACTCGGACCATAGGAGAAGAAGAAGTTGTCAAATATCTCACTTTCAGACAACACATTGACTTGGTGTATCAATGATATGGGGACAGATTTACAAAACCAGATTGCAGAGGAGATCAAGCCTTCTCCCTAGTTTGTAGTCCAATGTGACGAAAGTACTGATGTGGCTAATTGCTGCCAACTTTCAGTATTTGCGCCATACATATGTGAAGACACTATACAAGAAGAACTAGTATTTGTCAAAGATTTGAAAACAATGTCAAGATCTTCTAATGTTATGGCGGCGACACTCATGAGATTTTATGGGAAAAACTTATCGGGAAGTTGTACAGACGGCGCTCCTAGCATGATAGGCTGCCGGTTAGACATTACTCAAAGGGAAAAATCCGTCAATAATATCTGCACACTACATAGACAAGCATTAGCTACTAAAACACTTCCCGAAGAGATGATCGTTATTAAAGTCGTAAATTATATCAAACACAGTGATGTTAATACGAGATTATTTGCTGTCCTTTGTGATGATGTGTCCTCAACTCATAAGACGCAATTATTACAGAGATGAGATGGGTGTCAAAGGGAAATATGCTAGTTCGATTATTCGAGCTCAAGAACGAGGTAAAACTTTTTCTTGAAAGAAAACGGACCTATATAAAAAAAATTTCAACTGATATATTTCAACTATCTCTAGCACATTTTGCGGATATTTTTCATAGGATAGATTTCATATTTGCGGATACTTTTCTTTGAATTGAATAGCTTAATTTTGAAGCTACAAGGAAACATGAAATCAAATATCATGGCCATAGACAATGTCATCAAGGCTTTTTGTTGAAAACTACAACTGTGGAAACGTCGAATGCACGTTAAAAATTACACAAGCTACTTCTATTCCATGCCATTGCCATTCACTGTATATTGTGAACAGTTTTTTTTTAAGACTTCTAGTAACGTGGGTCACACATTACTAGTATTCTTGTTAACCCTTCCAGCTAAGCTAAATGCTTGTGTTAGGAGTGGGTTCACGTCGGTAGTGCACTGGGTGGGGTTCGAATCCGCAATCACTCGATCGCACGATACAGTCACGGTAAGGGCACGGCTCCACCCCAGCAATTAAATTGTCATTCAAATCTGAGTTTTAAAACGTGGTCGTAAAATACATTTCATAACGTCAAAATGAAAAATTTGTTAAAAAAAAAAACTATTCCATAAAAAACTTATATGGTTTTCTCATGGATGAAATGGGACCACTCGGGCTTACCAGCTTTCAAATAAAAAAAGAATCATCAAAATCGGTTCAGCCAGTCGAAAGTTCTGAGGTAACAAACATAAAAAATACAGTCGAATTGAGAACCTCCTCTATTTCTGAAGTCAGTTAAAAAGCCAACGGTGGCGGGCAATAAGCGCGCTTGCTGCAACTATACAACTCGACTCGCAGTCGGTGGGCTGTAAGCCAGCGCGCGGTTCACGTGCTTACAGCACGCCGACTGCGAGCTGCCAGCGAAAAAAATCGCGTCGTGTCGCACGTGAAGACGATGAAATTAGCTTGCACCTCGCAGGCGGCGCGTGGACTGCAAGTTTGCACCTCGCCGGCGACGCGTGGTAAAGCACGCTGCCAGCCGTTATAGTGTGTGATGACATTTAGCCATTACGCTACCACCGCTTTTAATTATGTGATATTAGTTTGGTTTTTATAAGTGAAAATATTAGTGATGTCGTATAACAAATATATTGGATTGTTTCTCCAACTGGTACGTAATTAAAGATAAAGTTAATAATATCCAAGATGGATGGTGGATAGTGAATCCGTGGAAGCAGCTCTCTAAAATATTATATATCCAAGGGCCGACTGCATTGCCGCAGATTACAACTCTTACTAAAACAATTCATACAGGAAAGGCCAAGAGATAAAAAAGTCTTCCATTACCCGTTCAACAAGACCTAAAGTGATGGATAGAGACTGCGGAGCACAGGTCATTACCAATAATAAAACAGGGAGGTACTCATTTTTTGACCTTGGATGCAGGCTGAGGAGCCCAATTAAACAACAATTTCATATCAAGGAAATGAGCAGTATATCAGAGACCTTGGCACTCAAACATAAAGAAAATATATGCTGTATTTGCTGCGATAAACAGCCAGCGCACACAGAAGTATTCGCATCTAAAATCCGGTCATAAGTCAAAAAAAAAATTGCAATTGACTGTCATTTTACATTGTTTGCACGCGTAACTAACCGGGCATCATAAACTCATCCCAAACGCGAGGACAATAGAGCGAGCTCGGAGTACAAGTAGTCGGAACCTAGTAATTGTTGAACGTGCACGTCTTTGCTTTCGATACGCTCTTAAATTACGCTAACTTTTAAGTGTTGTTGTTAAATAATTTGAAGGAATATTATAAAAGTTTTGCAATGGATACGAGAGATTGTGGTATGTATTTAATTTAGTAACAATATATTTTTGATTTGTTAATGTTTTAATGTAGATTTTGCCTTATGAACGACTTATAGTAGATTTCCGATAAAATTTTCAAGATAGATTAGTGTTTTTGTAATAGTTCCGGGCAAGGTCGGGTGAATCTTCTTTTTGTATGCTTAAGGTTGTTAATTCAGTAAAAAAATATCACCCCACTACACATCATTTTTTTTTAAAGCACTTCTTCAACTTCACTTTTTTGTAGCACTTTTAGCATCTATGCATTTTCAATATTTTGTTCATTTACTTAAAAATATTACTTTATTTTAGGTTCATTCCCAAATAAGGTAGAAATGTCTAGAAGAGCGTTATACACGCTTTTTAGAGATAGTAGAAAAAGAAAACTGGATCAAAAGATATTTGATTTGAAGCAAAAACTTAAAGAAATTACACAATGCCCAGAAGCAAACTTACAGGTGTTAAAGACCGATATAAAACAGATTTAAAACTAAAATGGAGCTTGGCCAATAACACAGAAGCTCGTTTCCTCAGGCTAAATGCAAAGTCGCTTGATAGTCAAATATACATACACAATTGGTCGACCACTTCTAATCAAAAACAAGGGCGGCCGAACAAGTCCTTTCAGCAATTAACTAATCGCAGCAAGAGGAGAAAAACAAAATAACTGCGAGAGCAAGTGCCTGTTCAAGAATTAACTTATGCTGCCAGTGGTAGTCAGCGAACGTCTGGAAATATCGAAGCTTCAAAAATAATTAAATAAGGTACAGCGACTCCGACAAGTTTTCATTGAGTGTGATTTAACCAAGAAACAATATGAAATATTATATGAGTCTAACATGATGATCTATCCATGCTATTCAGTCATCAAAGATGCTAAAAAGTATTGCTATCCAAGGGAAGAGTGTATGCGTATCACAGAAACTTGCGCCGAAGTTTATTTACAAGATTTGTTAAGTCACACATCTTCAAGATTATGTAAATATCTAGAGGATGTGCTTGCAACCTGTACACCTGAAGAACTTCTTAACATGGAACTTCTTACAAAATGGGGTTGCGACGGTAGTCAGCAGACTAGATTTCAGCAAACTTTTGAAGTGCATTTGGAAGGTGATGATTCAAATATATTCCAAAGTTCATTGGTTCCCATTAGATTACAAACAAATATCGGCAGTGAAAAGAAAATTCTATGGCAGAACCCTACACCCTCATCGCCACGATTCTGTCGTCCAATTCGCATGAGGTTCGTTCATGAAACTGCTGACATTATCATAGAGGAAATGAAGTACATAGAAGACCAAATAAAACATTTAGACAAGACAGTGATAAATTTGGATGAAACAGTAATGAATGTTAACCATATTTTAATTCCAACCATGTTAGATGGAAAGGTGTGTAATGCAGCTACAAATACACTGTCCACGATGCGATGCTATATTTGCGAAAAAGCATCGAAAGACTTCAATAAGTTTCAAATGACTGACAAACCAGGAGAATCCAGAAGCATTAAGATTCGGGATCTCAATTTTGCATGCCAGAATTAGGATATTTGAGACGCTTTTACATATCGCCCATAAATGACCTATAAAAAAGTGGCAAGCTAGGGGACAACATGAAAAAAATATTGTGAAGGAAACAAAAGAAAGGATCCAAAAAGAGTTCAGGGAAAAAATGGGACTCATAGTAGATGTCTCCCTAAAGCTGGTTTCGGGAACTCCAACTCGGGAAATACGTCCAGGAGGTTTTTTAATAGACCTGATACTGCTGCTGAAATTACAGGTATCGACATAGTTCTAATAAAAAAAACTAAAAATTATCTTAGAGGTCATTTCTTCTGGTTATGATATAAATGTAAACAAATTTGCAAACTTTGCAAGGGAGCGGAATTATATGTCAAATTATATGATTGGCATCCAATGACTCCAACGCTACATAAAATTTTGGTACATGGCCCTGCGATTATTAAACATGCTCTACTTCCAATCGGACAATTGTCAGAAGAGGCTGCAGAAGCCAGAAACAAACATATTAGAGCATACAGAGTGGATTTTACCAGAAAATTTTCGCGAGTATTATGTAATAGGGATGTTTTTAACAGACTCTTGTTGACATCAGACCCATATTTAAGCTGTGGAAGAAAACGGCAAACATTGAGAAGCAGCCACAGCTTTTCACCGGAAACAATAAATTTATTAGAGGAAGTTCGCTATGAAAGTTTATCAGATCTTACTGTGGAAAGTCGTGAATAAAACCGTCATTATGTAATAGTATATCTACCTTCTGTTTTTATAAATAAATGTATGATATTCGTATATAGTTTTTGTTTTCAAGTAAATTAAAGGTACCTTATTATTAATTACTAGATTTTTCAAGATTAACGTTACGACAATACATTTAATTAACAAAAACTTATGGCGAGTAAGTAGCAGCCGCCATTGAAAAGTTAGATGGCGTGGCTAATTACATAAGCTGGAAGTTTGAGATCCGTATGTTTCTGACCCTGGAAGACTTATGGAAGTGCGTCCTAGGCACTGATACCAACGCTGCACGTGGCAGCCGAACGCTGGCTCGCAAATGTTTAAGTATCCAGCCTAGTCTGTATCAACGTGTGAGAGATTGTAAGACCTCCAAACAAGCATGGGGCAAACTTGCAGATGCGTTCGAAAATAAAGGTCTATACAGAAGAGTTCTCCTTTTGCGACAGTGACACAGAGTGGAATACCAATACAGTAACATGTCTGACTATATTGAAAATACTATGAACCTTGTCCATCAATTACATGACATAGGAAAAACAATTGAAGATGATGAGATAGCTGAAAGTTTATTGAGTGGTTTACCTGAAGAATTTGACGTTCTAACCAGTTTCCCTTGACTTGATGTCTAGAAACAGCTCAATTGACAGATAAACTCACAAGCGAACTGTGCCTCGGGCACGAACGACTTGCGAATAAGTATTCGTATCGTAATAGACTTACTTACGACGTTTGTCTATTAATCTAATCATTTTTTTAGTGAAACAAGGCGCCGAGCTAAACTTAGAAAGACGGATAATCCAGTAGATATCAATGATATTGAATTTTAAAAGAGATATCGCTTAAGCAAAGAAGCTTTCGTATTTCTCTGTGAGCAACTCCGTCAAAAAACTTTTTTAAGATGAAGTTCCAGGGTCACTTTAGAACTTAAGGTACATGTGGATAACTTTAATATTTCAACTGAAATGGAAGTACCTGCAACCCACTGTGGTTTTGTATTTAGTATCACAAATATGAAATTATTTAAATGTTACAGGTTCTTTGTGTGCTCTCTTTTTACGCCACTTGATCATACCAGCGCATAGTGGGAATGGCAAAATATTTAGGCCAAACCGCAGTCAGAAAATGTGTTAAGGAAGTAACTGATGCTCTTATCACACCTGAAATAGTAAGTCATTTTATTAATTTTCCAAATACTAGAGCTGAAAGGGATATATATATTAAAAAATAAGTTAGTATGAATATTTTTCATTTACCATAATTTAATAAAATGTATTGAATTATGTATAATTAGTACAATCGATTATTTGCTTTAAAAAAAAAGAACAGTTAATCATTTTATTTTAATGTCATTTCATAAAATCATGAGCCTACATGAAACTATAATTATTATTGAAATCTATTTTTATGTTACAGATTTTTTACAAAGTTTAGTTTCCCTGGTTTGATAGGGTGTATTGATGGAAGTCATTTCCATATTTTTACGCCTAATAAAGAAATTAAACATTTATTTTACACACACAATTATTTTCCATTGGGTACAGTGCTTTACATTTAATTTCAGATATGTGACAGTGACTGCAGTATTTTAAATGTAAATGGGAATTTCATATGGGAAAATGGTTTAGTCCACAATTATATGAAAGAGTTACATCGAAACAATGAGCAAGTTTGGTTATTAAGTTAGTGTCAAATAAATAGTACTAGTTATTCGTAAAACTAATTGAACCACTTACATGATTGATACCTATAATTATTAATAATAATTTTATTTATTTCTCACGTAGTAAGAAATAAATAAAATCTTATGTAGTATACAAATACAGTTTACAACAAACAGTTCAATAAGTATACATAATTCAGGTAAATATAAAAAATTAAAGCTCGATATTCGAAACGCTTTTAACACATTGGAAAGGGACGTTCTGTTGTGGTAGGTTAAGGAGAAAATTCCTTCACTCTATCCATTTCTGCATCAGGTCTACAGACTTCCTTCTAATCTCTTCTTCGACGATAAGCTCATTGTTTCTCAAGTGGGAGCCCAGCAGGGGGATCCGCTAGGTCCACTAGTTTTTAGTCTGGCAATACACAGAGTGATTGTCGAGCTTAAGTCTTCTTTAAACGAGTGGTACCTGGACGATGGCACTATCGGGGGTAATCCGGAAGACGTGCTCTAGAAGCTCTCATTCTACGTCTTGGAGACCTGGGTTTGGAGGTGAATCCCTCGAAATGTTAATTCTTACCCTGCAGCATTGAGGCTCGAACACACTTCTCCCGTTTTGGTACTCTTTTACCAGGCCTCAAGGAACTTACTTCGTCCGATTTCAACCTAAGGATATTTATACTTTGTATTATGAATATTTAAAATTAGTTTAAAATAAAAAATGGCTACGATGGAGCGACATAGTCATAATTGTGGCTAAGCTCCGTAAATAAAGATTAAAAAAAAAAAAACCTTTTAGGTTCTCCTGTCTTTCTTAACGCAGTTCCTGAGGCCATTAAGTTTAGAATTCATCTTCTTCTTACTGCTCACGTACGTCTCAAGGAACTTTCCGCACACGTTGCTATCGTCTTGTTGCGTATGTGCTTTGCCCTCCTGAAAATCACTTACCTGTTAAGAACCACCCCTACTTGGCTGTGTCCCGAGGAAGTTTCCACTTTTGACACAACTTTGAAATCGGTCGTAGAGTTCGTCATCAATGTCTCTCTAGAATCAACTCAGTGGAGACAAGCGGCTCTCCCGATTCGGTTTGGTGGTCTGGGGGTGCGTCGCGCATGTGATGTGGTCCTGCCAGCTTTTCTGCGCGCGGTGTTACCAGCCTTGTCACTGTCCTACTGAGTTCTATGGTGGTGAGGTAGGCATACCGTTTGTGTCGGGTGCTGTATCGGCTTGGTCGGCCCTCAACCCGGGTGCGACTATCCCCGAAGCAGGGAACGTTCAGCGGGCGTGGGATGAAGTGGGGGTTAAGGGCACCCAAGAAAAAATATTGGATGGCGCTTCGGGGGATATGGCTAGATTGCGAGCTGTGTCACAATCCGAGTCTGGAGCGTGGCTGCACGCGCTGCCTTCGCCTCACCTTGGAATTTTACTCGACGACGACTCTTTACTTGTGGCGGTGGCCTACCGCCTGGGTTGCAGGTTGTGTGAGCCTCATGTATGCACCTTCGGCTCTATGGTGGAGGCCGATGGCTTTCATGCTAAGTTGTCATCGTTGCACAGGGAGGCTTCCACGTCATCATGCTCTCAATGACATAATTCGTAGAGCCCTTATATCGGCCAACGTCCCTTGCCTGCTCGAGCATCCGGGTCTGAGCAGATCTGACGAGAAGAGGCCGGACGGGCTGACGCTGGTGCTTTGGAAGAATGGCAAGTGCCTGAGTTGGGACGCCACATTCAGCACTGTTGCCGCCAGCCACTTGTGTCGCACTGTCCGCTTCCCGTTAGCCGCTGCGGAAGACGCTTGTTTAAGGAAGAGACTAAAATACGCGGCCTTGGAGACGTTGTACCATTTCCTGCCCATAGCTGTGGAAACCTTGGGCAGTTGGAGCACGGACGATAAGGGGTTTGTTTTTGATTTGGAGCGCAGGCTGAACAAAGTGAGTGGCGACTCCCGCTCAGGGTCGTTCCTGGTACAGAGGTTGGCCATAGCCATTCAGCGTGGGAACGCGGCAAGCGTTATGGGCACCTTTGCGCCGGGAGCGACCAGGTGTGGGTTATTTGTTAATGACACCGAATGACAATTATTGTAATGGATATATTGTAATTATAACTAAACCCTGAAATTTGTATTTATATATTTGGCTTAAAAAATAGTACCGCGATTGGACTGTTTTATAAACCAAAATCTGTGAAGGGAAAAGTGATTCATTTACTTAGAAAAAGATGATTTATCACATTACTGTCTCATTACGGATTTACCGCGTCTTGCAAAGAATCAAATACCAAGGCATCACAGTAAATTATACTTTTGTGATGTTTCTTTAATGTTCTTTGATTCATGTGATGATCTTAGATCACACAATTGTAGAGGAGTTACTACTGAAGTACCTCCAAAAGGCTCTATTATTCAATTTAAAAAAGAGGGTAGAAAATAATTTATACCATTTGTTATATACGCAAATTTTGAAACAATGCTAGAATGGTACGACTCCTGCGACTCTGACCCAACTCAGGCGACCACCGTTACGAGACAGCAACATGTGCCCGTCATTTTCGCTTATCATACGAGGGGTGATCAAAAAGTAATGATAAACGGGTATTTCTAATAAAGATAAAAATCCAAAAAAAATTGTTTTCACTTCTTCGGTCCTTCACTACTTCCCACCTAAAAAATTGTATAAATAGGACATCATTTGGAGGAGCTACATTCATTTGAATACCAGCAGTCGGAGCGACAACACGAAAATGGAGAAACACGAAGTGAGATGCGTCATCAAGTACCTCTGTTTGAAAAAAATGTCTACCAAAGAGATACACGCTGATTTGGTGGAGACACTGGGGGACTCTGCTCCTCCATATTCTACGGTGGCACGGTGGTGCAAAGAGTTTAAGCTGGGTAGAACATCCACAGAAGATGAACATCGCGAGGGACGCCCAACCTCGTCCCTCACTGAGGAAATCGTGAAAAAAGTCGAAGATATCGTATTAGCAGACCGAAGAGTAACCATCAGACATTTAGCTGAGGTCACAGGGATCTCATATGGCAGCATCCAAAGCATTTTGACCGGCAAAATGAATATGAAGAAGGTCTCCGCGCGTTGGGTACCGAGAATGTTAACGGACGAACAAAAGAAAAAGCGAGTTGACATTTCAAGAGCCAATCTTGCAAAGTTCCAGGCTGACCAAGAAAATTTTTTGTCTCGATTTGTGACCATGGACGAAACATGGATCCATCATTTTGATCCTGAGACCAAACAACAATCGATGACTTGGAAAAGGCCATCCTCACCGACGCCGAAGAAGTTCAAAGTCTCGAGCTCGGCGGGCAAGGTTATGGCGTCCGTTTTTTGGGATGCTGAGGGAATCATAATGGTTGATTACCAGGAAAAGGGAGCTACTATAACGGGCTCCTACTACGCTGATCAAATAAGACGACTGCGAGAAGCCATAAAGGAAAAAAGACGGGGCAAACTCCGAGCGAAAGTCCTGTTTCATCAGGACAACGCACCTGCACACAAAGCCGAAGTTGCGACGGCTGCCATTCGAGAAGCAGGCTTCGAACTGGTCGAACACCCACCCTATTCTCCAGATTTAGCCCCCAGCGACTTTTATTTGTTTCCTCGGCTCAAGGAACACCTCAGGGGCAAGAAATTTGAGGATGATAGCGAGGTTATGGCTGCTGTAGAGGCATTTTGGGAGAGCCAAGATAAAGATTTTTTTTTAAAGGGTATTTTAGGCTTAGAGAAACGTTGGACTAAATGTATCGACTTGTTAGGAGACTATGTAGAAAAATAAATTAAATTTAAACTAGAATCGTTGTTTTATTATACTCATTATCATTACTTTTTGATCGCCCCTCGTATTACGTGCACTCTAGATGAAACCTGTAATCGTTATATCTCCTATCGTGGTTCGGATTGTGTTTCGAAATTTGTGAAGTAAATATATATAGATGCCGTCAACTGCTCTAACTTTGCCTCGCGTCCTGTGTTTGCCTAAAATGAAAAAGATCTAATATATTTTTCATTTTACTTGTATAGCAATCGAAACTTTAATACATCTATAGAATTATTATCTGGCAACCCAAAACTGGTGCCGTTAAGTTGGTACTATGCATAGATTTTTGACAGTTGTGTTTCAAACCGAAACGGCCGCAGACGTTTTCAAAACTTGTTTAACAACTTTTCAAGTGAGTCTTCAAATACATCTAAATTCTAATTTATGGTGAGTTATTTGTATACAATATTGTTAGTTTTATCATATTTTGTTGTTATTAATGAAATTAAACTTATATTTATTGAGAAAATGTGGTTTAGGCAAAGTTTGATGTAATTTTCGAACAAGTGTGCCTAATATTCCCAAGGCTAGGGTTAACACCATTGTCTCGGGATTTTTTATTTTTAATGATGGACTCGTGACCTTATTAAAATATTGTTTGATATTTTCTTGCTATTTTGTTCTTGTTTTCCGACGGAATATGTAACAAAGGAAGTTAAAAATTACTTTTCCTTTTTTCAAAGGACTGTGAAAATGAACAAGCGACGATGCAAAGATTATGCTGACGATTTACTTAACATTGCTGTGCGCTTGGTCGAAAATAAAAATATAACCTCCTACGAAGCTGAAAAACAGTTCGGGATACCTCGCCGTACGATTTTAAATAAAGTAAAACAAAAACACTTAAAAAATATTGGATGTCTAACCAAACTGTCACCAGAAAGTAGCTAGTTGTTTAATTCTTTGTGGAGAGTATGGATATCCTCTTACAAGTTTAGAATTAAGGTCGATCGTACATGATTATATAGTAAAAAATGGACTAAGTGGTATTTTTAACAACAAAATGCCAGGCCAGAAGTGGGTAAGAAACTTTTTGAAACGCCATAAAAATATCCTGACGGTACGTTCAACACAAAATATAAAGGAATCTCGAGCCAGCAAGACCATACAGGATTATACCCAATATTTTGAAAATTTGAAGACGTCACTGGTCAATGTAAAACCGGAAAACATTGTGAATTACGATGAGACCAACTTTTCGGATAATCTAGGGTCACAAAGAGGTATATTTAAAGTCGGAACTAAACATCCAAATAAGATTATAAACAATACCAAGACCGCGATTTCTGTTATGTTTTCAGCTACGGCGAGTGGAGAATTTTTCCACCATATGTAGTCGACAAGGCTGACAATTTGTAGACTAATTGGTGTGCTAATGGACCTGACGGGGCCAGGTACAATAGAACTAAATCCGGCTGGTTTAATACAGATACGTTCGATGATTGGTTTAATGCTATAATTATCCCATGGGCAGTGAAAACATCAGCTCCTAAAGTTTTAATTGGAGATAACTTATCGTCGCACTTAAATATAAACATAATAATTAAATGTGAAGAGAACAACATTAGGTTTTTATTTTTGCCGCCCAATTCAACGCACCACACCCAACCGTTGGATGTTGCCTTTTTTGGTCTCTTAAAGCGAGAATGGAGAAAATTTTTGACCGATTATAAAGTTCGACACCCAAGCCCAAACACATTAAATAAGCAAATATTTCCTGAGTTGTTAAAAGCTGTATTAGAGACAACTAAATTCAATAATACCAAAAATATAATAAGTGGCTTTCATGCTGCTGGCATACACCCTATAAATCCAGACGCTGTATTAAAAAAGTTGCCTGATTATCGCATTCCACCACACAACATTACTTACGACGAGACATTTGTCAATTATTTAAAAGAATTAAGAACCCCGACAAACAGGCAAATAAGAAAGGTAAATAAAAAAGTTTCCATAGAGCCTGGAAAATCTGTGAGTGTCAGTGATCTCGTTAAAGCAAAAACAAAAATACGAAAAGCACCAGTAACAATACCAAGTAACGCAAAAAGATCAAATTCCAACAAAAAGAAAGCAATACATACAGATACTACATATGATCATTTAGATACACCCCGTGCGTTGTCAAACGTCAGACGTGACGTGTCGTCCGATTCTGATGATAACGAACTTTTGAATAGTGTAACAGTCAATGCTGAAGTACATTTAAGACCTGAACATAATATGGAATCATCTGCTCAACAACATGATAAAATTATTAACAATATTCAAACCAGGCGTTATTGTGAATGTCGATAAGAATTTACGCATATCTAATAACCGGAATTTATTTAAAGATATTTCTAACTTTGGTGCAACTCTATCAAATGACACTACATAGGCTGCACTAAAAGTATCGGGAATGGAATATTTCCACTATTCCTATCATATTAAAATCTTTTTAATTGAAAACTCCTTGGTTTTAAAAATCGAATACATTTATTTATTTTAAAAAAATATTCTCGGTCTTGTCACAAGGTCTTGTTAAACTTGTTTAGTCGTTGAGAAAATGGAATTGACTCGAGAAAATTCAAGGGCGATGATTTATTATGACTTTTGAAGCGGTTTAACACAAAAACAGTGTGTTGACCGGATGCTTTCTGCATTTGGTGATGAAGCCCCATCCAAAACCACAATTTATCGCTGGTTTGCTAAATTTCAACGTGGACGTGTCAAGCTCAGTGATGACCCCCGTCGTCCAAAAACTGCAGTCACCCAAGAAAACGTTGATGCTGTGCGTAAGCTGATTGAGAAAGATCGACATGTGACATACCGCGAAATTCAGGCAAATTTAGACATTGGTATGAGTCAAATACAAATAATCTTGCATGAACAATTAGGTGTAAAAAAGTTGTTTTCCCGATGGATACCGCATTTGCTCTGTGAAGAGCAAAAAGCGGCTCGCGTTACTTGGTGCGTCAGAACTCTCGAAAGATTCCACGCAGGATCCTCAAATGCTGTATACAATATTGTATCAGGTGACGAATCCTGGATATACGCGTACGAACCCGAAACAAAAAACCAGTCACGAGTTTGGGTGTTCGAAAATGAGTTAAAGCCAACTAAAATTGTTCGTTCACGGAGTGTTGCAATAAAAATGGTGGCCACGTTTGTCTCCAAAACCGGCCATGTTGCGACTATTCCTCTTGAGGGACAAAGAACGGTTAATGCAGAATGGTATGCTAGCATTTGTTTGCCACAGGTCGTTTCCGAACTCCGTAAAGAGAACTGCAACCGCCGCATCATTCTCCGTCATGACAATGCGAGTTCTCACACCGCGCACAGAACAAAAGAGTTGTTAGAGCAAGAAAACATAGAATTATTAGACCATCCGCCGTACAGTCCCGACCTAAGCCCTAATGATTTCTAAACTTTCCCTAAAATAAAGAATAAATTGCGTGGTCAGAAATTTTCATCACCTGAAGAAGCTGGGGACGCCTACAAAACGGCCATTTTGGAGACCCCAACTTCCGAATGGAATGGTTGCTTCAATGATTGGTTCCATCGTATGGAAAAATGTGTCAAATTTCGCGGAGAATACTTCGAAAAGCAATAAATACATTTTTAAATAGTAATGTTGTGTCACTTCCTTGATTCCCGAAATTTTCAGTGTAGCCCTCGTATAACGAAGAGCTTAATTCTGTCCAATGTTACAATTAAATCCCCAGATAGGGCCTCTTTTGAAGATAACTCAAATATTGCATCAGATAGCCTTGTTAGGTATGAAAGTGTATTTCCAAAAAATAGAAGCAATCGATCGAGTTCAGACAGTTGGGAGTTGTATACTGTTCATGATTAATTATGTGATGAACATTTCCTACCATTTCTGAGTGATACTGAAACCTGCCTGGAAGAAATAAATGAAGAACTGGACTTAGATATTCAAGAAGAAAATGAAAATTATGAAATAGGTATGGGTAAATATGTAATTGTAAAATTTACAACCTCGAAGTTACCGAAATATTATATTGGTCTAGTGACTAAATACAACGAGCTAGAAAGCACATATAAATACTTAAGAAAAAATTCGAAGGGTACATTTTACTGGCCACACGTAGACGATGTCTCAGAAATAACTATGTTAGATATAGGAAAAATATTGCCAAATCCACAAGTTGGCCGTCGAGGTACGTTGAAGTTTCAGCTAGACAAAAATATAGGTATTGCTTTAACAAATATTTGTTAAAAAAACCGTCTGCATTTAACACGGAACTAAAAAAAGTTGGAATGTTTTATTTTTCTCATCAGTATTATTTAAAATTTTTGTCTGGTGGATAGTCCAACTTAAAATCGCGCGCCCCTCTTACTATTTTCTATAAAAATCGTGAAATGTGTAGGTACATGACAATTAGTGGATAGGCGCGCAATTTAAGATTAGAAGATCTTCAATATATAACTTTGCAGTCAAGTTAAAAGCGTTTTACAGGGCGCAAAGGCGAAGATAATATTTTTTAAGTTGTTTTAGTAATTTTGAAGACTGAATGCTTGTGTTTTTATTGAATTTAATAGTGAAGTTATTGGGCTGTGATTATTCATAAGATAAGACAACAAAGTAATGTGTGGACAGATAGTCTAACTTAATCACGCCCCTCACCTGAATGTTCTATTCAAATACCAACGTCAAATATGTACGTGGCAAGTAGTGGATGGGCGCGCAGTTTAAAATTAGAAGATTGAGAACTTTACGGTCGGGTAATAAGCATTTCACAGGTGACCAAGGCGAAGATAATTATTTTCTTATGTTGTTTTAGTAATTTTGTAGACTCAATCGTTGTGTTTTTTTGAATTTAATAGTGGCATTCTTGTTTTGTGATTATTATATAATAAGATAAGGCAACCAAGTAATGTGTGGATAGATAGTCTAACTTAAAATTTCACGCCCCTACTCTAAATGTTCTAAACAAATACGTCAAATGTTAATGTGACAAGTAGTGGACTGGCGCGCAGCTTAAAATTAGAAGATCTATGCATGATGTGCAATTATAGATTTTTATTAATTGCGGTTTTGCCACCTTTTCAGGGAAAAGGCTCGAGGCTTTTTTTATGTTATAGGGGGCAAACGAGCAGACGGGTCATTTTGATTTATTTGTTACCTAATATTTATTTTTATAATAATAATTAAAATTTAAGTAGGTAGGTATAATAACACATATTATTCTACTTAAGTATATTAGATTATTTTATTGTTTTTGTTTTATTTCTAATGAGACAGCCCAAACCATGGTTTGTCAATGTATGGAGATCGAGAAAAAGAGGGGCCAAACATTGCCTATAGTAAGTTAACCTACTAGAAGACTCCAAAATGTTTTATTCGTAATAGAGCCCTATAATACAGTTTTTAAGGTACCTTTTAGATTGACTCGGAATTTAGAGCACATATTTATTTTAAGAATAAACACATCAGGCAATGTTAGGAATATGGGTAATAACTTTGCCTAAATATTAAAATACCCCAAAAATAACCTTTAATTTACGAATGTTGTTTTAAAACCATGAAAATAATATAATTCTTGGTGCCTATTTACTCAAAATGTATAAATAACACGACAAGAAGGGTAAGTTCATTATTTTATTTTATGTCAAAGACAAAAAATATTGTAATCCGTGAAAAGTTTAAGCAGTTGACGGTGCCAAAAAAGTTTATAGAATTTTAAATAATAACATTCTCATGATTTTCACAAATGCGAATGACTTTGTAAACGCGGATACAGTAAGTTCATATTTGTGAGAATTTCTTGTTTGGTGATAGGGTTGGCGATCATTTGACTAGTAAATTTCGTGGCACAGCTTACAGTTACTGTTAACCTCAATGATGTTTTAGTAAAAAAGAGGTAGATATCGCATTAGTTGTAGTTAATTGTTGTAATTTCATTTAGTCGCATAATAGCTGCAAGCCAAACAAATCGTGCTGTGATCTGTCACTGCCTCTGTCAATTTCACCAAAATGCCGAGTTGTGTGTTTAGAAAGTGTAAAAATTATGGTGCCCAGAGAAGTAAAACCGAAGGAGTTTCATATCACACATAAGTAACTTCATAATATTGTATTTTGTCATAGTTGCACTTCATATTTACGTAAATTTATTATTTAAATCTGAAAGTATTTATGAGATGGTGAAAAGGGATAGATAATATGACGGTAACTGTAGTGCGACAAGGTCAAATGCGTACTGCATCAATGCGTTCTTCATAGATTATGAACCAGAAGCGCAATTATGGGCACAATACATAATGTTCGCCTGATTGCGCTAGGGGTTTTCATGTTTTATTGCTTGTTACTGAGCGTTTCTGTAATAATAATATAATGATTATAATAAGTTTTCGTTTTTAATATGTAAGATGATAATTATATTGATGAGAAAACTAATATAATATTGTTACTGATTTGTGAATGTGTTACTTGTAATGTATACTAAGACGAAATAAGTACCTACTTTTTATTATTTTCCAGATTCCCGAGTGATGATCTTACGAAACATAAATGGGTCCGCATAGTTCAGGTGGAAAGAAGCGAACATGACTGGATGCCTACTAAGTGTAGTACAATTTGTTCTGAACATTTCAAACCAGAAGATAAATATTCTACTACGAAAGGATATATACGTTTGAAAAAAACTGCGGTGCCTATAATAATCGCGGTAAAATTTAATCAAATGACTTTTGTGACATGCTGTTTTGCGCGACTTCTGTATGTACATAAAAAAAAAGTTCAGTTTTCCATATTAATGAAAAATTTCTCGATTGTTTTCTTAATTGTTTCATAGTCGCAAAACAAAAATATAGTTTCGCCTTTTATTTCTGTTATGTCCATCTGTCATATTAGTATGCCGTAACAATTAACAGTTTTTTTTTTCAGAACATTGATGATGTTCCAAAATTTGGCTTACCTACCAGTCTGAACCATGTAAATATATCCGACGTGGATTCTGTGTTCGACACCCCCAGAAAAGCAACGCTTAAGACGCGAGTTCGTAGATTAGTTTTTGAAAAAAATATATTACAGAAAAAAAATTATATCCTTAAAATTCAAAACAAAAGGCTTAAGAAAAGTATAAGAAGTATGAAAAATATTTTGAAGGTTTTAAAGAAGAAAAATTTCCTCACAGAACAGCAATTTTCAGAACTTAACTTAAAAGCTGAACCATTAAATTTATTCAACAGAATACTTCAAATAAAGAAGTCTAAGAAAAAATTTAGAAAGAAATACCCTGCAGCTCTCCGTAAATTTGCATTGACATTAAATTACTACTCCTCAGCGGCGTACAAATACGTAAGGCGAGTATTCCATACTGCATTGCCACATCCTCGCGTTCTAGCTAAATGGTACCAAAATAGTTCTATGTTGCCAGGATTTACAAAACAAGCATTTGACATACTAAAACAAAAAAGTGATTTGTCTGGAAAAGAATTATTTGTGGCTTGATTGTAGATGAAATGGCTCTCAGGCATCAAACGCAATGGACGGGCAAAAGTACAGAGGGTTTAGTAGATTATGGTTCTGGACCTTCGGAAAACAAAGAAATTGCAACAGAATCATACGTTTTTATTTTAGTATGTTTATGTGAAAGTTGGAAAATTCCTGTAGCATACTTCTTTGTCAAAGGGTTATCAACAGAGACAAGGGCTACTCTAATTATGGGTTGTTTAAGACATAGTCGCGAAGCAGGCGTTGACATAGTGAGTTTGACTTTTGATGGCTGTGCTGCTAACTTAAGTACTGCAACACTTCTAGGCTGTGCGCTGAACGATGTAAATAATTTAAAAACTACCTTTGAACACCCTGAAACAGATAAAGAAGTTGAAGTTTTTTTAGATCCTTGCCACATTATTAAGTTGGTGCGCAACACTTTTGAAGCGAAGTCAGTGATTTTTAATAATGATAATGAAGAGATAAGGTGGCAGGTATTAAGAAACCTAAACAAGCTTCAGGTTGATCAGGGCTTAAATTTCGCCAATCGTCTCACACAACGACATTTAAATTTTCGTAATGAAATTATGAAAGTTAAGTTGGCTACACAGCTTTTAAGCAGGAGCGTCGCAAATGCTTTGGAACTATGTGAAGCTACACTAAGTGCATCACTTTTTAAACATTCAAGGAGTTTATAATCTTATTTAATAATTTATTCGATATTTTTAATTCAAGAGCCCGAGACAACTTCAGTTTTAAGAAACCTATTAGTCCAGACAATGCACAAGTAATATTTGCTTTTCTGGAAAGGGCTAAAAAATACATACTTGAATTACGGATATACAACAAAACTAGAATTACCCGACGTAGAAATGTATTTATGAAAATTACAAAAAAAAGACTCGTGCATTGTAAAGCTAAAACTGGGTTTTTGGGTTTTCTTATTTGTATTGAAAGCCTTAAACATTTATATTCATCTCTTGTTGAAAATGAGAAAAGACTGAGCTATATTTCAACATATAGGCTTAGTCAAGACCATATAGAAATACTGTTTGGGGATATACGTCGACACGGAGGGTATAATAATAACCCAAACACTATACAATTTAAGGGCATATATAAAAAAATATTTAATCATTTAGAACTTCGGTCTACCTTTGCAGGCAATTGTATACCGGTAGAATATTTTCCCATCCTGAATTGTTCGTCGGCAGTAAAAAATATAAATAACGCATGCGATGGACGGGCCCTTGATGAAAATTCGATTGAGGAGGACTTTAATAATTTAGAAAGTGACAAACAATCCGAAAATGATGTGTCTATTATGACAAAATATCTTAATGAAGATCATCAGTTGTGCGACTTGGAACAGATAATTGGATATATTTCAGGTTGGGTGCCAAGAAAACTTGGTGGGAGCTTAAAATGTGAAGGGTGTCGTTCTTCTTTATTTACAAACGAAAAGTTGTGGTTCCATAAACTCGTCACCCTTAAAGATATGGGTGGTTTATGTTTTGCGTCACGAGACGTTTTTTTAATTTGCTCAAAATCAGAGTCAATTCTAAAGAAATTTATTAAAGAAAATGGCCCTTATTTCAGTAACTCTCAAGACTTTAAGCGATTACAATATAGCATTTTAAAACACTTTTTACAGTCCAATATATTTGATACTTTATTTGAACATTCCATGAATCAAACTCCTACACTTAATCATAGACTTCAATTAATTCGAGCTGTAATACAAAAATATCTCAATGTACGCATGCATCATGAGCACAAAAATAATCCATCTATTAAAAGCATGTCTAAAAGACAAAAAAGAAATAAGTTGAACTTATTCGAGGGTAAATAATGCTATCCTTAAATATATATATATATATACGAGGGGTGATCAAAAAGTAATGATAAACGGGTATTTCTAATAAAGATAAAAATCCAAAAAAAATTGTTTTCACTTCTTCGGTCCTTCACTACTTCCCACCTAAAAAATTGTATAAATAGGACATCATTTGGAGGAGCTACATTCATTTGAATACCAGCAGTCGGAGCGACAACACGAAAATGGAGAAACACGAAGTGAGATGCGTCATCAAGTACCTCTGTTTGAAAAAAATGTCTACCAAAGAGATACACGCTGATTTGGTGGAGACACTGGGGGACTCTGCTCCTCCATATTTTACGGTGGCACGGTGGTGCAAAGAGTTTAAGCTGGGTAGAACATCCACAGAAGATGAACATCGCGAGGGACGCCCAACCTCGTCCCTCACTGAGGAAATCGTGAAAAAAGTCGAAGATATCGTATTAGCAGACCGAAGAGTAACCATCAGACATTTAGCTGAGGTCACAGGGATCTCATATGGCAGCATCCAAAGCATTTTGACCGGCAAAATGAATATGAAGAAGGTCTCCGCGCGTTGGGTACCGAGAATGTTAACGGACGAACAAAAGAAAAAGCGAGTTGACATTTCAAGAGCCAATCTTGCAAAGTTCCAGGCTGACCAAGAAAATTTTTTGTCTCGATTTGTGACCATGGACGAAACATGGATCCATCATTTTGATCCTGAGACCAAACAACAATCGATGACTTGGAAAAGGCCATCCTCACCGACGCCGAAGAAGTTCAAAGTCTCGAGCTCGGCGGGCAAGGTTATGGCGTCCGTTTTTTGGGATGCTGAGGGAATCATAATGGTTGATTACCAGGAAAAGGGAGCTACTATAACGGGCTCCTACTACGCTGATCAAATAAGACGACTGCGAGAAGCCATAAAGGAAAAAAGACGGGGCAAACTCCGAGCGAAAGTCCTGTTTCATCAGGACAACGCACCTGCACACAAAGCCGAAGTTGCGACGGCTGCCATTCGAGAAGCAGGCTTCGAACTGGTCGAACACCCACCCTATTCTCCAGATTTAGCCCCCAGCGACTTTTATTTGTTTCCTCGGCTCAAGGAACACCTCAGGGGCAAGAAATTTGAGGATGATAGCGAGGTTATGGCTGCTGTAGAGGCATTTTGGGAGAGCCAAGATAAAGATTTTTTTTTAAAGGGTATTTTAGGCTTAGAGAAACGTTGGACTAAATGTATCGACTTGTTAGGAGACTATGTAGAAAAATAAATTAAATTTAAACTAGAATCGTTGTTTTATTATACTCATTATCATTACTTTTTGATCGCCCCTCGTATATATATATATATTTATATATATATATCTATTTTTTTTTTACACCAGGCTCCTATTTTTTTTGAATAAATATATATGTGATAATTTTCTACGTTGTCTTATTTTACCATTGATCCTCACAAACTACTTGACTGTTTCCAGCCTACCTACTATTTTCTATCTCTCTACATGTCTGTTAAAGGAGGAAAAATAAACGAATTAATTTATATATTATATTACAACACCAACCAGAGTACTATGCCTATTGTTATATTCAATGTCACATCTGTTTGCAATGCCGCATACTCTATGATTCATTGAGTACTTCAAACGCAAAACGATACAGATAGCTATCTCTTTCTGTATTATGCGTTTTGTATACTCTATCGCATTCATTGATGAAATCTATTAGGTTCCGATAGGTAAGTACGCGAAATTATAACTCAACAATAACCGAACGCTGTTTTGTATGTACGTAGCTTATCTTTACTTAAATATCATTGGTTAACCTACAATATAAAATGCCAAAATTCCTGTCACTATTTTTTCATATTATGATTGTCACCTTAGTTGACAGCTGCTGTCAGAGTCACTACACCTTAGTTTTGACTTTAAATAATTAAAAAAATTGTCAGTATTACATAGCGAGTACGCATATCTATATATTAATACGTGAAGCGAAAACTTTGGATCCCTTTTTACGAAAATTAGGCGGACGGAGGAGTATGAAATTTCGCACACTTATAGTTTATACAGAGAAGAAGTGACTAATGCTAATGTTTTTTTAAAAAATATGCGTAAAAATACATTATTTTCAATAAATAACACGTTACACACACTACTATTCATTACCGTGTATTTAATACACACATGCATAGATATTCTTTTGTTTATTTGGAATTCTATAGTCAAATCGAGTCTGTATTTGTTTTTGGTATTATCTGTCTATAGCCTTACTGAATGTCAAATATAATTATGGATAATAAATTAATTTACAACAATTTGTAGATATACATAATATATTAAAATAATATACTATATAGTAATGCGTGAAGAGAAAACTATGCACCCCTCTTTTACGAAAGTTTATTGTTGAAATCTGTGGTCCAATCGAGAATATCTGTTTTTAATATTTTGTGTCTATAGTCTTACTGAATGTCAAGTATAACCATAGGTAATAAATTAATTTTATAGATATATAACCTATTTCATTTTTAAAATCTATGATCATATCGAGAATATTTGTCTTTAATATTATTTGTCTATAGTGTTACTGAATGTCAAATATAACCATATTACTTTTTTATTTCGTTTTAATGGATATGCATATAGAATTATTAGTAGTGTAACGTAACCAAATAACATCGAGCGGCCACTGCGCGTTAGTACCTACTACATCGACGCGCACACTCCGAGCTCCCGATCAACGCACGCGCACACCGACGCACACGCCGCTCGCCGCTCGCCGCACGGATCGCTGACGTCGCTTCAAGTAGTATAGGTGTTGACTGCCCCGTGCACCGACCCCTCTACTGCGCGAAGTGACAACTTCGCCGCCCGGCTTCGTAGCCGAGCGATCGCGGCTGGCGCGCGCTCCCAGCAGGGACGCCCGTCATGCCCTCAAAACAACAATATCCACCGGTGTCCATCCGGACACCGAGCCCACCAGTACGCCCACAGCGCGCACCATTCGTAGCCTCGCCGCCGCAACGCGCGACCGCACCCGCGCCCAGCGCGACTACCGCGCCCCGCGCGTCTACCGCGCCC